>SJYO01038983.1:13639121-14191665 GCA_006410555.1 Capra ibex | reverse complement strand
AGAAGCGTACTCCACCGGTTTCATGACCTCAAAGTCGAAATCGTAGTAAGGAAGGTTTCTTTAGGGTCCCGACTAGAGGAAGTCTTACCTGACCAACCTAGAGGAACGTCAGGTTCCCTGAGAGTTCGCGGAAGAGATTGTGGTGTCAAGTTTTCATAGTTAAGAAGCCACGAATCGAAAGAAGTGTCAGGTTGTGAGTGTAGGTATGTACTGGTTTCCTTTTTGGTATCGGAACTGATCTGCCTGGAATCAACCGTTTCATTACAGAGACGAAAAGTTATACGACAGATCCAACCAGTATTGAAAAGAAGGTTCCTCATTCGCAGACAATTAAAGTACCGACGTCAGTGGTAGACGACACTAAAACCTCGGGGGGTTTTATTTCAGACTTTGACAAAGGTGACAAAGGGGTAGATAAAGGGTACTTCACTACCCTGGCCTACGGTACTAGAAGCAAAAGACTTACAACTCGAAATCCGGTTGAAAAAGTGAGAGGAGAAAGTGAAAGTAGTCCTCCGAAAAATCGAGGAGAAGTGAAAGACGGTATTCCCGCCACAGTAAACGTATAGACTCCAATAACTATAAAGAGGGCCGTTAGAACTAAGGTCGAACACAAAGAAGGTCGGGTCGCAAAGAGAACTACATGAGACGTATCTTCAATTTCTTCGTCCCACTGTTATATGTCGGAACTGCATGAGGAAAAGGATAAACCTTGGTCAGAGAACAAGGTACAGGTCAAGATTGACAACGAAGGACTGGACGTACGAGTCCATCAGATCATAAGGGTAGAGAAAGTCTTAAAAGGTGTCAAATAACACTAGGTGTGTCAGTTTCCGAAACCGTATCAGTTATTTCGTCTTTATCTACAAAAAGACCTTGAGAGAACGAAAAAGGTACTAGGTCGCCTACAACCGTTAAACTAGAGACCAAGGAGACGGAAAAGATTTTCGTCGAACTTGCAATCCCTCAAGTGCCAAGTGCATAACGACTTCGGACCGAACCTTTTAAAACTCGTAATGGAATGATCGTACACTCTACTCACGTTAACACACCATCAAACTTGTAAGAAACCGTAACGGAAAGAAACCTTAACCTTACTTTTAACTGGAAAAGGTCAGGACACCGGTGACGACTCAAAAGGTTTAAACGACCGTATATTAACTATAATAGTCTATAAAACTAGTTTAGGGTGTCTAAAATTAAAGATGGGACACAAACTATCTGTCTCACGAACAAAGGGGAGTTTTAAACATACAACTTTAGATTATGGTTTCCTTTCCATAAACTTCCATCCCAGAAATCCTCTACTACACGAGTACTGTCACCTCCGAAGTACTTACTCGAAACGCGGAAACACACTCTGGAGTCTCTCTAGGGACCGGGGAAAATGGTGCACTTTTGTGTCTCTCTTTCACGGTAGGTACTCGATCCTTCGTCCGAGAGAGTGATCTGGGACCCAGATGGCCATGGAACTAGAACCTGAAGCAGGACTCTTGACAGTTTTTAATTAAAGACAAGAAATTCGATGAGTCACATACTATCTAAAAAAAAAAAATACCGTCGGACTTACTAGATCGTTGACACCATTTTTCACAACCTTGTGTTTGCTATAATCTGTGTAGAGTAAACGGACATTCCTTGTGTGTGTTGACTGGAGACTTACTTATTCGTCTTTATGGTGCTCCCGTATAGATTTCCTTTCTTCTCCAATGACAACCGGTAATTGTATTTCCGAGATACTTCTTCAATGAGGAGTTCTGAAACCTCTATTTTCTTCTTTATTATTTTAATACCTTTTACATGTGATCGACGAAAATTGTACGGGTCCCAAACTCCCTTGTTAGTAATACCAACCTTACCAAATTTTTCTGTTATAATCGTTAAAGGATTTCGTATTAATTAGACCCAGATATAAAAATAATAAGGACCTAAACAGGTATTATTATTATCGATGAAATTTATCGGTAATTTAGAAAATTCACCGTTTTATTTAAATAACTCACATAAATGTAAGTAAAATAATCATTCCTACGACTCTGTATGATTGACTAGATTTCGGCAAGTCAGTCACCTCTTATTTCTATAATACATCTCTAAAATGAAGAGTAGACGTGAACGACATTTAAGAGATTTCGTGGTCAAAAGTTTTAAACACTCAAATACCAAAGTTCTACGAAAATGTAAGAATTTTTAATAACTTTTGAAGTTTTTAGAAACCAAATACACCCGAGATAGTTATAAACGATATAATTTCTACTTTTGGTTCTTAAATTTTATTAAATTATATAAAATTTTATTGTTAGTTGTCGGACAATATAGTCGTACTTATTACGTTAAAATACTTTCTATTGATACAAAAATATTTGAATTATTTTACCTGATCAAATGTAAAAACTTTTTATACTGTATTCTATATATATTTTATAAAATTTTATATTGTTATATTCTGTCAATTCGACAGTATGGACGGAGACATAAGTTAGACAAAACTATACAACAAACGTAACTTGACATACTTCTTTTAAGTCGGAGTGTGTACACGTATCAACCTTTTACCTTCTTATAAAATTATCGAAAAAAGTCTATTAACTATGACGGGGTTTTGATCTGTTCACCTCAAAAATTTTCCAATAAACGTCACATCGTAGACTTTTGTACAACTACTTGGAAATCACAATGCAATTTTAGACGACCAGACAAGAAATGAAACTACCNAACGTAACTTGACATACTTCTTTTAAGTCGGAGTGTGTATACGTATCAACCTTTTACCTTCTTATAAAATTATCGAAAAAAGTCTATTAACTATGACGGGGTTTTGATCTGTTCACCTCAAAAATTTTCCAATAAACGTCACATCGTAGACTTTTGTACAACTACTTGGAAATCACAATGCAATTTTAGACGACCAGACAAGAAATGAAACTACCTAAAAACTGGGTACGTACTAAAATATAATCTGTAATCCGTAAATCTTTTTATAACTAAGTAACTCAATACGTCTAGAAAATTTACAGATATACAGTAATGTATTCTACTTCTTTAACGTAAATGATCGTTATGAGAAGAGAGTCATCTTTCAGAAGACCATAATCTTCTACAGTTCAACTGTCATCACTTTGTTCGAAGGATTTATGGTTGAAATGAACTTCAAACTTAAAATGGTCACCGTTGTTTATGACAATCACAAAAGAAACTTTACTGTCCAAATGAAGAAATAAAAGTTCTTTTCCAGATGGTTTATTTATTCAGATGTATTAGTATTAAAACAAACGGCCAACCAGAAAGTGCCTATTTACCACAGGGAACTTTTGTACTGAATAAGTTAAGTATTCAGTTAGTTTGGTCACGAAGATAGTGACTCAGTTGGTAGTATGAAGTTTTGTGTTGTCCTTTCATAGATTAAGTAACACATTTATTCGTTTTATATACAAGAGACCTAAGTTCTGAATTACTTTGATTACTAAAAATGATGTAGTAGTTCCTATATAAATTCACTTAATTGAAGTTTTTTATTCTCGTTGATTTTTTACTACGACTTTTCTGCGTTACTACGGATGTATCAAACCATGGTAACGGAACGAAGTACGGTTTCCAGTGGCTGAAATTCGTGGTGACTAAAACGTGGTCGTCATGTTCACAGTCGTGTCGAATTTTCCGTTTACTAAAGAATCATAATCGTTATAAAAGATCATTGTCATGATAAAGAATCATTGATCATGATAATACTTTTATCAGAACTGGAGTACTTCTCGGACTTTCAGTGTTCCTGTAAGTACCCAGATGTCCAGTGTGAAACTCTACAGGATAGAATCACATTTCGTGTCGTCTAGGACATATATATACAAGTATTTACAAGTATATTTTTACAAATATTTTATTTTTATAAAATTTTTGGGATTTCCCTTTATTGGGTTATTAAAATTTCCTAGTAATCTACCGTTTTTATATTTGGTTTTCTTTTGATGATTATATAACACATAAATTGGAAATTTTGTAATTAATTTTCATTTAAAAGAACCTTTTTTATAAAGTTTTTAAACTTCATTCGCTCTGAAATCAATACTATAGGATACTTTATCATGTAAATATTTAACGAAGAAGGGGAAGGTTGGGTATTTGGTTTGGTATGAAACTTAGATAGTTATACCTTAAGTTCAGACTATCTAATAAAATTTATCGAGTCTTTTGTGACACTCTTCTAACTGCATAAAGACCTTCCTTTTCCTTAATCAAAGACACTACGTATTTATTCTATACCATAATTCTTACAATTGTCAATGACAAATAACGAAAGATCCATAATACGTCTAATTAGGGTGTAATATGAACACAGAATCGGAGTCTCCTCTCTTGTCCAAATCCAGTAGACACGAGACCGCTCTCACTCCTTTGGTTCTCAGGTTTAGGTACCCAGAGGGACTGAGTTTCGGAGTGGGACTTTTAGTTCCTCCTTTGTGTGGAACGACGGAAGGTGTTTGGAATATAAAGGTTAGACTTTCTATTTTGTACATCGTTATTACTGATTTGTCTTTCTGTAGAATTTTAGAAAAAGATTTTATGCGTGACTCGGTCGAAAGGGAACATTCTTTTCCTACTTCATCTTATAACGTGTAGCTTAATCGTTAGAATTCTTTCACTTAATTGTGGAAGAAAGACTATACAACGTTCGGTCTGTATCAACTTAGGGGTAGGAAGTCTCGAAGCCTCGGACTATGCCTCTCCAGTCATTATCGTTTAAAGACCCTACGTACCACGTTCCGTAGTGGATTCCGTGGAACCAACCTTTGTATCTAAAGAGGTATTTTACTTTCTCCCTTGTGTTTTCGTCTAGTTTGTGGGTCCCATCAATCAGAAGGGTGATCGAACAGTTAAGGAAACTCCACCCTCAAAATATATTAGGTAAACACTTAAAGACATTACCGTCTTACGAGTTTGTACACCTTCCGTGAGTTATAAAAAAAGTTTCTTTTAACTAACCCTTGTCTTCAAATGACAATATTTTTTTATATTGGGTACATAAACTCACAACACTACCACCAGAACCAAATGAGAGATTCAGTACAAGATGAGAACACTGGGGTACCTGACATCGGACGGTCCGAGGAGACGAGTACCTAAAGGGGCCGTTCTTATGACGGTACTCAACGTAAAAGGAAGAGGTCCCCTAGAAGGATTGGGTCCCTAACTTGGGTCCAGAGGACATAACGTCCGTCTAAGAAATGGTTGACTCGGTGGTCCCTTCGGGCATAAACTGACAATCATAGAAGATTTAGAACAGGATTAGAACATAGTTCGACAACCGTTAACCATTTAAGAGTTTTTGACAAATAACACTTTAATCATTTTAATAAACGAGTTTATCTTGGACTACAGTATCTCGAAAAAGTAGTCACTTAATTCGACACGCACAACATCCTTTGTAGACAGGGACCTTCGAAACAGTTAAGAAAGGAGTATCTCCTCTGTTGCATAAAGTGTATGTTCTCGTGTGAGTATGAGTGCGTACGTACGTGTGTACATACATACATACTCGTACATGTATATGTGTATATAAAAGATATACATAAGTGTATATGTAAAATACACACACTCTTTACCTCATAAGGACGGTTTAGTCATTTGTTCACACGGTGTCAGTAGTTACTTAGTCTGGGAGGATTACACGTAAAGATTCGGGATTCCCGTGAATGTTTTCTCTTTTTGTGAACGTTAGACCGTCGGTAATCCGACGTCGGTGAGGGATGTCATTCGAGACTCATTGAGTCCTACACTTTTACGTCCTATGACCGAGGTCTATCGACTCTACGTATACTTTCCTTACTAAGGTCACTAGGGTCCGAGAACGTAGAAGGGTATGTATCGTTTCGTGATGTCAGGAATTCAACCCTATAGACCAAAAGAAATTAAGTGTTTTTATCAAAACTACAAGTCTGATGGACCGGAAACATCGTTTGAAGATATATTGGACTGAAGAGGAGGTAGAGGAGTCTAACAAGAGAGTCTTAATGAATTCTACGATAGAGGACCCGGACTTCAGGATTTTTAAGGGTGACTTATTTTGTATTGAGAGCTGGAAATCCAACACTGAAAAAAAATTAACTGCACATATATAAATAACATTGTGTTTTCATACCGACTATGACACACATCGTGAAGCAGAAATTACACTCACACACACTCACACACACACACACACACACAATCAACGAGTCAGTACAAACTGAGAAACGTTGGGGTACCGAAGAGACAGGCACCTTAGGAGGTCCGTGCTTATGACCTCCCTTAACGGTAAGGGAACAGGTCTCCGTGAAGAAATTGTATGGGCAGGTATTTTTCAACGCTACATTTTGATTTGGTTTCTCCAAGATTTTTGGATTTGGTAATTGAATGTGACATACAAAGGAACCAATGGTAGAATTTTTCAGAAGGGTCCGTTAGGGATTAATACGTTCCTTAGCAACAGTAATTTAGCCGTCGTCAGTGGACTTTATACCGTGTCACTACTGTCCCCTTACACACAGAAGGTAGAAAGGACGGATTGTTTGAAAGTATAATTGCCTTTTATAAAAAGTGTAATATATAAAGATGTTTAAACTAAGATGAAGGAGGATTCATAGATCCAGTTTTCTAAGAGAGGTGGGTGTCTTTACAAAGTATCTTAGCTAGTACATCAGTAGAAGACGTGACAGTGAGTTCTAACAGAACAGAGATTAAATAGGACCTCCGAAGGTTCGACGGGTGATGGTACGAGACGAGACACTGAGTACAGGAAGAGGAGTCTCCAGAGAGCGTCGTGGCCTGGAGTACCGGGTGTCTAATCGTCTAGTCGGACGACTCTAAAGAATAAACCTTTGATACCAAATAAATGGATTAAGTACCTGTCAAGAGGATAAATAATTGGACCGTCAGAGACCTTTGTGTGACTATTTTTATACTTAAGTTTAAGGTCGAGTCAGTAAAGATCGAAGACATTAGTGGCCATGTAATGAATTGACGAGATTCTAAGTAGAAAGAGTGGACTTTTTACAGATATTTACATTATGGATAAAATAAAGAGACAGAAGTTCTATTAATTTAATCTATATTTCTCACGAACTATATCACGGACCATGTTTCAGTCAGGAGTTACGATCAACGACATTATCGGTTCTATCCAATCCCATCCGATCCGACACCTTTATATGTCGGAGACTTTAGAGTCTAATTGGGTTGTTTCCCAACATAGAATCGGTTCATGTTAACCACACTCAATCCTCCGAAAAGGGTCGTAAAGAGACTCACTACTGAGTCCGTGGGACGGACGAGGGTTAGTTATATGGTAGAAATAACACAGAAGACTCCAGTGGTGTCTTTCATTTTTCTCTTTATTTCTTGACATATCCTAAAAAGAGTCAGGCCAAACCTTCAATAGACTTAGACAAAATGAGAGTAAGATAGACGGTCTGCAGTTCATTGGCGTGTGTTCCCTTCGTCACTTTACGTCAGGAGGAAATAAGCGATGTGCACATACGATTCCTGCGACCCTTTGCATTAGTAGAATACACGCAGGGTCCTTACGTTACTGTACCATTTGGTAACAAGAGCCACAAATGCCGTCGTAAAAGGGACGGTATCAATGATCATAATAATGAGAACCTCAATATAGTGTAGATGTAATTGAAAAAAAAAAAAATAGGTTTCCACTAATTGATATCATTTTATGACGTTACTACACAGTACGTATTATTCAATTCCAAACAATCGACGAGTCAGTAAGAGTAGTCGTTCTAACGACCAGTAAGGTTATTCACGTGTTACCACGTTGGGATATAAAATACCTTAATCAAAAACCTAAGATCAATATTGTGATACGGGTCCGAAATGAGAGAAATCTTATAGAAAGACTTACATGATTCTCAAGGGTTTTTCACGTCAATTTAAATGAGAAGATTATATTCACCTTGATTTTCCCTAATGACTACTTAGAATCGACCCATCTATTTACCGTAATGGTACTTAGTTAAACACTACCATATATCTCTTACTCTTATTCTACTTCGGTTTATAGACTTTAAGTGTAAGACTAAGATAGAGAATAATTGAATTATTGAGTTCTAAACACAAAGTCAAAGGAATTTACATGAAATCTAGAAATATTTTACACTTTTATTCCGTTCGTCACGATTATCAATAGTAAGACAAACCATGGTTCGTTACATATTTATAATGGTATAAATTAATACTCTTGTTGTGATAAATCATCTATGATAAATACAAGTAGAAAATGTGTTTTCATTCGGTTTCAATTTATTGAGTGGGTACCAGTGTGGTGTCCTAAAATTGGGTCTACACGTACTTAGATATCAGGTCTTAGGTAGTACGACGAAGAATTTCTCGAGATAGTAAACATTTTAATCGACACGATAACAATAACAATACCAATATTAAAATGGTTGTTGGAACCGAAAAAAGTAAAACACAACTCTTCTGAAAGAAAAAAATCAGTAAATTTCGTCAAAAACGATATTTGGTGAACCTTTTACTTTTCCGTCTATTAAGTTCTGTGACTATGTCAAATGTCTTAGTCGTTTTGATATCTCTTGTAAATTAAACGTTAAGTTTACCGTGAAGACCACGATGTATACACTATGTTATTATTTATAACTCACATCGATCCAAGGACGGACTATGGAAGACGAAGTCCATCCGATTTTCAGTTTCGGTCTAGTGGAAGTAATCTTACAATTCATCCAAATATGACAAAGGAAAGGAAATACTTAGACAAAAGACTTTAGAGGTTAAAGTAAGGTCCTAAAATTTGTAATAAGTGGTTGTCAAAGGTGGGGTGTCAAACTCTCTTTCTCTCTGTCTCTGTCTTTCGTGATATACTTGGTGGTATAAAAAGATTAAGACTGAGATGTTGTAAGATATAGTTGTGTAAAAAGAGAAGATGATACTCATTTTGTCGAAATTCCTTCTCTCTTATCTGCAAACATAGTTCTATCACCTATTCTCCTACATCTCGAGTCGAAAGGAGTCCTTGTGTAGTTTTTATGTAGGTGTGTACCTTATTAATAGTGATTTATAATTGACCATCGACCGTTTTCCTAAGGACGTGGTGATTTTGACATTTTTTCTATGTGTGTATTAGTCCGTCCTTCCCCTTTTTTTCACTTACCCAATTCTTGGACCAGGGACCCTTCCCTGAAATTTTTTTCCCTCCCCTCTGGGGTACTTACCTGTGGACAGTACCACTCACTTGTCAGACTCTGTCTAACCTATGGGGTCAGAACTCCAGAATATACTCCTTTTGGATGGGGGACCGTACCGACCTTCTGGTGACCCTACCTGTCTTCTTGAAGTCTTTCGGACTTAAGGTGAACACTCTTCTGACACGAACGTCCGATCGGGGGTTCCGTCCCTCCTCTTTTCAGAGAAGATGAGCGGCGGACCGAAGGAGGAGGACGGGTGGTACCCGGGGTCGGACTCACCTCACTTGCGAGACGACGATAAGGTCAGGTACAATGCCACGTCGTGACCTCGACACCATCGGTGTTGACTCCCTCTTGAACTGACCCCCCGTATCTCCACTAGACCAGACCCCCATCTCGGACCCTCCCCGTCGTCGCTGGTTACAACCGTAAATGAGTTCGTCGTTCAGTCTTCATCAGGTCTGGAGACTCCCGTCGATGGTGTCGAGTAGAGGGACTATGGCACTAGTCTCATCGACACTCGGGATGGACGTGACGTCTAACTAAGATGTTGATCCGTCTCCACCACCTTCGATCCCCGTCACTAACCAATACTAACCATACCCTGTTTCTCCTGAACGTGACCTCCGACGGAGACTCGTCTCGACACCGACGAACGGGTCCGGAACTTGACGGTTTCGTTAGAACTTTTTTTACTTGTTTCGACCCGCATAATAGGAGTGACTGAAGTCTGATATGATGTTTCGATGTCAATAGTTTTGTGGTGACAAGACCATGTTTTTGTCCGTTTAGTTACTTGTCTTGTCTCTTAGATCTTTATTCGGGTATGTAGGTACCAGTCAATTAGATACTGTTTCCTCCGTTTTATATGTCACCCCTTTCTGTCAGAGGAGTCATTCACTAAGACCCTTTGACCCTGTCGACAAACGTGTTGTTACGATAACCTTGTGGGAAGTGTCACGTATATTTTACTTTGAGTTCTACCTAATGTCTGGATATCTATTTTGACCTTTAGTATTCTAAGGATCCTCTCTGATATACGTCTTGTAAGAAACTGTATCCAACGTCGTTATAAAAACCTATACAGAGGATCACGTTTTCTTTATTTTCGCTTTCCTTTGTTTAACTTGGATAATTTGATTTTCGTAAACGTGTCGTTTCTTTTAATAGTTTTTTAGATTCTCCGTTGAATGACTTACCCTCTTTTATAAACGTTTAGTATACTACTTTTTCACCGGTTATAGTTGCTTTATATTTATGGAGTATGTTAAGTTTTGGTTTTTCCAGTTTGTCAGGTTATTTTTCTACTCGTCTTCTTGGACTTGTCTCTAAAAATATTTCTTCTGTATGTTTACCGGTTGTCCGAGTACTTTTATACGAGTTACAGAGATTAGTAACCATTTTGTGTTTATTTTGTTATTACTCTATAGTGGAGTGTGGAGAGTCTTAACTGATAGTAGTTTTTCAAATGTTTATTGTTTATAACCTCTTCTCACCTCTTTTCCCGGGGGAACATACACCAACTACCCTTCCGTTTAACCATGTCGGGACTACCTTTAATCATATTTTGAAGGAGGATTTGATTTTTATCTTGATGGTACACTGACAACCCATATATACTGAGGACCCATATGTAGACCTTTTTTACTTCTGTGATTAAGGTTTTCTATGTACTTGGGGTTACAAGTATCGTCGTGATAAATGTTATCGGTTCTACACTTTAATTAGATTCACGAGTAGTTGTCTGTTTACCTATTTCTTCTTATATGTGACCTTATAATAAGTTGGTATTTTTATTACTCAAAGACGGTAAACGTCGTTACGAATACCTGGATCGTTAATCATAAGAATCATTTTTATTCAGTCTCTTTCTGTTTATGATATAGTGAATATGCACTTTAGATTTTTATTATGTTTACATGTTACGTTTTGTCATTACCCGAGTGTCCTTATTCTTTTATTGATCAGTAATGGTTACTCCTCCTCCTTCACCATTCCACATACGACCCCATATCCTAATTCTCCTTGTTTGGTGATCCATATTCTATCTATTGATTTTTACTATAGAACGTGTCGTGTCCCTTAACGTCGATAATATTATTCAAAATTACCTCATATTAGACATTTTTATGACTTAGTAATACGACATATGGACTTTGATTATATTATAACATTTAGTTACTATGAAGTTTTTTATTTATTATTTTTAGGTAGAAGATCCTAACGATCTCCTTAATTCTAATACAAGAGATCCAAAGTCTAGTGGATGTCAAAGTATGTTTCAAAAGTTATTTAATACTAATGAATTTTGTCATTTTTCCTCTCGTTTCATTCTCACTTTCTCTACTTTCTCTCACTCTGTCTCTCTGGCTCTCTCCCCTTTTCTCTCTCTCCGAATAAAGTTTCTCGAGACTAGAAAGGTGGTTTAGAGTAGAAGGTAGTGAGCAGACGGAATCGGCATCACTGCACACTGTCCAGTCGTTTCTTAGGTGTTTAGGTTTACCACTTGTGAAAACCCAAACTGTTATCAAGTAAAGTATCTGACAATTCTGTAATGTTCCAACTTAAGGACTCTTTACAGTAGGATACTTAAGGATTATTTAAGTATATTAATGCCACAGAAACTGTTACTAAAATAAACACTGACCAATGGACACGTACTATAGTCTAGGAATTACTTTCTGGTGCAAATCTTTAAAGGATCAGATCCTTCTTCTCCCTCTTTTGGTAAAAATTTTTCAGAAAGTATACAACTTTTATACTCTAAAACTATCGAGTACTTTTATATAGAAGGAAATGTATTATCGTATCCGTTCACCACTAGAGTTCCATAGTTCAAGAGTACATTAATTTGACTCTGAGTCTCGTATCGTCGATTCACGAGCTCCCGACCCCGTCCGAAACGTAGAGGAGAGGAAAGCGTGGACGTACATGTGTCAGACCAACGACGTCATTGGAGTCAGCGTAAAGGGGTAGAACTTTTCAATGAAGAGTAATTTGAATGATTATACAAGTCGAAGGAGTAAGAGTGAGAAGTAGTAAGTTGTTAAAATTTCGTTTACACACACACACAAAACATATGTATGTTTGTCTGTATAAATGTGAAAATAGACCGTCTTTAGAAGTATATTATTTGATGACGTAAGTCCAAGTAATCCCTCTTTTTTTACCTTCTCCCCTTAAAAACCTAATTTTTCAACCTTTTGTTCCTGTACATCTCCTAGGAATAAAAGAATTTTGAATGAGTTTCTTTTTATCGGAAACATCTTGTGTAAAGTACACGTTCCTGACGCAAACGTTTGTAGACAAAAAGACAGAATTGTGGTCAGAATATTCCACTCGTAAAAATACGGGTAGAAGTATTTGTTTCTTCAACATTTGACATGTCAACTCATTATGAATCACCTCGACCCTGACTTTGGTTCCATGTGGATGAAGAAACGTCGTATAACACGACGGAGAAGAGAGAATATCAAAATTGATTATTGTGACGGCCCTAATTACTCGAGGAATTGAAATAATGGATGGTCCACTTCGTCGTGTAAACAAATTGATAGGAGTTAAGTGGAGAAGGCTCGAAGTAAATCTTAAAAGAATTCATTGTTCTATCATAAACGAGGAAGATTAATGGTGTACATAAACATTTACGGTTAGACATTTAAAGACGTTACGAAATTAAACTTGAACTTTATTTGAACCTAAAAATTGGTACTGCACACCTCTTTTTCACTTTAAACATAAAAGTAATCTACTCAGGAGCAAAGGAACCGCTTATGACAGATCGGAACTATTAGACACCAGAACCGTTTGTTGTTTTTCGATATTTAATCTAGTTATTTACAGTGTTCCATGTCGCCTTATAAGACTAAATCTCGGAAAATTTTTGTCTCATAACACACGTCACTTGATTAATAAAGATATAAAATACTTACTTAAAACAAACATTAAAAACAAAAATAATTTCTTTAACTAACGTAAAGTAGTAAAAAACAACGTGAGACACGAGTGGATTACTATGCGACGACTTTTCTTTGTGTGTTCCCTCCATAGTGACCAAAGGTCAACCAAAATATTGTTACACATTTTTCCACCCCCCGAAATGTAACTAAATCGTGGGAGTCAAGTCAAGTCAAGTCAACGAGTTAGCACAGACTGAGAAACGCTGGGGTACTTAACGTCGTGCAGTCCGGAGGGACAGTTAGTGGTTGAGGGTCTCAAGTGGGTTTGAGTACACGTAGTTCAGCTACTACGGTAGGTCGGTAGAGTAGGAGACAGCAGGGGAAGAGAAGGATGGGGGTTAGGGAGGGTCGTAATCCCAGAAAAGGTTACTCAGTTGAGAAGTGTACTCCACCGGTTTCATATCCTCAAAGTCGGAGTCGTAGTCAGGAAGGTTACTTGTGGGTCCTGACTAGAGGATATCTTACCTGACCAACCTAGAGGAACGTCAGGTTCCCTGAGAGTTCTCAGAAGAGGTTGTGGTATCAAGTTTTCGTAGTTAAGAAGCCACGAGTCGAAAGAAGTGTCAGGTTGAGAGTGTAGGTATGTACTGGTGACCTTTTTGGTATCGGAACTGATCTGCCTGGAAACAACCGTTTCATTACAGAGAGGAAAACTTGTACAACAGATCCAACCAGTGTTGAAAGGAAGGTTCCTCATTCGTAGAAAATTAAAGTACCGACGTCAGTGTTAGATGTCACTAAAACCTCAGGGGTCTTTATTTCAGACTGTGACAAAGGTGACAAAGGGGTAGATGAACGGTACTTCACTACCCTGGTCTACCGTACTAGAAACAAAAGAGTTACAACTCGAAATTCGGTTGAAAAAGTGAGAGAAGAAAGTGAAAGTAGTTCTCCGAAAAATCGAGGAGAAGTGAAAGACGGTATTCCCACCACAGTAGACGTATAGACTCCAATGACTATAAAGAGGGCCGTTAGAACTAAGGTCGAACACGAAGGAGGTCGGGTCGCAAAGAGTACTACATGAGACGTATATTCAATTTATTCGTCCCACTGTCATATGTAGGAACTGCATGAGAAAAAGGATAAACCTTGGTCAGACAACAAGGTACAGGTCAAGACAACGAAGGACTGGACGTATGTCCAAAGAGTTCTCCGTCCAGTCCACCAGACCCTAAGGGTAGAGAAAGTCTTAAAAGGTGTCAAATAACACTAGGTGTGTCAGTTTCCGAAACCGTATCAGTTATTTCGTCTTTATCTATAAAAAGACCTTGAGAGAACGGTAAAACTACTAGGGGATGGAACCTGGTTTAAGTACCTCGAAGAGTTTCAATGTAAGAAAGTAGAAGGGTTATGAACACAAACTGTAAAAATAAAGGTAAATTGTTTATCCAAGTGCCACCAATTCACTACACAAACTCTAATTAGTAAATCACTTATATAAACTAGGGTTTCAGTTCTCTTGCATACGAGAATTTGTTCTCAAAGAGTTTACGTAGTAACTTTTGTGAGGGTACAACTTCCCCACGTCTCCAGATGTGACTCCCAGACCCCGATATCTGGTTTCCGTTTGAAGTGTAAGTTTTATGGAAATATCAGAACCCATAACAAATCTATATATAAGTCTTTACATGCAGAAGAAGGGGTGCAAATAAAATTACATTTGTTTTCCAACACTTAATGAAAAAAAAAGTTATTTACGGTGTTTTGTCAGTGGAACGGAAGAATGCCTAAGACTTGGGACGAAAGGTCTCCGTCGGAAGACGGACTCGGGAGTGAGAAGAGACACTGTGTCAGTGAGGGAGGTCGTAGTTACCCGGTGAAGACCACCACAACCAGGGTGATTACCCTCGTGAAGACCGATCAGGCGAATGTTATATCCTACGATCGACTCTTCAGAAGTCATAGTCGGAGGTAGGATTGAACAGTCGCATGGAAGTCCACAGGCGAATTCGACGTAGTGTCGACTGAGATAAGACGGTGTTGAGACAGGAAGTGTAGAAAATGATCTTCAGCACTTCAGTCTCCGTTGAGTTCCTTAAGCCGTAATCCAGTTTGAATACGGAACATGTGGAGACCGGACTTTGATATAAGAATAAAAATTCTTATTGGTATTGATATTTTGGAAAACCTAGTCATGTACGTGCCGTCCGTGAAAGTTCACATTAGGAATATCGTTGAGATATTTATAATAGTAATAGAGGTAAAAGTCTAATCTGTAGTTTTGCTTTTGTTTTCGACAGTGAAACCGAATATTGAGGGGTTCCAGTGTCACATTATCCATCTTTTTTGTCATTCTGTGTGTGTGTGTGTGTGTGTGTGTGTGTGTGTGTGTGTGTGTGTGTGTGTAGGTAGACCAGATGGAGGATCATATGACTGTACTATAGGTGACGAGAACTGTTATATCTTCCTTAATAGTCGAACTGAGGTATAATCATCGACCTGAAATGAGACGCTGAGAAGTGAGAGGGTCGGAACGAGAACAGGAGAGGTTGGATGAACAGACGATCTGTTGATCCTTCGACAACCTAGAGAAGTCAATACCTCGGATGAGTGTAGGAACTTAGGACTCAAGGTCAACGTACTTTCAATAACCTTTATTACAATTATTGGTCGTCCTTGTAAAGGTCTATAGTTACGTCTTCCGAGAGGTGATAAATACCTTCTTAAAGATTATGAAGAATAAATAAAATAGTAAGTAACTAAGTCATGTGTAAATACCTCGTGGACGTTATATGATATGACATTATCATGGTATTATAAGAGGAAGGTAGAAACACGACCGGGGCACCTACAAAGACCCGCGAGGGTAGATGGAACGAAGGGAAATCAGTCGGAAGTCACGATGTTCCTTACAACTTCCGAAACTTGAAGTAGAGGGTATTGTATTGAACAGGTGATGGATTGATCCATATTCTTATAGTAATCGTTGTAATGGGAGTAACCGTAGTAAATTATACATTATTGTTAACATTGAAATTTTCATTTTGGATGTGAACACTTGGATAAAGTTTAAATTCACTATAATATGTTTAATCCCATTCCGTTTGTAATTAGGTAAAGTGTCTACTCTTTTAAATTGAAATTTCTCCGAAACGTTAAAGTACAACTTTGCTAGAGATTAGGTTCCGGTCAGAAAAAGAAAACGCGATTGAACAGTAAAATAATATTTATCGTGTATTCGATGGAAAGGAGTGTTTCATATGGGTTACATAATTGATCGTTATATATGTTATGGACAATTTTACCGTTACTGTTATGTATCATATTTTCCATTATGATTACGAGATTTTTATTTATTCTTAATGATAGTAACTAACAATTTAAAACGAGATTCGAAGGATCAACGGTTCTTTTCGTCTTAAATTTAAAATCCTTGGTGACTATGACGATTTTCTGTAGTCTGTTTATAAAACTCCTTACTATAAAGTCCTTGGAGAATGTTTATTCGATACAAAAGACTCAACATCAGAGTCGGGATGAAATTTACTCTATGGACCCACTCCACGGGTAAACCTCGGGGCCACTCTCTACTAGGTCCGTCTTCTGATGGAGCGAGAGTCGAAGTCTCCCTGATCCTATACAGTCTGTTTCGAGATCTTATATCGTCGTTCCCAAGGTGAGACTTCTAGAATTCAGTCCCCTTAACTTACCTCTCTTAAAAGTTTCTTTACCCAAATTTACCTTACTATTCTCTCACAACACCACAGGTCCTTTCCTGTTCGTTTTCGTTCCTATAAAAGGGTGTTAAAACAGTGTCTCTAGTTCTCGTGTTTTCTCTCAGTTACACTCTCAGTCTTGGGACCACACGCACACATCCAAATGAGTGGTCGTCGATATCGGTGTCTTCCATTTCGGTGACGGTTTGAGTCCAGAGTCTACGTCCCTCTCTTCCTTCTCTATATCAAATTGGTGAGAGAGGGAGATTGTCGGGCAGAGGGTACTAACGCAGGGTCCCGGGTTTGGCATGGTCTTTGGTCTCTTGTTTCTAGGGGACTTCTATAACTCGGACGGGTCCAGTATCTTGTCCTGTCTTCTGACTATTCCCCACCTCTTAGTGGTTGCATTGTCGGAATTCTCAGAAATGACGAGGAGTGAGTGATACGACGACGACGACGATTCAGCGAAGTCAGCACGGGCTGAGACACGCTGGGGTATCGGCCGGAGGTGGTCCAAGAAGACAGGGACCCTAAGAGGTCCGTTCTTGTGACCTCACCCAACGGTAAAGGAAGAGGTCACGTACTTTCCCTTTTCACTTTCACTTCAGCGAGTCAGCACAGGGTGAGAACCACTGGGGTACCTGACGTCGGAAGGTCCGAGGAGGTAGGTACCCTAAAAGGTCCGTTTTCATGACCTCACCCCACGGTAACGGAAGGGGCAGAGTGAGTGATATTTTAATCCGTTTAATGAAGTGGATAGACTTAGAATGAGAGATCTTACTCATAGATATTATATTGTCTTCTTAAAATGTACTCGTAATTGACTACTCTTGAATTGCCCACAAGACATTCGTAAACGGTTTATATTTGGACTCAATGTTGGCAACACGTGTCCACTGCCAGAAAGATCACATCAAAGACGGTAGTAATCTCCATTATTTGTATGATTGAAGGTTAATTTTCTCTTTAACATCACGGCTACCGGGACTCTACGTTCTCAACCCAACTGTCGGAGCATCGTTCCACTCTGGGTCCGTGTTCCGAGGTTAAAGACTGTCTGGATTCGACTTATCTAATTACAAGTAATTGTCGATTTAATGTGAAGTCTGGATTTCTATATCCTAGAAATCCAAGTGGCGTCACTTCGGAAATCCCTGGTAGATCAACCTTAGGTTTCTGAGGTTGGTTCTCAAACTTTTTTGTTATTCGATATATAAATTAGAAACCGTGTTTCTTCGATTTCTTATAGGTATACGACAGAATGGAACTTGAATGTACTGTATATAATCGACAGAAGTTCACTGGAACAAACGATTGAGACCGGTCTTCCTTTACTTATGTCCACCCACGACCTGAAGAGAACCCAGTCGATGGAAAACACCTTTACCAGAAATCATCTTTACCTACCCAGTGTGACACGGTCTTATACGTCTCTTTCAGTGGATTGGGTTTGACTCAATAAGACTAAGAAAAAAACAAAATAAGAGGGATTTCCCTCTCTAACTCACAGGATCTTTGGTTCACCCCGTACAAATAACGTCATAAAAGTTCTCTTTTCAGGTCCTTAAGACCAATGACTCTGGTAACTTGTTGAAAGGTGAAGTCTCAGACCTCAATAAATTGAAAATTACTGTGTTCTATAAAATTATGGGAAGGCAATTTAACGAAAATTTTCACATTTCATCGATAACATAATACAGATCGTTTGATTTTCTTAAATCGATTATACTATAGAAGATAAGAGTAGATAAGGTCTGGAAGAAACCGCGATGATTGTAAAACCTAGTGAGAAACAACCCACGTCACTAACCCCGTCTTCGACGGGATACGTAACATTCTCCAAATCGGTTTAAACACCGGAATTGGGTGATCTACGGTCATCGTTGGGGGTAAGTATTGTTAGTTTTTGGTTTTTAAAGAGGTTCGTTACTATTTACAGTGACATCCCTTATGTTAGTGGGAGATAACTTTTGGTGACTAAGTCTAATTCTCCTTCGACTTACACATGTTTTTTATGATAAATAAATTGGAAAAACACAGTAAACCGGATCGGTCCAGGAACCATTCTTAAGTGTAAAATTTTGACCTGTCTGTCCAAACTTAAGGTCGAGACACACGTACGTACGATTCAATGAAGTCAGGCTGAGAAACGCTACGATACCTGACATAGGGTGTCCGAGGAGACAGGTATTCTTATAGGTCCGTTCTTATGACCTCAACCAACGGTACGGGAAGAGGTCCCCTATAAAGACTAAGTCCCTAACTTGGGTCCAGAGGACGTAAGGTCGGTCTAAGAAATGGTGGATTCGGTGGTCCCTTTGGTTTAGGGTCGAGATGGTGAATGATATACTAGAACCCATTTAGTCAATCTGAGAGGATCAGAGACTAAAGAGTGAAAATTTTCTCCTTTTGATATGTTTTGGTTGATTTTTAGTACTTCTAAATTATCATACTGTATACATACGACGATTCAGTGTAGTCAGTACAGGCTGAGACACGCTGGGGTATCTGCCGTCGGGTGGTCCGAGGGTAGGGACCCTAAGAGGTCCGTTCGTATGACCTCACCCCACGTTGACTGAATACATATTTTTGTCGGTTTGTGTGGGGTCCCGGAGTAGATCTCGAACAAGTCCGAGAGAAAGGAGTCATAGTTAGTCTCACGTAAGACGAATCTTTCTTAAGTTAGTGGAAAGAAGTTACTTATTTAGTACATTTTCGGATATCAACACACGTACGTATGCATACACCAGTAAAGGTTATGAAGACAAACGAATAGCACTTTAAAGTTAATTCATGCTTTCTGTTTTTGAAGACAAACGAGTGTTTATAGTCCCGTTAATTATTAATATCTTTTGTTTATGGGACCGAAAATTATCGTTTAAATCGTTTTATAATATAAAAGAGACAAACGGTATACATCTATGCCGAAAAATCCGTTTATCTTTCCACGTACACTTACTGAAGACACGTCTTAAAGATTTTGTTATTTCAGTACTAGAGGAGTTACGGACTTGTGAAGGGTCGATCAGTCGACCCATGTTACTGGGAAATCAAGGGAGATGACTTCATAAGAGAACGTTACCTAAAAAAGTCAAAGGGGTTCTTTATACAATCTTAGGTTTTTCCTAGGATTCCTCATTAAGACCACCCTCCATAAACCACACAATTATCCCACTTAAATTCAGTCTGAAACGTTACCTTGTCGGGTTCCCCTCACCCAAACGATCTAATGACGAACTATTTCATTCGATCTTTAGGTTAAAAGAAGAGAGAGACGAAGGGAGGGGGGGGAGAAAAAAAGGAAAAGGAATTCGGAAAACCCTTCTCTCCTCTCGATACTAACCACAATACTTTTCTTCCCCTTTAAGTGTCGAAGTTAGTAAGTAAGTAGTTTGTAAGTAACACATACACCAGACACAATTCACAATCAACGAGTCAATGTAGACTGAAACGTTTAGGTACCTGGCATATCGGACGGTCCGAGGAGACAAGTACCCTAAGAGGTCTGTTCTTATGACCACACCTATCGGTGAGGAATGGGTTACGTCTCTAAGGCTTACGTCTTAGAGGACGTAACGTCCGCCTAAGAGATGACAGTCGGTGGTCCCTATGCACCAAACATAACTAGTGGACAACTGACAACCCTTATATTTATTAGTGTCTGATGTCGACCCTATATATGTTTAGGGTCTTGACTTAATGATAAATTGTTTATGATGAACTCAAAGAGAAGACAGTCCATGACCGGATTCAGAAGGAGTGATATAAAGTTTGAGGAACCTGATTCCTACACCATATTAAATAACGACATAGGAATTTTGGACCGTGTAACGATATTTGTATAATTTCTAAGTTATTAAACAAATTTATTTAATTATGTATCGACAAGGATAAGAACCCTATATATAAAAGTTCGTGAACATAAATCCATTAGTAGTCTATTGAATCCCGAAGGGACCACCGAGTCTGCCATTTCGCAGACGTCCGTTACGCCCTCTGGGCCTAAGTTAAGGACCCAACCCTTCTACGGGACCTCTTCCTTTACCGTTAGGTGAGGTCGTGAGAACGGACCTTTTAGGGTACCTCGGACTATCCGATGTCAGGTACCCCAGGGTTTCTCAACCTGTGCTGATCGTTTAAGTGAAAGTGAAATCTATTTGAATTAAATTAAATTACGTTTTAATTTATAACAGTTTTTATTTAAATTGTTGATGGAACGGGAGTTCCATGTATCGATTCTTGTTTTCTGATCCTGTTAAGATGTATATTCCCTATAATATACTATAAACAGAAACAGACCGAATACAGTGAATCACACTATTAGAGATCCAACTAGGTAGAACGACGTTTTCTGTAATCAAGTGAGACGACATGTGGACTTTGATTATGTTGTAACATTTAGTTGATATGAAGTTGTTTAAAATTTTATGGGTGTATAATATCGAAATTTTGTTTCTGATCCTTCTTTCACGTCCATCGTTTTTGTCTAAGGACTTTAGAATCCCAAATATGTTTCCAAGTTTCGTCTTTATCCGTAAAACTAATAGGTCTCTCCACCTTAGGATGCTACCGGTCAAGACGTTGTATCATTGTAAAGAATTAAACTTGTTTCGAGACCATTATAGCATTCAGTCCGACCACCTGCGACCGTACGTTGGCAACAATAAGTAAAGGTTTTAACTCCGATACCTAAAACAGAATGTAAAATGTTCGGTACTACCTCTCCATACAAAGTGGAGACTTTGTATGAGTTTTTTTTTTTGAATGTAAAAAAACTTAATTGGGGAACCCTACTGATAACGAAATTCCTGTTAGGCGACTGACGGAACTCATCGAACTCTCTCGACACAAACCGTTCAACAAAACGAGTGTACTTATCTCCACGGTGGAAGGACAAGGGAGAGTAAAAGTAAAGTATCAGGGGAAAGGCTAGACTATCTTCCTTGTCTGTAATATCCTCCTTGTCTGCATTAATGAGTCGGTCCAAGGTAAAAAAAGGAGATCTCTTCGTAAATTAGAAACATAAAATCGTTCTATTTTTTAGTAAACACAAGGTGATATTCGAGAGAATCGGAGGAAGACGTTTACATTAGTGACGGGAGTTTGAAACATCCTATTTAAACAACGTATATGAATTATTCATTAAATAAGTGATTTTTTTACATAAATAAGTCAGGTGGAAGACGTGGTCCTAAACATAAACTATGATTCATATTTGAAGTTTCTTACCTCCACTTCCACACCTTGTTTCTTTGTGTTCTAGACACTTCACTCGTGGTTTATTTTTTCGTTTTGCCCTTAAAAAGACCTCGAACGTCTCACCACTAGTCTGATCTGTGTGTTCGGCTCTGAACTAGTAGAACCTTACATTCGGAACAATTCCTTATACCTGAAACGTAGCTCTCTTTACCTCAGTAAGTTTGAACTTACTTACTTACTTCGGAAATTTGCTAACGATCGTTGTCTCCTCTTCCGTTACCGTTGGGTAAGGTCGCGAGAACGGACCGTTTAGGGTACCTGTCTCCTCGGACCATCCGACGTCAGGTACCCCAGCGATTCCTCAACCTGTGCTGACTCGCTGAAGTGAAAGTGAAAAGTGAAAGTACGTAACCTCTTCCTTTACCGTTGGGTGAGGTCACAAGAACGGACCTCTTAGGGTCCCTGCCCCCTCGGACCTCCCGACGGCAGAGACCCCAGCGTGTCTCGGCCTGTGTTGACTTCGCTGAATCGTCGTCGTCGTCATTGTCTCTGGGTATTATACCGTATGTTATCGGTCTTCAGGCTAGGAACCTAGTCCTTCTAGGAGACCTCTTCCCGTGCCGTTGGGTGAGGTCATAAGAACGGACCTCTTAGCGTCCCTGGCTCAACGGATTGTCCCATGTCAGGTATACCAACATTTCTCAGCCTGTACTGACTTCGTTGAATCGTGTGTGTTTGTGTCCGTCGTCAGGGTAATTCGCGAATTTCACACTGATCAACCCCAACCCTATATAAACGGTATAAAATATTTACTATGATGGAACATACATTCACTCACTTCACTTACAGTAAGTCAGCACAGGTTGAGAAACGTTGGGGTACCTGATATGTCAAGTACCTTAAGAGGTCCGGTCTTATGACCTCACCCATGTAAAAGGAAAGAGGTCCCCTAGAAGGGTTGGGTCCCTAATTTGGGTCCAGAGGACGTAACGTCCACCCAAGAAATTGTTGACTCGGTGTTCCCTTCGGGACACAAAACGTAGTCAGTCAAGTCAGCGAGTCAGCACAGACTGAGACGCTGGGGTACTTAGCGTCGTACGGTCCGGAGGGACAGGTAGTGGTTGAGGGCCTTAAGTGAGTTTGAGTGCAGGTAGCTCAGTCACTACGGTAGGTCGGTAGAGTAGGAGACAGCAGGGGAAGAGGAGGACGGGGGTTAGGGAGGGTCGCAGTCTCAGAAAAGGTTCCTCAGTTGAGAAGTGTACTCCACCGGTTTCATGACCTCAAAGTCGAAATCGTAGTAGGGAAGGTTTCTTGTGGGTCCTGACTAGAACGTATGTCACCCGATTTATTTACAATATAATCATCATGGACCCAAACAAACAAAAACAAAATTATACCGATGATATTTCACTCTTTAATGTATATACCGGACATAATATAAAGAGTGTTATACAAAGTTTTGGACCTCCATATCTACTCTCTACTCGCTCCGAATCTGTCGTTTTACGTACTCCGACTTCGTCTCACTGACCTAATAAAATACAAATAAATGTTGTCACTTGAAATTTTTTTTTATGTAAAATTTTAAAAATAAATAAAATTAACCTCCTGTTAGTGAAGTGTTGTGACACCACCGGGGACGGAGTGTAACTGTGGTTAGTCAGTGTCCGTGTGTCCGTGGTGTTGTCACTGGAAACTTGATCCTAAATATATATGAACCTACTGGTCTTTACAAAAACTTTTCGTAGAACGTAAGACCCTCTCTACTTTTTACTGACTTCGGGTCTGTCTTATTTTCTGTATGTACTCCTACTTTATCTCTCTCACCCAATTAAATGTAAATAAATGCTGTCAGTCGAAATCCAAAACGTATATGAATTTCCTGGTTTTAAAGATTTTTTGTCCACGAAACAGGATTGAAAGGACATCCAGAAAGGATTTATAGTGACGGATTCGTTTGAGAACCCCAATTCCCTTTTTAGTTTGTTCAAGAGAATAAAATGGAAAGGAACTCTTTTGTGAAAAAAAAAAAAAAAAAAGGATATCTTTACTCTCCTGGAGAGTAGATGGAATGGGAGAAGATTTCGTGTAACAAGGTCGTTCTTGTTGGAGTCCCGGGAGTTTGTTTCCTGTCGACCTTTCTGACGACTTTTCAACATTTCACTTTTCTATCGTGTGTCCATTATTTAGGAGACTGTTACCCTAAAAGACGAAAGTTACTGTAACTTTCTCTGGATTTTTTCACCGTTGGCTACATCGTAATTGGTATTAAAAACTACTTCCTAGAATGATAATAGAAACCCTATGATGAGTCTTCCTCTATTTTTAGTTCCTTCAACGATATTGCTTTAGACAAGTTAGGGTTGGTGGATATATACATTTTATTTAAAAAAGTCACTAATGTAAATTTTTGTCTTTTTATTATTTTAACTATAATTTATGGTAAAGTACGATAGGTATTCTTTATAAGTAGGTGCCTATATAACTAACTGTTTTTTAGTAGAGAGTAACTCTAAGTAAAAGTTATTTTTAAACGAAAATAGAGTTTATTAATAAACGATTAAAATTTTATATATACATACATCGAAATTAGTTACATACTTATTATTAACATTATTATTGACTTAGATCTTCTTTTTTAATTATGAACCTTAAAATACAGGGCCCTTTACTCTTATTAGATTAAATGTATGTATAAAAACGAAATCTTTGTAAACTATCCAACTAGTTATTTTCTGAAAGTTCGTATCGTTTATATAATGTAATGAGAGACTCCCTTTACCTAACCTTTATGTTCAAGTTCCTTTTTTTCATTGTTTCGTTCTAAAGATTAACAATTTCTTCTCGAACGAGTACATCATACAAATTTTACCTAATACACACCTACAATTTTAGTGGTATCATAAATCAGGTAACTTATGTAAATCTTCTCACTACATTGTCAAAATGTAAATTTACAATCAAAAATGTTACACGATATTTAATGTAGGAAACGTTGACAAATGTAAATACTACTTTTTAATATCTGCAGTTCATTTTTTACACACTCTCCCATGACTCGATAAAAAGAATTAAGAGGGTGTCCCACACACTTGGTTTACCGAACTTCTGAACTAAATCTACTATCTAAGTGTCTCCCGAACCACTGGATAAGTGGATAAACCCCACCTCCTCTCCCATACATAACCCGAGACGACACGTAGGGTCCTCTGGTCCGGACCAAATCGATGTTTCAATGTGACCACAAAACAGGTCTCGTTAAACGTCTCACTTTTTGTTACGATAAGTGGAGACCGAACGTTTACGATTTACGATCACTACTAAGGAAAAGGAGTTGTTCTATGGAGTTTCTTGGGTACATAAAGGTCGAAAGAGGAACTTGTCGTTAGGAAAGGGACCGACTCTAGGTGGTCTCCTTGATCAAGGTGAATGAACACAAAGTAGTCTATTTAACGTCTCCCGAACTTCCTTCTAAGACCGTGGTAAAAACCGAGGTCGATTCAAACGATCCCCCAGACAGTCCTTGGTCGTGTAACGAGAGAGTGTGGTCTTAGTATTATACTGTACTCTCTCTGTCGAGATGCAAAGGTAGATCTAACATCACCTTAATACGAGAACATTTCCTGAACCTCAAAATCTGGTAGTAAAATAAACGTGGGACCCTTCGTGTGGACGAGGTAGGTAGTTATAAACTACCGATAACTTCTCTCCTACCTCGACTGTACGACAGCCTTAAATAGTTCATTTCTTGTTCTTCGTTCAGACTTGAACGTGGCCCCACCGGGTAACCCTCAGACCCATTAACACTCTAGTGGGACAAGTCGACCTGGTCCCAAACTACCTTCGCCGGACGTCCCCCATGTCCTCCAGATACCTACCCGCCTCCTCCTCCCTACTCCCCCTCTCCCACTAACGTACACGATACTTTAGGCCGTGTCCCTTTTGTACAGGTTTTATTATACGAGTCAAAGACACTAAAGACAGGACCGAAGTCGTCGATCCTGAGTAAATTTTACAATCCGCCTTATTTTTCTTTTTAAGACCGAGTAAGAAGACGTAGTGAAAGGGACTATGACATAGATATAGTTCGACCAAACCCTAAGGATGAGGACTTGAAAGACTAAGGAAGACATTATGATGACAAATAAGAGAACCACATGTCGTTCAGACTACCCTATTTTCTCTCTCCTTTTCCTTTACCATTATAAGATATTCCAGTGTCCGTCTTCAACCCTTTCTTTTGTGTCGGTGATTAAGCGGGTTGATGAATAAGAGACACCAAAAGAGTGACGAATGAAAATCGAGTAAGGGGGGGGGGAAAAAAAATTACAAACCTATAAACAGTTGGTGAAGGGACTATCGAGTCAACTATTTCTTAGGAGAACGTTACGTCCTCTGGGGTTAAGCTAAGGACCCAGTCCTTCTAGGTGACCTCTTCCCTATTCGATGAATGAGGTCTTAAGAACCCGAAGGGAACACCGAGTCGACCATTTCTTCGGTGGACGTTACACCCTCTGAATCCAAGTTGGGGAACCAACCCTTCTAAGGGACCTCTTCCCTGTCCGATGGGTGAGGTCATAAGACCGGACCTCTTAAGGAACCTGAGATATCAGGTACCCCAGTGTTTCTCAGTCTGTGCTGACTCGACGAAAGCGAAAACAAAGAGTTGTGTATGTCAGATATCCACAAACAACATTTATGTCAATGGATTGACTTCCAAAACTTTAAGTCCTTAAGTCCCGTCACCCTCTCTGATGTCCACTTCCTCCCTGAGTACTTCAGTTGCTAGTCGAGGGGTAGTGTGTTTGATGTACAGTCCGTTTGAACCGTGACTTGCGTATTGTAGTTATTTCCTTCATATGTTCAATGACTCTGTCTTCGATACTATCCCTTTCCATTGTCTAAATATCTGAGTGTGTAGATCTTCAGACGATTTTATATCGTCTCTGAGTCGTATGTTGATACCTCTCCTGACTCCTCAGTTTGTGAACACCTGAAAATATTTGACTTCTTCGGAATTTCGGGTGACGTACTACCTAAATTTTTCGTACGGGTCGAGTACTCAGAAAGAACCCTTCTCGGAGGTAGTAACGTAAGGATCGTACAAACACAGGTCACTAAAAACCGGTGGTAGAGTGTCGAAGCACTTGTAGACTAGGTTCGATTAGGTCAATTTAAGAAAGGGAGAAGTCATGACCCTAGTTTTCTGTTTTTGACTTGTTACTAAGACCCACCCCTGGACATTCTGGCACCGTCTAAGTCTCCACTGTCGGTCACAGACAGTGACCATTGATTCCCCTCTTTCAGTCAGACGTCTTCTTTCCACCGTTACTTCGTCTCTACCTCTCACCGTCCCCACTCTTTGTCCCCAGAGGGTGGGGGGCGGTGTATGTTCTACACACTCCAAGTGTTTTTCAACACTCTGTACTCAAGGGTGATATACCGGACTATGACGCCAGATGTTCGAAGGGGACATTAAAAGGTAATTTGGAGAAAACGAATACCAACATAGTCACCCAAAAACAAAAAGGTAGGTTATTCTTGGGACCGATTCTACCAGTACGGTAAGTTTAGAGAATAAAAGTCTTTCCTTTGTCAGGATCTTTTCTTTCTACTAAATAAATTTGAGAATTAATCACTCTTTTAGTCCGGTCCGTATGTCTAGACCCAAAGGATACGATGTTCGACCTAAAGAGTCATCTCCTCGTTAGTCGAAACCTTCTCCAACCACCACCACTAATAAGACTAAGGGACAAGGTCCAGATATTACGTGCACACACAGTTTCCTCTACTACCTTCTAGTGGTATCAGGTTCAAGACTTGGATACGAATCAGTGACTCAACAACCCCTCTTTTCATACATACACACTATATCAAAGGGAATAACTAATTTTGTAGATAATGAACAATAAAGATGTCTAGTTTTTGTTAACGTAAATCAGTAGTTCCAAATCTCCCGGTTCTGGTAATTAGTTAGGTACCACGAGGGAACTTAAGAATCCGGTTATTGACTGGAAGTCCTTTGTTCGAGGTACTACTAGACTGGGCCCTCCCGGTAGAAAGGGAGGAAAGTGGTACGGAATAAAACAGAAATAAAAAATTAAAAAAAGAAACAATTAAAGAAAAATTTAAATAAGTAAATATTAACTTCCTATTAACGAAATATAGTGCCACGACCAAAGATGGTTTGTAATTGTGTTTAGTCGGTAATTGGGTAAGACACTCTCTCCGAGGGTTGACTTAATCCCGGGAAGTCCGGGACGTACCTTTATCATCCTCGGAAATAGTATTGACCCCGAGACTCACGAGACTTGTTGGTACAGGTGGGACCCTTAGGTGTGAGGTCTGTTACGAGGAACGAATGTGGTCCAAGAAGTCCCGGAGAACCATTTAAAAACCAGTTTATGGTAAAGAAGAGACACCCTGAAAAGAGGAGGACCCGAAGGAAGTAAGTGATTGGTCGGACCAGGACTGCACCTAGTAGATTTAGATTTTAGAAGTGGATTCGTGGAAGTTTAGAGAAAGTAGGAACCACAAGATGGTGAAGAATGGGTATTTTAGGGTGGACTCTCTCGTGTCAGTGGGTGAAGGAGGTACGGAGGTGGAATGTCGACTCAAGTTGAGAAGGCTGGTAGTGACTAATGTGGACTCCAGAAGTTGGAGTTGACTCAGGAGTCGGTACGGTTGACGAAAAAAAAAAGGGAAACACGAATAGTTGTGGACGAATAATGTTAGGTCAAATTGCGTTAGGATCTTTTACTGATCTCAGAGAATGAAGTGACCCCTATGGACTCCTGGAGTTTAAGGTAAATGAAGGTAAGGGATGAGATTGAGGAACTATGGTAGTATAGGTATGGAACACTATGGAGAAGGTTGTGGTCTCTCTTCCGATAAGATGAGTTGCTATCGAGAGTAAGTAGACTCTCCGCTTATGAAGTTAATAATGGATCGAGATGTCATCACAATCTGAGAATGTAACGGACTCGGATATTCTTTGAGTTCAGAGAACATCGACCAGAGTTAGGTAAGGACTCTCTCGTTTCGAGTTTTGGGATTCTGTAGTTGACGTAGATTACTTGATTAAAACGAGAGTACGTTTCAAAGATCTAACTTTGACATGGAGGATCCAATAGGTACTGGTCCTTTGGATAGGTAGACACTTTGGATAGGTGTCTACCAAGAGGTCGTTTTCTTTTTGTTGAAACAAATATCGTAAACGGTTAAAGGTCCTATTTTTATAAGGATGGTACCGACTAAAGTTCGAAAGTTATATCACCGTAACCTGTACCTCAATCCCTCTCTACGAGTTATCGTGTGATAATATTATGAAGGTGGCATACCTATACTCTATAGTTATTGGAGTTTTAGTATATATTCTCATTTTACGTCTTTTTAATCCTTCACTGTTCCAACCGTATAAATATTGGAGACAAAAATTTACTACAAATTCAAATCTAGTAAAGTAAAAATCATTACTGACACGAATTGTTGACGGAACAACCAACAGGTCGCTAATTCTTAGACGGACGGTTAAGTCCCCTGTGTCCAAACCCTAGACCCTTCTAGGGTCAACGACTTTCCGTTGTTTCGGTTACACGGTGGTGTTTCTGGGTCGGATCACGTCGGTTTTTATTTATTAAAAAAAATTAAAGACTTTTTGCATTAATAGTAAAATGAGTTCGGTCACAATCGTCGAAATCGTGTAGTAATACGTACATGGACGAAGAAAAAAACCTTTGGATTACAAAGATATGTAAGACATTAGATGTGTTTCAGAGAAGTATAAATGGTTTATTGTAAATAACAACAACAACGACAAAAGCTACTTACGAAAGAGAAGAAAGGTGAACTCTTATAATCACCCTGGTTTTCAATATATGAGTCAGGTGACTTTAAGAGGGTAACGAAAGAAGGGGAGTGTGAGAGACTGTGATGAAGACTTAAGGATAAAGTCAAACCAATTACCATGGTCGTGGGTGGGTTGATTCTATGTGGTGACGTTAGTAGGAACTGAGAAAAAGTAAGAAAGTATAGGGCTTTAGTGTAGAATGAAGTGTAGAATTAATATAGTACATGGGAGAGATGAAAAAAAGTAAAGAGACTGACAACGAAATTATATCCAGGAATAGAATGATTTTGTCAATTGTTCATCTAAGTCTAAAAAGAGAGGAATAAGTAGGAAGAGTCGTCGATGGTATCACTAAATCATATTAAGTGAAAGACAATACTATAAGGAATTGATTTAGGAAACCTACCGAGGTATAAAGGGTGACCTATTGCTATAACGTTGTATTTAAGTAAAAAATAAACCCAAAACGGACTGGAGCGGTCGGAGTAGAAAATGGTGAAGGACGAAATAAATGAAACATACAGGGTGTTCGTAATGTGGCGATTATTGACGGGGATAGTCGTCGTGGGACGTGAGGAGACACTAAATTGAGTTCGAGACGGAGAAGTAACCTCCTTGAACAGGGACTAGTCGAAAATAGACTGACAGAGACCTAGGTCGAGAATTCAGAATCTAGTCCATACTGTTGAGATCCGTCTTGTAAAGCCTAGAGGATATTGTTAGATCAATAGACCCCGTTGGAAGTTTTACCCAGTGTGTAAAGGGCGTGGTCCCTCGTACAAACTAAGCACCGGGGTCCAAAAGAAAGAAACCTAAATGGTCACGTAAGGACAGTTCCAGTACGAAACAGTTCTAACAAGGGTCGGTTGCTACCTCGTCAAGACCCCATTTTCGTCCGGGTAAGACTACTCTTAGTTTACAGAAGGTGGTCTATAGAAACCGGACTCCTAAGGGACACCGAGACCGATTTACGAAACCCTTAATGCTACGACAGATTCTACGAAGGATCGGGTGCAGATGAAGGAGGGAAGGGCAGGTAGTCACAGTCTAACGTAGGACTAGATTTCCCAATAGGTTCAGAAGAGACCAGAGAAGGTGGTTATTTAGAGAAGAGACTAATTACGACGGATCTACGGGACGAAGAGACTCGTTAAATAGCTTAAGTTACAAGATGGAAAGATGTTTAAAGATAATTAAAAGGATGTTTGATATATAATTGTAAGACACACACACACACGTGTACGGGTCACTTTGGCACGTTAGAATTTCCGTCCTTGAGGTCATAAGGAGAAGTATAAATTCGTATATCTGTGTAGGATCAACTAGTCATTTACACGTAACTGACTTATTTTTGTTTTTAACTACTTTTAAAAGAGAGACGTTTTATTTCCACGTCACACTATGAGTCTCATTAAATGACACGATCGCAAAAAGTCTCGTACTTTTATACACTATACAGTCTTCATGCCGTTAAAGTATTTTCCATAATTTGGTGATACAGTGGTAAAGTTGAATTAACGGCACATATTTTATTGCCATCGAGACTTAGACCTTCATCAGTCATACTTTTCTCACTGTGCTACAAAAAGTGTTCAGACGTAGGATATCGTTCAATAAAGAAGATTTTAACTAGGACTTATTTACGATCGATCTTAATAGGGTTCCTTGCAATCTTTCTTTCTTTACTTTCTTTTCTTTTATAAGAGTGAATCCCTGAGATGTCTATGTGTGAGTAAATCTTTCGACGTATGTCGCATCCCTTAGAGGGCGGAATTAAAGGTCGCATGGACGAAGTAAAGTGTATGAGAGTCTATCGTGCGTAAACTCACAAATACAAAGTCTGTGTATTGTTCTCCACCGGATACGGATATATCAAGTACTTTTAAGAACTCTCAGAATCTTTAATTTACACTAAGTTTTTGAACTAGAAAAAACACGGAAGTATGATGGGAGAAGAGAGATATAAAAATTCATAGATTTATGGAAGTTCCTGTATGTGATACGAGAATGTCTGACTTTTGTTTCACCTACGTAATAAATAAACGAGTACTATCCTACCCGAAAACTTATTTTATTTCCCTCTTTTTAGGAACCGTATGAACATAACAATTTATCTAATTTTTTAACTGTATATTCATATAACGACGATGACGAGAAGTAATCAAACACAAAAAAAAAAGGGGGATTAACTCGACGACATTATCGTATAAGTTTTCGTCTCTGTAATGAAACGACTGATTCCAGGTAGATCAGTTCCGATACCAAAAAGGACACCAGTGCATACCTACACTCTCAACCTGACACTTCTTCCGACTCACGACTTCTTGACTACGAAAACTTGACACCACAACCTCTTCTAAGAACTCTCAGGGGACCTGAAGTTCCTCTAGGTTGGTCAGGTAAGACTTCCTCTAGTCGGGACCCTAAAGAAACCTTCCTTACAACGATTTCGACTTTGACGTCATGAAACCGGTGGAGTACGCTCCTCAACTGAGGAACCTTTTCTTAGACTACGACCCTTCCTAACCCCCGTCCTCCTCTTCCCCTGCTGGGTCCTACTCTACCGACCTACCGTAGTGACTGAGCTACCTGCACTCAGACTCACTTGAGGCCCTCAACCACTACCTGTCCCTCCGGACCGCACGACGCTAAGTACCCCAGCGTTTCTCAGCCTGTGCTGACTCGCTGACTTGACTTGACTTGACTTCCTCGCTCTAAGAGTCTTCAAATATAAGGACTTACACACCTTGGTGTATTACAAAAGAATTTTCCTTTAAGATTCAAGTATATATCAGGCTTCTTTATTTTTACGGGGGAAGGTTTTCTTATTCAATGAACAGGTTCCTGTGAATCGTTCAAGGTACTATTTTAATCTAAAACTATGTAATACACTGACTACCAAACTAAGTAATTTAAAAATAAAAACCCCGTGAGTACGTTTGTACTCGTGGTGACTCTGTAGCGGTCACCCAGTGACCCCTACAGGACCCACAAAACAATTAGTGTCTCTACACTCTCGAACTCGTTCCAGGATCGAGAGGTCACACGGAAACGGGAATGACAAAAGAGACTAGAAAACAGGAAAGAGAAAGATCACTCCGAGGATAGGTATTTCTAAAGACGAAAAGAAACCAGAGACTAATCGGGGTGGTAGGACTTCCTGTGAGGTCCTCGTCTTTTGAAGGACTAAAGAACTCTCTTTATTGTCCGAATAGGGCAGGATAGGATGGGGTCCAAATCTTCTCGTGACCGTACGGAGAAAAAAAAAAAAAAAATTAAAATTTTAGAAATTAAGAATGTACGCAAGGGTTTGTACTTGGGGGGAGGGTGGAAGGAGGGGTATTATAGGGAGACCCTATAGTGGCACGTGGTCGGGGTTCGTACGACATAGGACACAGTCTGTATCTGACCGCTAAGTTAGGAATGTACTATCATATGTACAATCTTACGGTAAGAGGGTTTAGTAGGGTGGGAGAGGGAGAGGGACACTCAGGTTTTCAGGCAATATGTGTAGACACAGAAAAAAAGACAGAACGTATGTCCCAGCAGTAACGGTAGAAAGATTTAAGGTATATATACACAATCATATGACATAACCACAAAAAGAAAGACCGAATGAAGTGAGACATATTAGCCGAGGTCAAAGTAGGTAGAGTAGTCTTGACTAAGTTTACTTAAGAAAAATTGCCGACTCATTATGAGGTAACACATATACATGGTGTCGAAAGAATAGGTAAGTAGACGACTACCTGTAGATCCAACAAAGGTACAGGACCGATAATATTTGTCACGACGCTACTTGTAACCCTATGTACACAGAGAAAGTTAAGACCAAAGGAGCCACAAATACGGGTCGTCACCCTAACGACCCAGTATTCCATCAAGATAAATGTTAAAAAATTCCTTAGAGGTGTGACAAGAGGTATCACCGACATGATCAAACGTAAGGGTGGTTGTCACATCCTCCCAAGGGAAAAGAGGTGTGGGAGAGGTCGTAAATAACGAACGTCTAAAAACCTAGCGTCGGTAAGACTGACCACACTTCACCATGGAGTAACACCAAAACTAAACGTAAAGAGTTTATTACTCACTACAACTCGTAGAAAAGTACACAAACAATCGGTAAGCATACTTGTCATACCATGACCGTGTTTCTGTCTGTATATCTAGTTACCTTGTTTTATCTTTCGGGTCTCTATTTAGGTGTGTGTATACCTGTGGAATATAAAAACTCTAATCAACAAACAGTCAACGAAGTAAACGATAATAAAAGAGGGTAAGTCTTNTCTGTTAGAGAAATTGTTCACCACGACCCTTTTGACCAATTGGTGAACATTTTCTTACTTTGATCTAGTGAAAGATTGTGACGTGTGTTTTTATATGAGTTTTACCTAATTTCTAGATTTACATTCTGGTCTTTGATATTTTGAGGATCTCCTCTTGTATCCGTTTTATGAGAAGCTGTATTTAGTGTCGTCCTAGGAGATACTGGGTGAAGGGTCTTAAGACCTTTATTTTCGTTTTTATTTGTTTACCCTAGATTAATTTTAATTTTCGAAGACGTGTTGTTTCCTTTTATATTCGTTCCACTTTTCTGTCGGAAGACTTACCCTCTTTTATTATCGTTTACTTCGTTGACTGTTTGTTGATTAGAGTTTTTATATGTTCGTTGAATACGTCGAATTAAGGTCTTTTTATTTGCTGGGTTAGTTTATTACCCGGTTTCTTGATTTATCTGTAAAGAGGTTTCTTCCGTACGGAGAAAAAACCTTATTTCACTCACACGGGTCTGGCACTCATTAAACCTTAGTCTCGTGAATTTGCCTTCTACTCTCCTTTGATAAGTCTTAATCTATGTTATCAGGGGGTTGTAAATACGTGTACAGTTAAAGTTATCCAAAGTCCTCGAACTCAATTCTTCCATAAAAACGAACCCAGTGAACATATATCAAAATTCTGTTGATCTGGGTTCTTTACAGAAACTGTTTTCCGTCCACACAAACTATATTCAGTTTTTAGGGTCAGTCAGTGTGACAATCCTCGACACGTAGTGCATGAAAAGACTCCAGTCCCAATCGACGCTGGTTTCTCGGTCATAAGCGAGTTTCCTAGTGTCACGGAAATACGTCTATCTTCACGTTGGACAATATAAGGTATAGGGGTCAGGACTCATCGAGGTTCAGAAGTATTACTTTTAACGGGACATATTAGGGTCTCCGTAAACGGTGAAGAGATAAGGATGAGAAACGTGAAATGACTTACAGAACTACCAGGGATTTACCCGACCCGACAAAGTAAAAGAAGAGGACTTTATGGAAAACGAAGAAAAATAGAGACATTATTGATGAGTAAACAGCGAGTGTGGAGAGGACTTTCCTTCGAAGGTCCTAAGATTTCGGAAAAGATACACGGGGACAGAAACCTTAGAAATTAGTTTGACGTAATTTTAACAGAAAAATGAAACGGAGGACCCGACAGGGACAGTTTGTATTTGTATTATCACGTTCAGCGGATATGTTAAATTTCAAAAGATTATCGGTGTAATTTCCCTTTTTTTTTCTTGCTTAAAATCATTGTATAAAAATGTATTGGTTATATTAAAGTTGTACGTTAGTTATATATTAATAGTTATACAACGTAAAAACTTGTTTCAAAACTTTTAGATCACACGGAACATATGAATGTCGTACAGAGTTAAACGTAATCGTTGTATACCAACGACTTATACGATGTTATAACCTACCACGTCAAGATTTAGGATTCGAGAAAGTTTATTATTAAGATAAAAAATCCACAATATCGGAGTTCTGGATGGTATTGAATACTGTCCTAATAACGTTATCTTCCTACAAAACACATTATACCACCATTTCCCAAGACCTAGGTCTGTCTAGTCTTTTTCACCGAGACGGTGAATGAAATATGCGAAATTAGAGAGACTTGTAAGAATCAAATTGGTAAGAGTGGACAGGAACTGTCATCTTGGTTGAAGACATCGTATCTAGAATAACACGACTACTTTCTATTTTACATGCATCTCATGGTCCCTTCCCGAGTACCCCGTACACTACTAATAACGGACGAGTTAATTATAATAAGTTAACTTATTAAACTCTACAATTAATAAAGGAGACGAATGAAGTCGTAAACTTTTAATTAATAGTTCAATTAATTATAATTCACAATATACTCGAATATATTTGACTCTTTTTATTGATAGACAATCAGTAACGTACCGTTAGTGACGTACCGTTTCTCTACCCTTTGTTACCTTTATCATTGTCTGAAATAAAAGCCCCCGAGGTTTTTAGTGACTTCTACCACTGACGTCGGTACTTTAATTTTCTGAGAACAAGGAACTTTCTTTTCGATACTGGTTGGATCTGTCGTATAATTTTTCGTCTCTGTAATGAACCGGTTGTCCCCAGGTAGATCAGTTTCGATACCAAAAAGATCATCAGTACATACCTACACTCTCAACCTGATATTTGTTTCTGCTCGCTGTTTCTTAACTACGAAAACTTGGCACCACAACCTCTTCTGAGAACTCTCGAGGTATCTGACGTTCCTCTAAGTTGGTCAGGTAGGATTTCCTTTAGTCAAGACTTATAAGTAACCTTCCTGAACTACGACTTCGACTTTGAGGTTATGAAACCGGTGGACGACGCTTCTTGACTGAGTAAACTTATCTGGGACTACGACCCTTTCTAACTTCCACCCTCCTCTCCCCTACTGTCTCCCACTCTACTAACCTACCGTAGTGGTTGAGTTACCTGTACTTAAACTCGTTCGAGACCCTCAACTACTACCTGTCCCTCCGGACCACACGATGTCAGGTACCTCAGTGTTTCTCAGCCTGTACTGACTCGCTGACTTGACTGACTGACTGAACTCAGTAACGTAGTTCTCTTGTCCATATATATTAAAAAAAAAAATTGGTTTAAACCTTGTATAAAAAACCATACCATACCATATATCTTGTTGATATTCTATATAGTATTCAAGTGAAAACCAAGGAATCTTTACTCCAGAGGTATATGTTCGATGAGGGGCATCTTCCTTCATGCTCCTTAAGGGGCACACACCGTGAGTATAAGGTGTTGTTGACCTGACTCCATCTCCCTATCTGACACAATGACACCTAGTATGTGTAGTCCGGAAATCCCCATCTTCTTTTATCAGTAAAGTTTATTCTCGACGCATTCTCTTCAAGGTTTCAATTTACAATCCTTAATACCCTACACAAACGACAACTTAGGAAGAACGAATTCGTTGAGAAGTCCCGACACGGTCCCATTCGTCTTTGGACTAGATAAAGGAATTATTGACCATCTGAGAACTTAATTACTTGTTTGTGTGTGTCTTTGTGATGTCTATTAACGATTGGTGGATGGTATACTGTCTGTTCAGTCCACGAATTGTAAAATCGAAAATAGAGTGTTCGGAACGTTCCTTCCATACGACCATGAGTGAAATGTCCTTAGTGTGACTTTAAACTCTCCATTTACTTAACAAGATTGAAAGTCCCTATTCGACGTCTTGACTTTAGACTTAGGTCTGGAAGACTAACTTCGGAAGAGAAAAGTAAGACATCGAGCACAAAGGAAGTAAAGATTACATGTTATTTAAATATTGTGTATTATAGATAAAACGTCCCACTCACTCCTTTCGTGAATTGCCACGGACCCTTCTTACCCCGTTCAATTCATATACGGAGAGGAGGAGAAGTCGGAAGTAAAACTTCTACTCCCGTGATCGGTGTCTCTCCAAAGATTTGAACGTCCCTCAGTGTGTCGAGAGGTACCGGTACTGACGACTGGGAATAGTACTGGAGTGGTTCATCATACTTCCTACCACGTTCTCTTGGTGGGTTCTACTGTCGTCCCAAAACTTTCACCCGTCCGTTTGTCTACCCGGACTCGTTGAGCCCCAAGACGTACGAGAGGTCACTCCCGTGAACTCGTCTCCTGTCGTTTACGTCCGTCTCCCGGACTACGGTCTTAGTAAAAAAGTTTTCGATAGTACCTTAACGTGGTGGATTAGTGAAGTTAGACATCGTGTTAATGTCACGTACAGTATAAACGTGAGTTTTTTGTAGTTTCAGATTTTTCTTTGTCTAAAATACGCCGAGGAGTACAACTTCACCCCAATCTGAATGTAACATGTCTTGTATTAACCTTTTGGTTTGTTTTAGTCCGACCACCTCTCAAAAATTTCCTGTCATTTAACTTTGTGTCATATTCTTAAAATATTGGTGAATCAATGGATCACAGGGAGATATCGCAAAAAGCTGGAGAGTAGAAAGAAGTCTTCTGACACGGGGGGCGAATAGTGGGAGACGTACTGGAGTCCTCGTCGGTAGTTAGCCATGTCACCGAATGGCAAATGGTCTAGTAGAAACCCGGTTGAACATGGAAATTCACTATAAGATTTACCTACATCTTACAGGGACCACTAACTCGGACCTTCCATGTTTGAATCCTCGTGTGTAAAAGATTGTACGTTTCTTACGTTTAGACGTCGTATTCTTTTATGAACTTAATCAATGGTCCCCCTCTTTTGTGTTTCACCCTTTTACCACTACAACAAACCCGGGGACAGAGTCAAAGATATCACACCAAGGAGGTCCTCTCAGACGTGATACACTTATTAATAAAAGAAACAAGTTCTACCTAAATCAACCCGAGGAAGAAAAATTCTGTTTCTCAAGACCGATGACATTCACGTGAGAAGAGTATATTTTATTTTCCTTCTTCTTCTTTTTCTTTCTTCCTTTCTCTTCCCCCTTCTTCTCGGTGTCAAGGATATAAACCTGGTCGACGTTCGGTCCGTACTGAACTTCCCTACTTCTATAAATAATCTGAATTATCTCCAGGACTCTTTTTTAAAGACGTTTCGACCCTATATACGCATCCCAGAAACTCCACATGTAAGTATAGGGTACGAGTATTTGTCTTCGTATATGAGTATATGTATCAACACTTAATACATAAATTAAACTAGGAAAAGTTTGACTGTGTAACTCTGTCTACGATGAAAAGGACTCTGTCTCAGACTATAAGACCAAAACGGTTTCCTCTTTGACTCGGAAGTTATCTAGTATGTGATATTAGGTTCGGTGTTTTACTCAATCACCGTCTTTTCAGAATTTGACAGGAAACTCGGGAGTCGAGTTCAGGAGAGGTCGAGGGTCTTATAGTAAGTTCGACTTTGACCGACAGACAGATCATCCTCAACACCCGTTCCCCTAAAGAAGACCCACACTCTCTACCCTGACTTACTACTACCGAGGAGAAGGGTTACAAACAGAGAATTTTCTATGGTTCGGGACTGAGACTTACCTTTATATGTCGTTTTATGTTAAGGGATGACGTCTGAAACTTGTCATTAACCGTAATATCCGTCCTTCGTATTGTTACTTTTCGTAAATATGGAGGACAACAATTCTTAGAAATCCAGTTATCGTCGTAAAATTTTAGTTAAACTCCCAAACGACCTTCTATGTTTTCTCTTTGATGTTAGTTGGATTATTCCAATCTATTGGGATCAGTACAATTATTGATGGATTTCGAACTGTAGTTAGGGAATGTAACTAAGAGTGAATGTCAAAATTTTTTTTACTTTTTTAATCCTTCCTGTGTGTAGTATGTATGAGAGTGACTTCGTAGTTTAATCATCTTTATTACTAATTCTCATTAACGACGACAATAACCTTTCGTACAGTTTTTACTTCAAAGATTCTATAGACGACTGTTGTTCCTATCCGAACCCGTCAAAACGTCAAGTCTCTTCCCTTTCCCATTAACCATAACGTCTTCATGTGGACACTATCCCTTTGACCAGATGGCCCCCCCACCCCCCTCTCTCTCTCTCTCTCTCTCCAGTCTACCTGGGAGGGGTCCCTCCTCGACGAAGGGGTAGTCACAACCCTCCTGACTGTGGTGGGTGACGAACTGTGACGTGGTCCGTGCCGTCCCCTCCGTTTCCTCTACTCAAAGGTTTCGAAGGTATCGACCTCACTACTGCCATTCCCCCTTCGACTTGAACTCCAATTTTAGGACACAAACGTAGGAAGGAGGAGGTCACCATTCGGGACTCAGAAGACATAAATAGAGAGTTTTAGAGTTAAAGGAATGGACGGGTCTCCTTATGAGACGAAAGAGGGTCAAAACCCCTCTTGGTTCATTTCTTCAGAATGTACACTACAAAGGTGGTTTCCCATGTATTTTCAGGCAAACCCCAAAAAAACGATTCCTATTCACTTAACAAGTATCGGTCCATTGATCCTTCATCTCGCGGTCCAAAGTTGGGTCCAATAGGACTGTACCCTCGGGTTGACGGGACATGTGGTCCGTATAAAGTGTCGGAGTCGTTAATGTGTTTATCTGGTTCCCGGGATCTATGTTACACGTGGTACCGGGGAAACGATGGAAGGACGGGCATATGTTACACGTACGTCCATTGAGTTTACAAAGTCGATGTCTATGGTACTCCAATTGACTCACTCATGTTAAATGACTCAACTAATTTAAAACAGGAGTTTCGTTACTTCAGTTACTCAACAGTTACTCTTACGGTACCTCTCCACCTACCATGAGTGACTCGACAACAAGTGAAGTCAAGTCAACGAGTCAGTACAGGCTGAGAAACGCTGGGGTACCTGACGTCGTGCGGTCCGAAGGGACAGATAGTGGTTGAGGACCTCGAATGAGTTTGAGTACAGGTAATTCAGTCATTACGGTACATTGGTAGAGTAGGAGACGGTAGGGGAAGAGAAGGGAGGAAGTCGGAAAGGGTCGTGGTCCCAGAAAGGGTTACTCAGTCGAGAAGCGTAGTCCACCGGTTTCATAACCTCGAAGTCGAAGTCGTAGTCAGGAAGGTTACATATAAGTCCTGACTAAAGGAAATCCTACCTGACCAAACTGGAGGAACTCTACAACATTCATGAGGGTTTATAGAATCTGAATCTTACTTTGAGATTCGGTGCACCCTTGTTCGTGATGTAAACTAAAACAAACAGAGGCATCGGGGTTATAGGTCATGACACGACAAGAGACGAGTTAGTGTAGGCTGAGAACCGCTGGAGTACCTGACATGGGGTGGTACAAGGAGGCAGGTGTCCGTTCTTATGACCTCACCCAACGGTAAAGGAGGAGGTCCCTTGAAGGACTGGGTCCCTAACTTGAACGGAGAGAACACAGAGGACGTAACCGTCCACCTAAGAAATGGTGAACGTAGTAGACTCTTCGGGTACCGGTTATGGTCGCCAGGAGTTATTTTTGAATGACTTACTCATTTAAAAATTTTTTTTAGTTACTCTTTTATAAGGAAATTCTAAAATAGTTTTGGGACCTAACTAATGTTGTATCGATGAATTGGACAGAAAAGAATTTCTATTCTTGAGGTGCCTGGTATCTCCTGAACTGATTTAACAGAGTGCCTTTACAGTCTCGTCCCGTTTGTGAAATCATGAGACTGGGACCCGACCTCTACAAATTTAGGTACATCTATGAATAACCAAATATCCTTCCCTTCTGTCACCTCTCTGACGAAGTGTCCTCTTCGGTAGTCTGTCGACGTCTCCGATGGGAACTTATACGGACCAAGGCAAAAATATAAAAGGAGTAACTAAAACTCACTACCTCTACCTTTGACACGACCTACAAAAACCTCAGGAGACAGGTTCAAATAAGACTGACTGTACGACGTCTTAACGACACTAATCATACACTTCTACACAAGTTGTTTCCAGTTAATTCAGTTTGTTTATTCACCCAAAGTCCGAAAATAAAAGGTATAGACCAATCCGACTCCGTCAATATAATTATATACCCAAAAAACGCTTATATGTTTGGTCGAGGGTTTAGACGAAATCCTGAAAACGATCCTCGTCGTTGCCCTACGGGTACTTAAAAAAGTTTACAAATAAACAAGTAAGAGTATAAGAAAGTTTGTTGTTAGTGTGTGTACGTATTAAAGTAGGTAAATTCATAATTGAGTGAGTAAGTAATGGCGTAGTCAAACCCCCGAACGTTTATACGTTTTTGTGACTCGATCAGTAAGGTCAAACAGATTTCACTTTACCCAATATTGTATAAAGGGTTCCGAATAAGTTAGGAGACTTACATGTACATTGTTTGGGACTTCTCGTACAAGAGTAGAGTTTAAGTAAGTAGAGGATACGAGGAACAAAGGTACTAACTGTGAGGGTAGATGGATGGGTGAACATTGTTGTACTTTTGGGACCTCAATAAAAAAAGTAAAAGAAAGGGTGAGAAATAAATTAATTGAATTTTGTAAGACGATTAAGATGGTAGATAAAAGATTTGAGTGAAGTTTATGGTGAATAGGGGGATCTTAAGCGACTGGGTCAGAACAGAGGGTGGAACTGGACTCGAAGAGTATGTTACTTGACCACGGAATTTAGAATAAACACTACCTTTCTCCCTTTCCCCACACCATCTTTCACTTTCTTGTTCTTGTTAATTCTTCCTTTTACTTTCAGCCTTCCGCCATAAGGAGACGAAGTTTGTTAAGTCACAAAAGGGGACCGAGAATCCGAATTAAGGAATCGTACCGACCGTTACACGGAGTTGATTGTAAAGATAGGAGTGGAGAAAAAAAAAAAAAAAAGGACAAGTAACGAAAAGAGGAAAACATTTAATAGATTTGTACGGTACATGAACGCACGGAAACACCGAAGTAACTACACGAACCAGAAAGACATTATAGGTAATAGGTAGAAATACGACGTAACTTATTTATAAAATTCAAGGTTGAATTTTTTTTTTTATAATCATAGTAAAGACAACCCTAAATGGTAAGAGGGAGGTTTAGACAAATTAGAGAGGAGGAAAGAGGAGCGAAGAGGTGTTAGTACGGAGACGAACTCTTTAATTGAACACCATTATATAAGACTGGGGAATATTTTGAGACTTGATTGTTTTTACTCTAGTGGAGTAGTCCTAGTGTAGTGGAGATTCTTCTGACTGGAGACCAAGGGTCCTGTCACGGACCGGTTTTTCTTTTACGAGACATTTCGTAAAGACTGATTAAAGTACTCTTGAGTCTACAACCCCCTGGTTTGATGATATTCTCACCCGATCTCAATGTGATAGCGGAACTATTAAATTTCATTACATCGGAACTCAAATAGCGGAGTGTCTAAAAGGTGGTAGATGGAGTAGGGTACAAGGAATCTAAGTTCAATTCTCTCTTCTGTTACAAAATGAGGTACTCTTAAACGACTTCTTATCCTACTCAGTAGTGGGATACCGACCTGGAGTCACACCCTTCAGACACAGAGGAAGGTCCGGTTACGGACAAGAACACTTAATTCATCGAGGGATGGGGACTCTTTATAATTGAGGAGGACCTCTTATTTGATCGTCACCTTAAGACTAAGGAAACGTTCTCTTTTGTTGTTCGGTTTTAACAGGTCTACACCCCACCCCTAACCCCCCACCCCCACCTTCTCACTTCCTCTCCCCTTCATACGATAAGTAAAGAATACCTCTTGATAATTAGTACGGAAGGTAAACATGTAGTAACTGTCAAGTGTTGAGTAAAATACACCTACATTTGGGAAGGTTGGGACCGATCCCAGTTATTTTAATAAAATTGAAGTCCTACTTTCTTAGTTCCTAGGTTCTTTACTGTAGGATCATCTTTGATCAATCGTTTTCTGGGGTCAAGTCGTAGTTCCAGAAATACACAACCAGGGTCCAAGGGAAAATGACATGGAGGATCGGTAAGGTTCAAGTTCTACCATCTACAGGTTGTTTACAATAATCTTCTCCACCGTGATCTTAAGGGAATTCCTAATTTAATAGAACCCATTTTTTTTTTTTTATTTTATTGCACCTCTTTCCAGATACCCCTTCGTACTTGGTTCTACTTTAAACGTCTCTCGGTTGTTCTTTGCATTAACGAATGTGAGTAAGAAGAGCCGTAAACAACAAACGAATAAAATCGGTAACTTGCCCCTTTTCTCTTCGATCGTAAACTACGCCAGTGTTCATCCGACTACCGACATTTCCTGCCTGGGTCTCTAACGGAAGGACTCACTTTACAGTCCGTCTCTTTCTGTTTATAGTATACTATAGTGTACACCCTAGATTTTTTCCCATGGTTACTTGAAGAGACACTTTGTCTTTGTCTCAGGGCCTACATCTTATGTTTGATACCAATGGTCTCCCATTCCTCACGTCCCCCTACTTGACCCTCTGACTCTGACTGTATCTTTGTGATTACATAAAATATATGTATATTATCTATACATTATTCTAGGATAACATATCGTGTTCCTGGAGATGAGTCATAAGACATAACTGGATGTACCTCTTTTTTACGTTTCTTCTCAGTCATATCCATATACATATTGACTAAGTGAAACGACATGGGGACTTTGATTGTGTTGTAACTTTAGTTGATATGTGGTTATTCAAATTTTTTTTTTTTTTTTGATTTATACTGGCTAAAACGTTTAAAAAGAAAGAAGTAGTTAGTTTAGATGTAAAGACCAAATAAAAAATTATCTTTTTGTTGTTGGGTTTGATGGGAATTCAGGGACCATTTCGTCTTACGTCGGTCTACCGGGTCCACTTTATTTCTGTTCTTTCTCTCTCTTTAGATAGGTCCGAACCTAACTCACTGAGACTTTATCTAGACAGTCCCAAGAATGACTGTCATTTCCGGTACTTAAGAAGAATTAAAGTGAAGGATGACACATGTAATGTCCTCTTAGAGAGATGTCACATTTAAAGACAAAAGTAATATTAGAACCAGTATTTCTCGGTGAGTTGGATCTTGAGGGCTGGTATTCCTCATAAAATCGTTGTCAGGACCTAGACCACAGTTCTCTACACCCGAATTTAGGACGGAGAGGTGGGTCGCACTTAAACTTACTAAGTGAAGTAGAGATGTTTCGGAGTCAAAAATGCAGATATTATTAGACCCCTAAAGTCGATCTTAAGTCTACAGACGTATGCACTTTCTGACCTCAATGTTCAGACGACCCTCAAACGGAATAATCGATTAATTGTCTTTCTAAAGGTAGATGGGGATACATCGGAAATTCTTGCTCTGTACAATCCCCTTTCTCAAAATTTTTTATACATAAGGCCTAGTTACCAAGTCGTAGTCGGAGAGGACCCCCGGACAATCTTTAGTTTAGGAGTCCGGGGTGGGGTCTGAATTAATACTGAAGACTGTATTTCTAGGTGTGAGCACAAAACAGTCTGGGAGGCATTCTAAGACTACGTCTGAGCCCATACTCTTGGTCTCAGGATCTTCGTTCGACTTTACTTCGTCTATTAAACACGACAGAGGCTCAAGTCGAAGAACGGGTCAGGGAACCGGAGTACGGATACCGGATCACCTCTCCCAACATCCGTCTGCAACCTCTTCACAAATGAGGTCACACAGAGTAGATTAAGAGACGAACTTGGATTTCTTACAATAAGGAGGGAAACCATAAAACATTCATATGGACTTTGGTACGGCATTTTATTTAGTTACGTTATTAGGTAATGTGCCAAAACCGAGGACTCATATGGATGAGTGGACCTCTAAAAATGTACGGGAAGGATCCCTTAGAATTGAAAGAGGGGTAGGAGTTGAGGTTTTAAATGTACATATAAGGCGTATGTCCCATTACACGGGTGTCTGAGAAAGAGCAAAGTATGAGTGGTGGTGGAGACTTCTACGATCTCGGACGTCGGATCAACGTAACGTTGTCTAACAGATCTGTGGACATCCGAAGGGATAAAAAAAGATCCTCGTTACGTCAAGGTCGGAACTAATTACCATCCTCTTTTGAGAAGTGGACTTTCCCATCAAATGTTTTGGATCAAAGATCCCCAGTCTCGTGCGTCCTCGAATATCCTGATAAAAACGTGTAAACAAGCACATTCGGTACATCAATCAATAGTGTTTGTGAAAGTTTGTGTGAATCCTATACTGAAAGTATACGGTATAATATCGAGTAACCACCGTTTAGATAAGAGTGAACTGACGCAAAGAAAAGTCTTACCTTTAACGATTATTCTCAGTTTTCCAGGTTTTAGTTGGATTTCGTTTGGTTTTTATTCCGGGTTTGGACTGTGAGTGTGTTGTATTTATTCTTCGTTAAAAGACCTTAATTTTTTAGTATATTAATATGGTTCGTATTGGGTCTCCTGACTACGGTCTAAACCGTAAAGTCTTTCGTTTTACACACCTTTCTTTATTGTGACTACAATACTTACCAGTTAAATATACACATGACAAAAACATATGACATACAGTACGACGACATAACAAAGGTTCATTATAAAATGTTTGTTTTACGTATGGTGGTTTACCTTCTTCAAAACAAGTTCAGTAAGCCACACCGGTCCACCAGTGACTTTCCTCGTCACCGGTGCGGATATGTACAAAAGGGTCGTAGGTCCAGACCCTCCATCCATGGGAGTAGTGGTTAGAACAAAGTATCTGCTCCTGTAACCTGTATTTCTTTTAAGTGGGGGAGTTGTGATGTTTAGTACGTCACGTCACACAATCGTCAAAGTCCCAAGGGTTCGTTTATCCTAAGGCTCAATTCAAAAGGTAGGATACTAACTATATGTTGAGAACCTACTCAAATCCCTTAGGTAGGAGATTCGTAAAAAGGTCACGGACGGAATGACAAGTGTGGTCTGCATACTGACTTGAAAAAAGAACTAGACGTAAACGAGATTAAGGAAAGAAGTCCTGGTATCAGGAAGTAAATTTGAATTGGATGAAGGGACCTCAAATTCAGAGGTCAGAAGTTGAAGTTTAACCGTCGACTTCTAATCCACGACGGGAATTTCGTTACGATAAAACTTTTTGCCGGATATGGAATCTAGTCTGTGGGAACCTACAGTTCGAACAGGTCTGGTTTGAACTTCAAAAGTTTAGGGAGACCTATGTCTGACCACAGGAAATTGGACACGGGTAGTTCAGTTCGTACCGTGGAGAGGGGTACTGACTCGTGCAGTGTCCGAAGACAGACTTCAGACCGATTCTGAGTCGAGTTTATCGTATTAAAAGTCACTAGTTACAACAACAGGTTTTTCTCTGAAGTAAAAGAAAACTGTAAAAGGGAAAACTTTATGTCCTTATGTTGTGTTGAGATGTTCAAAAAGTCACGAAACGCCCTTCGGTTAATGTCATACAAGATTGTTTCCGACATCTCTTTAATTTTATTTTTTACTGGTTTTTAGTCCAGGGATTCTTAACAGTGAACGTTATAACGGGAATGGAAAATTACTTTCTTTTCTAGTTCACAAGGTTGGCAGTGGAGTGAGGAAGTCTTTTTGTCGAGGACGGTTCTCTACTAATTACTGACAATGAATAAACGGAGTTTACTGACTCAAAGTCCCGTCAGTCTTCGTAAAAAATTAGTAACTGAATAAAGGATTATGTTGACGAAAGTTTCGATTTAGGATGTAAAGTATTTTACTACCCTCCTTACCACATACGTGAAAGTGCCTACAATTCTAAAGAACCAGAAGGACGACCCGAGGTTTGAGTCATAGTGAAAAAACTCCCAATTTCAGATCGTCCTCTATCCTTGTACTAATTCTGGATAAATACGGTACGATAGCCTCTTCCGTTACCGTGGGGTGAGGTCATGAGAACGGACCTTTTAGGGTGCCTGTCTCCTCGGACCACCCGACGTCAGGTACCCCAGCGATTCTCAGCCTGTACTGACTTCACTGAATCGTACGGTATGATATTTCAGAGTACAAATTGGAGATACTCTAAATGAACCTTCGAAATTCGTCACTTCGTAAAAAAAACTTCATATGAACTAAATGGTATAATACAATCAAAGTCCATCTCTACCAAAGAGACCATCGAGTCTACCATTTCTTAGACGGACGTAACGTCCTCTGGGTCCAAACTAGGGACTAAACCTTTCTATATGGGACCTCTTCCTTTACCATTGAGTGAGATCATAAGAACGGACCTCTTAGAGTACCTGTCTTTTCGGACCATCCGATGTCAGGTAACCCAATGTTTCTTAACCTGTACTTACTTACTGATTGTGAAAGTGAAAGTACATATACTGTACTATTGAGTTATAAAAATATCTAACACGAAACACTTATTCAAATAATGTTTTATTACCAACATAAAGAGAGTACGTGTTATATAGGAACAACGAATAAATAAAATATGTATCATCAAACATAGAGAATTAGGGTGTAGAAATAAAATGGAGAGGGGGACAGGGAGGGGTGTGACCATTGGTAATCAAACAACAGACATTGAGACTCAGGTAAAACAATCGGTGACACATTTTATCCAAGGAGTTTTTTGATTTTCATCTTGATAGTATACTAGTCCGTTAAGGTGAGAACGTATATATATATACCAAATATAGACTTCTTTTGTTTTTGTAATTAAGTTTTTCTCTATCTGTGGGGTCACAAATTTCGGTTCTATTCCTTCGTTGGATTCACAGATAGTTGTCTACTTACTTGTTTTCTTCTACACTATATATATATATATATGTGTGTACATATATATGTGTATATATATATGTATAAATACACATATATATACATATATATATACAACAACAAATCAGTGATTCAACACAGACTAAGAACACACTGAGGTACCTGTGTCGGGCGGTCCGAGGAGACAGGTACCCTAAAGGGTCCATTCTTTTGAACTTACCCAACAGTAAAGGAAGAGGTCCCCTAGAAGGACTAGGACCCTAGATTCGACACGGAGGACGTAACGAACACTTAAGAAATGGTGACTCGGTGGACCCTTCACATATATATATTATAAAGATTATAAGGTGACATATGCATATGTGTACGTTAAATTATAACGTTTCTTGGATGAGTAACCTTTTCTGGGACTACGACCCTTTCTGACTTCCGCACTCCTCTTCCCCTACTGTCTCCTATTCTACCAACCTACCGTAGTGGCTGAGTCACCTGTAGTCAAACCCATTTGAGGCCCTCAACTACTACCTGTCCCTCCGGACCGCACGACGTTAGGTACCCCAACGTCTCTCAGTCTGTGCTGACTCTCTAACTTGACTTGACTTGTCAGTATTTTTCCTTACTCTATTACGGTAAACGTCGTTCATCCACCTGGATCTCTCATAAAACGAATCACTTTTATCACTCTGTCCCTTTCCGTTTAAGAGACAATAATGAATATTCGTCACTTCGTAAAAACTCCTTTATACGACTCCTGACACACTCTGACCCGACATCTCTGGCATTCACCACATTTCTTCTGGTCTACCTTTCGATCGCTTATAAGGTCCGGGTCTGGGTTCTTCTACTCCGAATTTAATGTTGCTACCAACATTCCCACCCGAACTCGTTACATAGTTTTACTTACGAGTCATTTATAAACACCGATTTTCCCTTCCTTCAACCCTCCCTCCCGTTCTCCCTCCTTCCCTTCCAACCTTTCTCTTTCCTTCCTTTCCTCGCTCCTCCCTTTCTTACCCCTCGTCTTAATCGATTTTGGGGAACTTTAAGAGGGTCCACCACATATTAGAAACATTGACATATGTCATAAATTTTTGGTGTAAGATATTGTCGTCAAGAGTCACTTCACAGTGTAATCTTGGTGAACTCATTGGATATTTTAGAACTACGATACTGATATAAGGTTTGGTTAATTCAATCTCGGAGTTCCCCATCTGGGACCCAGAGTTATAAAAAATTTCAAGAAGGGTTACTAAGATTACACATCAGTCCTGACTTTTTAGTCACGAGACATCTGACGGACAGAGACCTTAGTTAGAGACGGATTATTAACCAACGGTACCTTTAAATAGGTGATCAAACCACTCCCAACATTTTGGAGGTCCAATGAAATTAAGATTTTTATCGACTATGTGAAAAGTCAGTAACCCTATTGTTTCAGAATAATACTAGGTGTCGGTTTAATTTTCATAACGTCATCCTGGGTGAAAAGAGATATACCTAGGTAAATCTAGTTGAGTCTCTTGAGTCCAATCCGAGACCAAGATCGATACGTAATTTGTCGTAGTCTTGTCAGTGACCTGTAAACGAAGATTAAACGACCTATCTTGGTAGAGATTCCAATTGGAGGTTTCAATCGGAGGTACAATGGATCCTCACTACACCTGTTATCCGAATGCATAACAAGGACGCAAAAATAATCGACAATGTTGTGATCCCTTTAGTGAATTGGACGTCAAAGAATAGACGTATTATCTCTGTGAGTATAGAGTTTAAACAAAAGCTTCTATCTTACTCTATTCTGTAAACAGTTAAACAGTTAAAGTTAATAATATATTATACTATCGACATTATTGTTACCCGAAGGGACCACCAAGTCGACCATTTATTAGGTGGACGATGCGTCCTCTGGACCCAAGATAGGGACCTAAACTCTCTAGGGGACCTCTTCCCTTTCCGATGGGTGAGGTCATAAGACCGGACCTCTTAAGGTACCTGATGTCAAGTACCCCAACGTTTCTCAGTCTGTGCTAACTCGCTGAAAGTGAAAGTATTGTTACTATCATTATCTACAAAGAAGACAGACAACTATAGTTATTTCTACATGTCTTTAAATTCTAATTTCCGTTAAATACATAATCGAAAGGAAGTAAGATGGTCCAAAAATTTATAGTCGTAGGTTACACGTGAGGGAAGAGAAAACTTAGTGTCACGAATTGTTATTAAGCCCCCTGAAGGAACCATCAGATCACCGATTTTGTGACACGAGTTTTACGTCCACCGGACCCAAACTAGGAACCAGTCCCTTCATCTAGAGTGTAGTGATTTCTTGGGTGTACGACATTGTTTCTAACTTCTAAGGTCCATGACCTTGATTCTGGACCTCGTCGGTTTATTTATTTCTAAATTTTTGTATTTCGTTTTGTTTTTGTTATTAAACCCAACGGTTTTGGACACTGTACGTACAATGTGAAAAGACTTCCAACTTCCCCTACAAGTTTGACTCAGTCTGTTTCTAGGAGTAATTGTTAATAAATAGGAGACCCCACATCACTGACTGTACCGATCTTAGAGGTGTAAGAACGTCCCTTGTATTAGTGAAACACTTTAGTCACAGTAAGTACTTTGTGGAGGATGTGTATGTATTAAGGACGTTAACTGTTCAAATAGAGTCACATAATGTCTACGAGACAATAGATTTTCCGTTTGAACCTCTCCTTTTTTTTTCGCTTTGTTAAGTAAAAGTCAGATTAATTTCAGTAATATTTGTCGGAGGACCACGAATTGGAAAAAAGGAGGTTTTAGGGTTAGAAACTCAACTTACGAGTCTAGACCTCGAAGTGACTCCAAAAGGAATTAACGGAAAGGTAGAGATTACCCTAAGTGAAGTAATAATGGAGACGGTTTTCGACGGAGGTTGAAAGCCGAGGGTACGACTCGGTAAATGTACGGATAAATATTACAATTTACGACTTCAGTGTGGTGGAATTTCAAATCCATCGATTTAACCTCACACTGACGTGACTGACCCTTCGCGACTGAATCTAATGTAAAAGAATCTATAGATATTTGACAGAGGTTTATGGAGAGAAAGACGAGTAAGTAGGGGACTTAAAACCCGAGTGGAAGGAAAGAAGGAAAGAGGGAGGGAGGGTAAAAGGGAGGAAGGAAAGAGGGGAACTAAGAAAGAGGAAGAGGTGGAGGAAAGGAATGGGGTAGTGCAAGGCACAGGTAGGAGTGTTATTGGAGGGTCTTGGTAGTATGATAAAGTTGTTGCAGATACTAGTATAGTGGTGATAGAGAAAAAAAAAAATTGTCGATCGAACGGTAGATAGAAATCAATTGAAATTGTTTTCAGACGCATGAGTCAAAGTTCAAGGGTCAAATTTCGACCCGACTGATTTCCAGTTCTCTCTTTTTATTCTACTACTTCTGCTGGTCAAGTGTACGCTCATTCCGTCCTAAACTTGGGTCGGGAACAGGAGACCCTTGTTAACCCACTTAGTTGTATTTACTTGACAGTGTAGTATCTTCCCCCCACTGGTCTCTACTTGTCACACGTCGATTCAGGAGAGTCACTCAGAGATCCCGTCTTTGTCGTCCTTCAGTCTGAATGGTTGGGGGTTACGGAACAAGAAAAATAGGGAAAGGTGTTTTAGAAGAACTCGTCGCATAATTCATCCTTAGAAACACCAGAACAGTTTCTCTTGCAATCCCAATCTTCACCGAGTTCCCATCCCTGTATAAGAATGGATCGCAGTCTTCCTCCCGTCGCAATCTATCCCGCAGTCCTTAAAAAACAACCAAACGACGCAACAACGGTACTTCGAAACCTTGATAACCAGATCACTTAGGAGGAAAAAGACACGTATACTTGTGTCTCGAAACTCCTCTTGTGCCCCTATAAAGACCCTTTGACCTCTGCGACCGAGTCAAATCCCCAAAGACAGGGTACAGATGGTTTGGAACTGTCCAGTACACACGTACACACGTATACACACACTCACACACACATAGACACGTTCACGTGTACACGTAATTCGTGATCACACTAGGACTCGTCCCAGGACACCCCGAGGATCTTTGTTTCGGAAAGACACGGGGAGGGGGTAAAGAGGCTAGTATCCTTAGTCGGAAGTAAGTCGGGGGTACCGGAAGGGACTCAAGGTCACCCGGCTAAGTTCTCAACGAATAATCCCTGACCTCCTACACTCGGGTCCTTCTTCACTTCCCAGTTCTCTTTTTTGTAACGTCGGAAGGCCGTTTCAGGACCAAGGGGTTGTTCCCGGTGGGTGTTGTCATAAAAACTCAACAAAACGTCTGTGACTTTGGGGGTTATCCATGTTCAATTATCAATTACTGCCATACGACGGGTGTTCTTACAACTGGGGACTTCCAATTACTATGACTGAGGATGAATGGAATGGTGGTTGGTCAGTCCTTTTACAGGTGTTCGATTAGTACAGAGAAACTTAGTGATGAGATTTTGGAAAGTTAAGGGAGAGGTGCAACCCTGTGTGGCGAACCTCCCGTAGTCGGAGGACATCGGGAGAAACTGACCACTTCGTTATTTCGATAAGAAAAGTGAAGTGCGTTTTGAGACAGAGACGCTAAACTAAATTAAGTTACAACTCCATGTCTCCGGTCTAAACCGAAGTCGTCATTTCTGTAGGTCTCTCCACACAAAATTGTATCGGAGACCGGAAATTTCGCGAATGTCGAGTTGGTCTCTTTGACTGATTGTGACTTTATTACTTATTCTATGTCAAATTCTTAAAAATTTACGTCATCTTTCTGCTTCAGATAATGTCGGGTCGAGGTTCTTGTTTATAATACTTCTGAAACCTTTACCACTAATACGTTTATAAATGCCCTACGGATAATAAACGTTCTGAGACAAACGATGACAAATTTATAAGTCACCCTCTACCGTAACAGAACAAACATTAAAATTAGTTCATATTTTATAGAACTCCACTTGTGACCTTCGTCACTCTTGTATCTCTCCTTTCGTCGGGTAAGAGTGAAGGAACTATTCCGTCGTAGATACGACTCCCGGCCTCTTATTTAGGTTTAATCCGTCCTTCCCACCAATAAAAGAGAAGTCGAAGGGGAAAGGACCAACAAGAGACGACGTCTGATTCGCCCACTGTAGACATACCATATCATGACAACGAAGGAACGAGAAACTATAGACGAACCCCGAACCGGTCGTTCTTTTATGACCTCTATTCTCCGAACCACCTCTCTCTTTGCCTCACAAAGATGGGGCGAGGGAGGGACGACCTTATAGGTAGTCAAAGTAGAGAGGTACTAATGTCGTGAACGGTCCTCCGAGGAGAAGACCCTAAGATCCAAGACCAGGAGTCGACCGGGGTCTGATGCACCGGGATGTCCCTATTCTTGCAGGGTTGAACGATCAAAGACTTGTAGAGTGATAATTAAAGGAGTCGTAGGAAAAGAATTTGGTCGGATTGTAAGACAAGGTATTGACCAAGAATATAATTTTCGGAGAAGTACACTTGTTAATTCCCACCTAAGATAACGGACGGATATTCGACCAACTACCTATATGGTCCACTTCCGTCTCACTCTCCACCCAACCCTTCCCATGTTACGGGTCATTGGTACACAACAAGGTATACCTACCTCATTTAATACTGTCACACCATCTCTCACGACTCTGATTTCTCCCTTCGACTTGTATTTCCCGAAACGTACAACGTGACCGTTCAAAGATGCACTGTTATGTCTTTTTACAAATGCTATATAATTCATTGTTATTTTTGGTTAAAACTTTACAAATACACATGTAATATTAAAATTGACATAATATGAATCCCATTTACTATATTATTTTATACGTTTTACTGACACCCCGATAGAATACCATAAATGATAAAGTCCCTAAACAAAATAGATCACTTAAAAGACTTAACCTAATGTAACTAAAATACATAAAATTTTATGTGAAAATTTCTCGTTTATAGGACTTCGTGAACAAGTCACCTTGAGGGAATTCGTGTTACCTATCTTCCACGTAAGGACTACTCAAGTCGGAGTGAGTGTCTTAAGTGTTAAGACACGTTCACCCGACACTCGTGGAGAGATTTCCATCAGGGGATTACCCCATATCTGTGGCCTTTAAAGCACCACCTCGTGTCACCCTCTGTGGAAAAAAGGTATATTTCCGACTCAGATCCCTTTGTTTCAAAGGGACTTTTGTCCTATAAAGTGATTGACAGGGTTTCGATCGCATAAAGTCCCTTATCTTTGACGAGGGTATACAACTTCGTTAAAAACACATCCAAGAACTTTCTTCTCTAGTCATAAGGTATTGTACACTTATATCGTACTAGTCTGTCCGTTAGATGGTGTTTCGTCACAGTCACCAAACCCAAACGGACACGCTACCCACTCACCTGTGTTTAAACCAAACCATTTCTTAGACTGAATTATAGTGTGAGAATTACAAGGAGTAAGACCGGAAAAGGTGGTGGTCGGAAGATAATTTATGAAACAACTTATCCAGTGTCACTTTCTACTCAAACACCGGACTAAATTCGACTAAACTTAAAGAGCATTGACGTAGACAGTAACTCCTAATTACGTAAACTAGTATTTGGGACGACCCCTCCTTTTTGGAAAAGAGATGGTAAGATCCAAGGAGACCGACTACATTCTGAATTTGACTGTATTCTGTCTAATTGTCCTCTTTTAGTTGGGTACAAGTCATTGTACATATGTGCCCTCTCCAAGTGCTTTTGATTGAACAGTTTATCAGTTTTTAGAAGTAAATTTATAGTAGAGATCCACTACTGTTTTCTCTTACGACTCCCATCACGAAACCTTAAAGTTTCCCCTCCTTCCGTTAACCGTACCTCTCCTGTTGAGTTTACAAACCATTATTTCCAAATGACCCACTACGTTTCTATTACCCGGTGTCTCAATTCAGACTAGAGATTCTTGAAGGAAGTGGTGTGGGTCAGGTACGAACTTCCATAGAGATCACTATCGACTAAGGAGGTAGATTTAAGAAGCCCGTCAATCCCCCTTCCTGTTTGAAACGAGAACTCAGAAAACCTGGAACTAATAGAAGTCGAGTTTTATGAGAAGTACGGTTTCTCTATAGAACCTCATCGTTCAAAACGTGGGGATGTTGTTGGAGGTACTCGAACCAAATACGTTTAGACAAAGACTTTCTTCCGAGGTGGATGTTTCTATTATTTGAACCAATCCACGGAGATCCTTAGAGGGAAGGTAAGGGGATCAGACCCCGAGGAGAAAACCTGATAAGTGAAGGTCACCCTACTACAGATCCTGAACCGGACCGATTCCTCACTTGTGCAGGTACTCATTCCTACCAGCATACGTGGTAGAATAAAGAACTGATCGGATTCTTTACAGTCGTGTCTACTGTAGAAAGTCGGGAGTCTTTTGGTAAAGGACCATTTCCCCTTTTAGACGTCTTGTCGAGGGTTTCAACATTTGTAGATAGTGTCCGTCTCTCATTTGTAAATTAGTCAAGGCTCGGAAACCCTGAAATCTAGTGCCGGGACACGTCATCGACACCGGAATGTCACGTCTTCTCTTCCCTTTCAGACACCACTGTTGACCGTGTAATGACCCCGATGGGATGGTAGGCAGAAGGAAACCTAAGAGATCAGAGGGACGGATCCGAAACGAACCCCCCGGTTTAGGTCGATACTCTGTTTGTCTCGGGGAGTACCGGTCCCCCGGTGAACGTTTCCTGTCGCGTGTGACTATTGCACGAACGGTGTTCCCGTAGAGAGTTTTTGCGGTGACACTGTTAGTCTGAACCGTCGTTCCTCAATACGAAGAATCTCTTCTCCCGACCTGGTACTCAAGACTCTTTATCATACAGAGTCGTTCAGAGCACTCAGTCCGAATAACCTCTAGTTGAGAATCGAGACGGTGATTGAGAGACACACTGAGACCCGTACAATAAGGTGGAGACAGGATTAAAGTGGATCAAAGTATCCAATTTCCTTTGGATAGACAGTTGTAATTGAACCAACGATCTACTGATCGTTTCGTATTCGTGGATATAATCTGTTTACATTCGTTGTGTGCAATGAAGGTAAATTTTAAGAAGATGAGTAAAGAATGTACTCTTTTAGTCACGAGTCTTCCCTCTTACTTTACAAAAATGGCCGCAATGTATCGACAAAAAACCACTTTTCGCATATGACCTTTTGTGTACCTTAGTTCTTCTTTACCCAGATTTGGGGTCCAAGTAAAAGGTTACACTACAACCCTCTCGCCGATTGAAGACGTTCGGAGCCGGAAGAGTGTCTACACTCCCCGGCTACCGCAACGGGACGGAACAGAAACGGCACGTCAATCCTTACTAAATACGAGGTGATTCTTCCTTTTTACGAGGTCGATTCCTCAAACTATCCTCTGGGGGTGTATTTAGACCCTATGGTGTCCCAATACGGGAGGTCCCTTCACTTTATTACTGTAGGGGTCCTTCACACATATGGAGTCGGGACCACCGTCTCCCCCGTAGAAAGAATTCTTGGATTTAGTGTACACAGGTCCTGTAGTACGGAAGACCTAAATGTGACGGTCATATTAGGGGGCAAAGGTTGTTTCTCGTTTTTTGGGACCACGCTTTTTAACAGTTAACCGAACTACGGGGGTATACTGTTCACCTTGGACTGAAAAGGTCTTTTTGATTATTGTCAGGTATCTCTAAAATTATATAAAATTCTAGGTAAGGTTCCAAGTTAAACACTTTCATACTTTTTTGTACGTACAATCTTAACTACTTTATACTACTTGTGTCGTCATGAGAGAGTGTACTAATTCCTTATTACTAATGTACAGATGCATTAGTATGTACTAATGTTCATATTCACCCCGAGACAGATACATGGAAGAATTAACACACACTGAAACTCACCCAGAGTCTTTTCCTACTGTAGACACCAAGGATTGTAGGAGAAGTGAAGACGAAATTACCAAATAGAATCTTATAACGTACAATAAAAATAAATAAGGGTTTCTAAATGAAGACAGTCCAGGGTCCGAGTTTAATTCCGTAGGAACTGACGTGACTTTACAGGTTGTCAAATTGCCGAGTTAAAAGACTTCTTAATCCCCTTCCTTTACGAAGATGATTTAAGGAGAAATAGTGGATGTCAAAGATAAGATTAGTGGACTATAACAAGTAATAGAGAAAATTGTGACTTTATATAATCATCCGGTTGTCAGAGGTCGAGACTTTAGATCGGAACCGGTTTCCACCGTTTCTTTAGGGTCCTCTTCGTAAAAAGGTAAAAACCTAGGATTATTATTTCTACCATTATTCGAACGTTAGAAAATAAAAGTACGGTGTCATTCTATGAAGTACTCCCTACGTAAATACTTTCTGGTGTCTCCCCGTATAGTTATGAAAAATTGGTAACAGATGGAGTTACTTTGATACTCGGTACGGTACATCCCGGTGGGGTCTGCCTGTCTAGTACCTCCTCTCAAGACTGTTTTTCACCAGGTGACCTCTTCCCTTGCCGTTTAGTGAAGTCATAAGAAAGGAAGTCTCGGGGTACTTGTCATACTTTCCGTTTCTCTAGCCTGTGACTTTCTACTTGAGAGGTCTAACCATCCACGGGTTATACGATGACCTCTAGTCACCTCTTTATTGAGGTCTTTCTTTCTTCTCTACCTCGGTTTCGTTTTTGTTGTGGGTCAACACCCACACTCACCACTATCTTCGTTTCAGACTACGACATTTCTCGTTATAACGTACCCTTGGACCTTACAATCCAGGTACTTAGTTCTGTTTAACCTTCGCCAGTTTTCCTCCCTCCCTGTTTTCCCGAAAACCACCTTTCTCTTCACTCCTTTTCCCTCCTCACGCATTCGGACGTCTTCCCGGACTACGGGTAGGAAAATCGGTGGACACGAAGGCATGATACGATGGATGAAAGGTCCAGGGAACGAGTCAACTCAACCGACCTGATACTCCTCGTACACTTTCGTTCTAAATTCAACACCTTCCTTCAGTGTAAGACTGCCCGATTAGAGTTTTAGAAAATTGGTTAGTGTGTACTGTTCTATACCTTCGTAAGAGACTTTCGTTCCCCAGACCCGTCGTTCCTCTGGTCACTCTTTCAACTTACCATATCTTTATACATAAACGGTGAGTAAACAATTAGGTCGTCTCGAGGGGTCCACCACGATCCCCATTTCTTGGACGGACGGTTTCGTCCTCTACACTCTCTATACCCGAACTAAGGACCCAACCCTTCTACGGAACCTCCTCCTTTACTGGTGGGTGAGATCATAAAAACGGACCTCTTAGGGGTATCTGTCTCGTCGGACCACTCGATGTCAGGTATCTTAGAGTTTCTCAGTCTGTGATGACTTCACCGAATCGCGAATAAGTAGGTCGTTGTCATATGACTCATATTAGGTTCGTGACATGGGAATCGATCCAAGTCTCCTCTCCCTATTTCACAGAACATTACGGAGAAAAACCAGTCCCATGGGATTGTTGTATGTAGTCCTTACCTTTCTTCTGGAAAGAAGTTTACTTACTCATGTAGGAGGGAAAGAAGGAAGGAAGTAAACGAAAAGTCAAGTTATTTATAAACACACGTTCTGTGATATAACGTGTGCCGTCACTTCCTTTAGATGTTAGATCATCTTTGTATGTACAAACAAAACTCCCATATGAGTTTCCAGGACAAGTGTCATCCACGAGTCGTTTAGAGACAGTCATTATGATCGCTGTTCCTACGACTGACCCGGGAATCTGAAATAAAAGTTATACAACTTGTAAATCTTTTTATAAACTATACTTAGAGTTAATCAATAATTAATGGATAAAATTATATTACTGTGAGTAAAGTCGCTTTCCAATTAAATTTTTTACAGTTCACTAAGCAATCACATATTAAAAAAGAAGGAATTATTCAACTTATGCGAAAAGAAAGAAAAAGACTTTTCCTTTTCTTTAGACTCACAAAACTCATTTAGGACTTATTCTAACCGTTTCTTTACTCTACAATTAAATCTACGACGAATCATTTTTATACTAAAGTGTTTCACTTTGAAGTGAAATATAAGATGGACTTTCGAGGAAATACTTCCTAGACCTTCTGACTCAGATACCTTCTTTGTGTAATTAAAAGGTTTTGTATTCGAGTTCCAACATTAGAGTTGAGAATAGAAACGTAATTTGTGAGACTTCGGGCCAAGTCTTCCTTCCTTATTAAACGTGGTCAGAACTAATATTTATCTTATCATTGGTTAATTCCATGTTTTGGTCCTCTATTTTTCATCTCCGAAGTCGTAGTCCTCTCTCTGTCACTATATATGACACGGGGGTTAAATTTTAGATTCTTTTGTCTAAACTATTCCGATCAGTGAAGAGATCCAACTCTACCAGACTTTTCTCAGTAGTGACTTCTAAATTCAGATCCCGACAGATTAGACTACTGATATAGGGAAAAGACAACCAGGGAAGTCGACCCCATATCGGTTACAGGGTCTTCTCTCTCTAAAATATTAAACTAAGAGTAACATATAAAATCCAAATTCTGATTTAAAAGGTTCTTTATACCTCCTATTGTTCTATCGGAAATAGAAAAAGTGTACTACAGAGAAGGCTCTCGAAGATCCACGTGTCCCTTTTTAAAAGTGTCGAAAGTTTCTGATACCCACATCTTCCCAATCTCCGTCACAAAAGGTTCGGTTCTCGGAAGTACCAGCACGTCCTCAGGTTCTCGGAGTTCTACTACTACGATTTCACTAGTAGATCCTTTGTATAACGTCGGACCCGAGACCTTGACCTGGTCTCTGGGGGAAACAAATTTTTGTGGCGAGACATAAAAAATGATCGACAAACTAACTTGAACTCATTCAATAAAGTGGAGAGGTCCAAAGTAAAACGAGATTATTATTTTTCCTACATTCGGATTAAGTGTCTCTGGTACATTTCTCGTTTGTTTAATTAGTCTAATTTTACGAATCAGGTCACGGATCGTGTATCATCCATGTGTTATTTAGAATCGTAAAAATCGTATTCAAAATCGAGAATAAAAAGTCAGATGGCAATCTTCCTCTTTGTCCAATTGATGGTCTTTTTATAGTGGTACCAAATTTATACGTACTCTTTTTAGTTTTGAGACACAGGTGTATAAACACCTTTTTCTTTCGACAACTTTTTATTTGTAGACTCGACAAAGACTTAAAAGAGTAATTGTAAACAAACGAGAAAAACTAAGGAAAACAAAAACGATCGTCTGTTCACCATTGTCCACGGTTTCAAATTCCTTTTTATGCCCTCTTTTTTAAATTTACACTAATATTGATAGATAAGTAATTGAGAAAAAAGGGTACGTTTAATACCCCCCTACACTCATTCTTTTACGTTGAGTCCCTTGGTTAGTGCAATACTACTCGTGGGACACAACCAGAAGACCTTCCGTCCCGACTCCGACGGGCGTCTCTATCTATTTCTCGAAGGGTCACCCCAGACTTCGGGATCCAGACTCAAAATTGTTTTGACCCGGTCCATACCCTACTTACGACCAGGGTCAACGGACCCTACAAAGGTCAAAAATTGTGACTTTCACAGTGTACGACCCTTTGAACCGTGACTTTTTAGTCCTATACACCAGTTAAGATCACTCTTAATCTAAGTCGTCGTCCACTCTATGATCTGGGTTGATTAGTAACAACAACAACAACAGATCAACGATTCAGTACAGACTGAGAACACTGGGGCACCTGACACCGGGTGGTCCGAGGAGACAGATGCCCCAAACGGTCCGTTCTTACAACCTCACCGAATGAAGGGACCACCGCGTCACCATTTCTTAGGCGGACGGTTACGTCCTTTACACCCACACTGGGGAATAGATCCTTCTACGGGACTTTTTCCTTTACCGTTGGATGAGGTCATGAGAACGGACCCTTCAGGGGACCTGTCTCCTCGGCCTCCCGATGTCAGATACCCGTCGTCTCAACCCGTACTGACTCACTAACTTGTTGTTGATTGGTACGTGCGGACATTATCTGTAAACTTAATTTAAGGGGTGGAAGATGGAGCACGGAAACAAGTGAAAATTTCTTGATCCGTGTCAGTGATACGTCAGTTTGGGTGGATCGACCTGTCTCTTTTTACGTCTTCCCGTCTCTAAAAAACAGAATTCATCTGAGAATCAAGGACAGGTAGTAAACGAACAAGTGTACCTCATATAAACACCCCGATAAAAAGGGAAACGTTCCTCTTGTCGACTCGACATGATCATCGTTACCACCGTCGTCCTGTCCCGTTTGGACCTTTTTTCTAAAGTACCTACACCAAGTGTCACACTGTTCATGGTTCATCCATCTCATGTGAGTCTTAATGACAGATGTGTCCAAGTTATTCTATTTTATTGTACCTTTGGAGTGAGTAAGATCTTTTACGTTAGACTATAAAACGTCTCTCGGATCTTTCTTCTCATAAAAGTATCAGAGAAAAAACTCGTGAATCTTCACGGTACGTAAATAAATATACACAAGAGTGCATTAGAAAATTATGGAGACACTCCATCATATCTGGTCTTTCTGCCTCCGAGTCACTGTTCAGACACCTACCTCTTTTATCAAAAGTCAAGTTAGACACACCTTTTCATCCATCTCGTGGAACCCACACAAAAAAACGCCGTCACTCTTATATGGGGAAATATAAATAAATAGTTTATCCAGGAGGACTAAAGAATCCCATTCAAAGTTCAAATCGATTCTCTTATTTGTACTTCAATGAAACATTTTACCATAGACCCATATTATTATGGAGGAGAATATGGATGTACGTGTGTTTGAAAGTGTTTGTACGTGTGCGTCTATGTACATGGGATTACGTGTATCATTGAAATCTTTTACACAAATAAACTATAAACACTGTTATCGATTGGTTCTTTACTAACCCCTCACCCCTTGAAATCAGAAACAGTCAGGACGGTGCGGGAGACGTTCGGCGTGTTTTACTTATCCTACAATTATGTTTCGCGTTTCGGAAAGTCTACGCCGAAGGAGACCCAGGGAGGATTAATCTTTAAGGAATGAGGTAGGAACGAGATACGACACCAAAATGTAGATATGTAGAGTTAAAAACTGACAAACGGATAGATAACCTTTATGTCTGTGTTGACGTCATAAACACGAAACTTATGACTACTGTAAGGTTCATAAACACTTATAATTGATCCTACACAACAGAGTGTTTCTCTTTACCAATTTTAATATTAAACATAGAACAATAGAACACCCTAAAACAAGAATTAGAAAGATTAAAGTGTGTCAGTAAGACCTCACTATGAGGAACAAAAACAAAAACAAAACAAAAAATGTTACCCATTTGTCGAACAAAATATGAAACATCATCGAGTAAAAGACAGTATATACTACTCCTAAAATATATAGTCTCGTTCGGTTTCCTAATTTTAAAGGTCCGTTAAACCGTAAACTTAAGTTAAGAACTGAAACTTTCAAACGTAAATTTCGTTTGGTTTTACGACAAACTATCTCAGGATGTGGTAGTTCATATAAGTACAGACCAAGTTTTCTTTGTTTTTTTCAGACATTTCGTGTTTGTTCTTTCAAACTTTTTAACTGAACAGAACTGTTTCCGGTAGACTTCAAGTGTCAAAGGGATATCTTTATTATCATCACAAAACGGTTACTGTTTTGTTTAGGTTTATAGTTTGAGAACTACTACAACTTTTGATTCTAGGGTGCTCCAGACTCCCTGAAACTCAATCTGTATGTATAAGAGAGTAGAAAAACTCCGAACTCTACGGGTAGGTTTGTAGCGTTCTGATACAATAACATCTTCGAAAGATTACAGAAATCACGGGACTACTTATATTTACTCAGTTTGACGAGAGTTCTGTGGTCACCTTTCTTTGTACCGACAAGGAACCTCCCAAACTGGTTTAGTCCTTCCCAGTCGTTTCAAGACCCTATGTGTCGAAGATCGGTGTGAAGAATGGAAGTATACCTAGAGTAACAAGGGAACCTAGATCAGAACGACGGAAGCGAGTCGGGGGTTGTAAATTCTAGAACATAGTTCCTCAGTGTCTCTGACTACCGACTTTCCCTCGAATAAATTAAATTTGGTTTGAAAAGTCCCGAAGTTAAGAGAGATATCTGATACTCAGTACACAAGTAAAGTGACTATTGATTCTGGGGCGGTACTAATTCTGATCTAGTGGACGTCCCATCAGATCAAGAAACTTACCAACAGAAAACAAGAGGGGATCTAAATAAAGACGGAAGGAAAGAAGTAGGAGAGAAAAGGAATAGAGGAAAGGGAACATAAGAGGAAGGAAGGAAGACAGGAAAAGAAGGAAAGAAAGAAATTTTTTTGACTATTACTATGGTTCACGATCCACGATTTTGCATCCTTCAGTATGGGTTCTCTTCCTAATTTCAAAGTCAAAGACGAGAGTTTATGGACTTGGAAACATCACTATCTTCTTTTATACTATGACAAATATAACTGTGTTTCTTTTTTGTGTCACGACACCTTTATTCCTTTACCGTAAGTTGGGTAGGACGGAGGATCAGAGGATTATGTATACCCAATTAGTTCGTTACCCCTTTAAGTCACCTGTAAAGAATCGCCTCCCAACCCAACCATCTTAAGAACCTGTTTTTTTTTTTTTTCTTAAGAAATCTTTTAGTAGAAAGGTGGAAACACTTAGTAGTTTAGTTCCACTGGTCTTAGGAGGTTCCCCTCCACTTCCTGACTATACACGTTCCGGTTGATGTTAGGAAGACATCCATAAAACTTAGAATTAGTCTCATTGTTTCACTATCTCTTTAGAAAATCTCATCTATAAAAATTTAATTTTTATAATATGACTCCCGAAGGGACCACCAGATCGCTAACTCTTAGATAGACAGTTACGTCCCCTGTGTCAAAGTTAGGGACCACGTCCTTCTAGGATGTACAACGTTTCGTTGATTCGGACACACGGTGTCCATGACTTCGGACGGACGCATCTCGAGAACGAAACGTTGCCTCTCTTCGGTGACGTTACTCTTCGACCTCGTGGTGTTACTTCACATCGGGGGTGGGCGACACTGATCTCTTTCGGGTACTCGTTCTTATTTCTGGGTCGTGTCGGTTTTTATTTATTTGTTCGTTTATTTATTTAGAAAGATTTTTCGTGTAACTCTGTATCAACCATATGTCATAATACACTCAAATTCCATATGTCACACGACTAAACTATGCAAATGTATAACGTTATACTAATGGAGATGTATAAACAATTATGAAGATAGTATAGTGTAATAATAGTACATATAACAAACACTTATAAATTTTAGGTGAAACAATCGTTAAAATTCATATATTATGTCTTTGTAAACCCTGTAAGGTACTTAAACGTAGAAACGGTCGCTAGTAAGGCTTAAAGAGATAGGAGGGTCAAATCACATACACGACGACTTACACCTGACCCCGTCTAAACATGACACATTGAATGTATTCTCCCTTATCTACTAGTTCCCGAAGTACAACAGGTATAAGTATCGTGACGAGACCAAAACAAATATGATACTCAATACGTTGTGGAAAGGTTATATAAAGTTAACAAATATTGGATCGTTCTCCATTTTAGTCAGTAAAAATCAGTTTATTGATTGACTTTGTATTTCCAATACTTTGTCTCTTCTATAGCTATATACACACACATATTTACGTACACACGCATATATACGCACACACGCATGGTTCAACAAAGTCAACACAGGTTGAGAAACACTAGGGTACCCGACATCGAACGGTCCAAGGAGACAGGTACCCTAAGAGGTTCGTTCTTATGACCTTACCCAGTGGTATTGGAGGAGGTCCCCTGGGACTTTTCAGATAGATAGATAGATAGATATGTGTGTGTGTGTGTGTGTGTGTGCATAAACACGTCTATATACACACACTTTTGGACCTCCCGGTTATATTGGACTTACATATAGACCTCCTACTCCAAACTCCTTTCTCCACTCCTACAGTCCTATGTTAATAACCCTTTGTTTCAACCTCTCTAGTCTTCTCTTTAAGACTAACCTACAGAACACGTTAGAAGAGTTCTCGACTTCTCAGTTTTGTAATTCTTAAAATAAGGACTGAGAATAGAGGTAGGACTAAAAATTTCTTCACCTGTTATTACAGGTTTCTCGAATTTGGTGAGAGGTATTACACCATCGACCACGACCTATACTCGTGTCTAAACACTATCTTCTAATTTAGGTGTGATATTACTATAGACAGTATGGGAAAACTACCTTTAATTCTTTTCTCCTTTTATTAAACCAAAGAGTTTCGTCTATAATGTTCCTGATTATTTGTTTTACTTTTGTTTTTATATCTTCACTGGTGTCTATTACAAGTCAATCTTATAAAGTTACAATCTTTCGAATAACTACGTTAATTTATATATTTTTTTTCGGAGATTTATCTTAATCTTTTTTTTTACTGTTATAAGTCGTAGAAATAGACTAATTTATGTTTGTAGAGATCCTTTCCACACATTCCTTGAGAAAATGAAAAATTACCGATGAATGATTATTGTTTGTGTCTTTAATGTGAATTTATATTATTATGACCTGTAAGTGAAATTCGAATCTCTGTACTATGGATAAGAGAGTGATTACGACAAGTCACACGTAACTTCTTACGTTGTACATTCGCGTTTTCGTTACTTTCGGACGTTCTGACTTGTCTCAGTTTTCGTATCATTCTATGTCTACTGTCTCGCTACGTACATTCTATGGTCCCCAATAGTCTTGATTGTGACTTTGACTGATGTTTTGCAATTGTTTTAAAGACCAATGTGTAAGTTATGGTCGTATTGGAACGAAATACCGTGAGACGAAATACTACGACACATCTATAATGTAATAAATGTTTTAACTTCCAAACAAAGTTAGGACGTATCTCATTCAGCGAGTCAAGGTTGAATAAGTTTTCGTAAATGAGTGAAGAACAGGGACACGGTGTATGTCATTATTATATCATAGCTTTGAAAAAGTGATAATACTTAAAAATACTACTAGACACTGGTCACTAGGAACTATAATGATAACATGAATAAACCCCCACAGTACTTGTTCCGAGTATATACAACCAGTTGAATTATCTATTTATAACATCACAAGACTGACGAGATGGTTAGTCTACAGGGGTGGTGATGATGTGTGTGTAGGGAGGGAAAAGAGTCTACAGGAAATAAAGGACTCTACATAGTTACAACTTTAATTCGGTTAATTATTAGGATGTTACCGGAGAGTCCCAAGTTCACTTTCTTTTCAACGTGTAGAGTGTAATTTTTATTTTTGGTCTTTACAAATTCAAGTCATTCTTTCGGTACGACTTTCGGTAATTCGGTTTTCTTTCTAAAGTATACGATTTCTTAATTGATTCGACACTTACGTTTCTTTTGCAAGAACTCCCTTTAATTCTCTCGATGAGGTCACTTGTGTCCCTACTACTCTTTTCCTTTGTCGGATTGCGACTATCTCTCACTCAAAGACCTATCGATGTCGTAAGGGCATTTGGTTTCGGGTTAGGTCTCCTTCCAAGATTGAGTGTCGACTCTCGACACTCCTTTGAAGTCTTATTCTCAGACTTCGATTGTCTCCAACCAAGTACGCTAAATTCTTTTCTTCGGTAGAGGTATTGTATTACACGTTCCGCTTTGTCGTTCACGACCCAGGCAGATCAGTTCCGATACCAAAAAGGTCACCAGTACATACCTACACCCTCAACCTGACACTTCTTCCGACTAGTGGTTTCTTAACTACGAAAGTTTGACACCACAACCTCTTCTGAGAACTCTCAGGGAACCTGATGTTCCTCTAGGTTGGTCAGGTAAAACTTCCTCTAGTCGGGACCCACAAGAAACCTTCCTGACTACGATTTCGACTTTGAGGTCATGAGACCGGTGGAGTACACTTCTGAACTGAGTGACCTTTTCTGAGACTACGACCCTCCCTAACCCCCGTCCTCCTCTTCCCCTACTGTCTCCTACTCTACCGATTTACCGTAGTGACTGAGCTACCTACACTCAGACTCACTTGAGGCCTCAACCACTACCTGTCCCTCCGGACCGCACGACGCTAAGTACCCCAGCGTTCTCAGCCTGTACTGACTCGCTGACTTGACTTGACTTGACTCCATCTTCGACGTTCAATAGGTCTTTTAGATCCACTCTATTAATTATTTCCACCGATGTGGTTTGTTGTCTAAAAGTCACATCTACTTTTGTCAGAATGTAACCTTTTTCTATGGTATATCCTGACAGTATCGATCTCTCCTCTTCAGTTACGAAACAAAGTTTCAAAGCTTCCTGTCCAGCTGAGAGAAGAAACTCCGATTACGACGACGACTGAAGTTCCATTTCGGTTCCGAGGCAATGGTAAGACTTTTAAGATCCCGGGAATTCCTAACCCGATTTAGATGAGACACGTACAAGGTAGTCGTCTTGTTGTTTAGGACCTATTGTCGTGTAGACAAATGTTGTACCGAATGACTCATAACTTGGGGTGTGAATTCTGGATGACGAGTCTATTTTTCTAAGGAAAGAAAATACTGACGAGTAACTGTCACGTAGACCAGTGAGATCTGAAGACTACCTCTACATGTTGTTCTAAGTAGAACAAAAGTACGGACGATTGTGCTGTGGGTAAGACGTCGGACACCTAGTCCCTCATTAAAGTTTACAATTCAGAATAATGAATTTTTTATGTAAAGTATTCCAATATCTTCAGTATCTAACATTAAGGAGACTGTCTCCAGTTGTTTCATTTGACTTTTGGAAGGACTTTCCTAAATGGTAAGATCCACAGTAATTTTTCTACCCTTCTACAGTTTTATAGTTGTAATTATTCTTAAACCTTCTTCCTCAACTAAGGTCAGGAGTACCTACTGAAAGTCCCAAAGCTCTAGAACCACCTCCTTTATTGGACGTCTACACCACCTTTACCGTCCTTTTAATCTTAATCTTCACCTCGAACTTCTACACCGACTTAACGACGTTAAACTACTAGTTTGAAATTGCCTCCGTCTCAACGAAGGGTACTTACTTGTTTCTTACACCAAAGAACTCTACTTTTGATGAGGACTACTTCTACGATACTTTACTGTTGTTTTCCAAATCTTATCATGTATTTAAATCAACTATTCCACCGTCGTCCCGACTCTTCTAACTAAGGTTAAGACTTTCTTCAGGATGATACCCATTTTACGATAGTTTATAAATATCGTAACACGTGAGGTCTCTTTAATAAGTACTTTTTGTATTAGTTAGTTACACCGTTTCGGATCGACGACAGGATGAAATTTTTTAACGGTGTCGGTGAGGTTGGAGGTCGTTGGTAGTGGAACTAGTCAGTTTTCGGTAGTTGTGACTCCGTCTCTTTCAAAACGGATGTAGGAGAAGAACTCAAAATATCTATAGAACAGTGTATATACAGAAATTCGGTAAAACTCAAATAAAAATACATACTACACTCCCACACAAGACTGAAGTAACCAAGTGTACGTCGACAGGTTGAAAGGGTCGTGGTGACGACTATTCTGGCAGAAAAGGGGTAACATATAAGGAGAGAGGAAACAGTTTCTTATTAACAGATATCCATACGCCCAAATAAAGACCTGAATGGTAAAACAAGGTAACTAGGTATACAGACAAACACAAGGTTAAAATTAATAACGTTGAAACTCCATAACGGACTTCAGACCCTCCGAATACACAGGACGTTACGACAAAAATGAGTCCTAACGGAACTGTTAAGACTTAGAAATACCAAGGAATATCTAAAACTGATATACCTGGAAACATCCGTTTCGCTACCAAAAAGGTCATCAGTACATACCTACACTCTCGGTCTGTTATTTTTTCCGACTCGTAGTTTCTTAATTACGAAAGTTTGATACCAGGACCTGTCGTTCCTCTAGTTTGGTCAGTTAGGATTTCCTTTAGTTGGGACTTATAAGTAACCTTTCTTACTATGACTTCGACTTCGAGGTTATGAAACCGGTGGACTTCCCTTCATGGTTGAGTAATTTTTCTGGGACTACGATCCTTTCTAACTTCCGTCCTCCTCTTACCCCACTGTCTCTTAGTCTACCAACCTACCGTAGTGGTTAGGTTACCTGTACTCAAACTCGTTCAAGACCCTCTACCACTACCTGTCCCTTCGGACCGTACGACGTCAGGTACCTCAGCGTTTCTCAGCCTGTACTGACTAATCAGTTTGTTGTTGTGATCTAAAATCTTAATAAACAAGATCAAGACATTTGTTACGGTACCCATTAAATAATTCCTGTAATTTAGACATCTAACGAAACCCATCCTACCAGTAAAATTTTAATAATTAAGAAGGTTACGTTCTTGTACTTTATAGAAAGGTAAAGAAACTTAATAGAAATTAAAGGAATTAATTAATTAAAGGAATAATTGCAAAATATCAAGAGTCGTATATTGACAAATCGTAGAGACGACTCCAAATAAGGATTCATAAAATAAAGTAAAAAACTACACTAAAATATTTTCTAACGAACAAATGTAAGGGAAAGACTATAAAGTAACAATCACATTTCTTTACTTTCACTAAAGATATAAAAACATAAAAGACATTAGAACATAAGACGATGAACGATTTAAACGAATAGTCAAGAACATGAAAAGTACACCTCAGAAATCCCAAAAAGCACATATCATAGTGCGGTAGACGTATATTACTGTTAAAAGGAGAAGTCATGGTTAAACTTATAGAAAATAAATAAAAAGAGACTGTATTTATCATGGTTACAGAATAATCCATTTAGAGGATTCCTTTAACTATATTCTCGTTTTTATTTGTTTACCATGGATTAGTTTGAATATTTGAAAACGTGTCGTTTGCTTTGGTATTTGTTTTACTTTTCTACTGGATGACTGACCCCTTTTATAGACGTTTAGTACACTGGTGTTTTCCGAATTAAAGGTTATATATGTCTGTAGAGTGTGTTAAGTTGTTGTCGTTTGTTTTTTGGAGTAGTTTGTTATCCGTCTTTTAGATCTATAAAAAGGTATCTTCTGTATGTCTATCGGGTATCCGTGTACTTTTCTACGAGTTGTAACGATCAATAATCTCTTTACTTTTAAGTTTGATGTCACTTCATGGAGAAGTATGACCAACCTTGCCGGTCGTCATTTTTTAGATGTTTATTATTTACGACCTCTCCCACACCTCCTTTCCTTTGGGAAAATGTGATAAGCACCCTTACATTTCGTCTTTGTAATGAAACGGTTGTTTCCAGGCAGATCAGTTCCGATACCGAAAAGGTCATTAGTACATACCTACACTCTCAACTTGACACTTCTTCCGACTCACGGCTTCTTAACTACGAAAATTTGACACCACAACCTCTTCTGAGAACTCTCAGGGAACCTGACGTTCCTCTAGGTTGACCAGGTGAGACTGCCTCTAGTCGGGACCCTAAAGAAACCTTCCTTACTACGATTTCGACTTTCAGTCATGAAACCGGTGGAGTACGTTTGTCAACTGAGTAACCTTTTCTGAGACTACGACCCTCCATAACCCCCGTCTTCCTCTTCCCCTGCTGTCTCCTACTCTACCGACCTACCGTAGTGACTGAGCTACCTGAACTCAGACTCACTTTAGGCCCTCTACCACCACCTGTCCCTCCGGACCGTACGACGTTAAGTACCCCAGCGTTTCTCAGCCTGTGCTGACTCGCTGACTTGACTTAGACTACGTCGGTGATACCTTTTGTCAAAGTTTCAAGGAGTATTTTGATTTTTGTTTCAACGGTATAATAGGTCGTTAGGGTGAGGACCCGTATATGAGTCCGTTTGATATTAAACTTTTCTATGTGTGTAGGGATATAAGTATCGTCGTGATAAATATTATCGGTTCGGCACCTTCGTTGGATTTACAGGTGACTGTCTACTTACCTATTCCCCCTACGCTTTGTATAAATGTTATCTTATGTCGAGTCAACATTTTTTTCTACTTCAGTACAGTAGACGGTGTACCTATCTGGATCTTTAATAGTATGATGGACTTCATTCAGTCTTTCTCCTTCTATTACGGCATACTGTAGTGAATATGTATCTTAGATTTTTACACTATGTTTACTTGAATAGATACTTCGTCTTAGTCTAATTTCTGTCTAAGCACCAACGGTTCCCTTTCCTCCCACCCTCTCCTTTCCTGACCCTCAGACCCCACTCGTCTACGTCTGATAATATATGTCTTTCCTCTTCATTGTTCCAGGATGAGATATCGCGTCCCCTGTTATAAATTACGGGACACTGTTTGGTATTACCTTTCTTATCTTTTATAATTTATACATACTATATATGTGTATACACATACTCAGTACAACGACGTGTCGTCTTTAATTGTGTTGTAACATTTAGTTCACATGAAACTATTTTGAATTTTTAAAATTTTTTCAGTTTGGTCCTGGAAGGAGGTCGATTTTCGAATACTGAGCGACTTCCGAGTATCTACTACCAATCGTAAAAAATCGGTATTTCGTAAGATATTAATTCCGTACGTGTAAAATTTTTTGTGTCACGACAACGTGTGAATTGTTCCGTGTTATATCACGTTTATAGTCAAATATACGTTATCCTTTGGTTTTTTAGACACCCTGAATGAACTAGGACTATAAGAGAAAGAACACGAACAGACAAGGACTTAGAAGTCACTACGATTTTGTACGGATAAATACGTTAGTTCTTATGAAGTGATATGGTTATTCGTTGGTACTTCATGTTTTCTGTTAATTAAATATAATGTTTTTTATGAGATTTCATAGATTCTTAACTTGACTTTTATCTGTTAGTGAAATTCTTCTATTTTTTGTTTCAAGATTATTTCTCAAACGACGACGACGACGATTCAACGAAGTCAGTACAGGCTGAGACACACTGGGGTATTGCCGTCGAGTGGTCCGAGGCGGCAGGGACCCTAAGAGGTCCGTTCTTGTGACCTCACCTAACGGTAAAGGAAGAGGTTACGTACTTTCACTTTTCACTTTCCCTTCAGTGAGACAGCACAGACTGAGAAGCACTGGGGAACTTGACGTCGGATGGTCCGAGGAGGTGGGTACCCTAAAAGGTCCGTTCTCCTGACCTCATCCAACGGTGACGGAAGAGACTTATTTCTCAAATTTATTCTGATTTATTTATTTATGATATATGACCCTATTTCATGAATTAGAACACTTCTCCTTTTGAGGGATTAAATTAGATAATAAAGTTCCGTTAAAACGAGTTTTAAGGTCCCTCCTGGAACCTTTTACAGAAGTTTCATATTGTTTATGATTTTAATACAACTTATTCTTCTCGTTTTACCCTCTGATCGGTATATCATACTTTATAATGTTCTGTGAAGACGAAAGTTCGTTCTATGGTTGTCCTTAACCTAAATAATAGGACGGACTTTGTTCAAAAGTCTCTCTCTGTTTTGCAAAGTCATTTTCAAAGACCAAGAGTCGGTGGTCGTGTCCTGACAATGTTGACCCTTTCAGGACCCCAACGGAGGGGTAAACCGGACCTCTCTCAAAGGTCTGGTCACGGGACACTTACTCTTGGGTTTACCTAGGGACTGGTTTCGATACTAAGACCCCAGGGTTATATAATTATCGTTGTCAAGAGGCATGAATGAGGACCTTTCCAGTCTCGAAGAGTCTCTCTTATTATCTCTGGACGTCTTAAAGGGGGGCTCAAAAGTCGACTCAAAAAGAAAGAGAGAAAAAAAAAAATAAATTTCTCCGATAATTTAGAAATGACTAATACGTACTATTACCTACTATGTGTTCGAAGTAAGGGTAGATATTAAAATAGACCATGGTATTAAGTTAAATCTATATAATGTAGTCAAGTCAAATCAAGTCAGGTCAGTGAGTCAGTACAGGCTGAGAAACGCTGGGGTACTTAGTGTCGTGCGGTCCGGAGGGACAGGTAGTGGTTGAGGGCCTCAAGTGAGTCTCTACACGGTTTTCAGTAATTATTGGTTTTTTTCTTTTTCTTTTCTTTTTGGGGTACTGAAACGTACCCGCTGGGAAAATTGTCATATGAGGTCCAGTGTTGTGTCATTGACACTCAAGTTGATGTGGTTCCAAAAGACTTCTATTGTCGAAGAGGTAGTTCCGCTTCAGCGAGTCAGTACAGACTGAGAATCACTGGGGTACCTGGCATCGGATGGTCCGAGGAGGTAGGTACCCTAAAAGGTCCGTTCTTTCATACAACATTTATTCAAAGTTTACCTTGGACCGTAGTAGGACTCCCTTAAGATTGAAGTGTGACAACCCCATCAAATGGTTTTACCGAAGTCTCATCTGATTGAAATGTATCGTGTTAAATTTTTTTTTTCTGTAAATAAACCTACAGTCTGACAATGTAAATCGTTAATTGTCGTACCCACGTTTTTTTTCTTTTTTTTTCTTTCTTTCTTTTTAGATGTAATTTTGGGAAACGACCTTACGAAATGTGAAAGGTGTCTTGTCTGTGATTTCACTGAACGGTACATCAATCAGTGTTCATGTCAGGAACTCCAAAGAAACGGGTATGTGTAATGATAACAGATTTTACATAGAAAAAACATCGAAATCGACTCACAATCATTCTTGTACGAATATTCCTTTGGTGTCTTCGGACCCTTTCTTGGTGGGACTTTCTGATCCGGTAAGACCCTGAATCACCACTACCACTACCTAATTGGTACCTAATTGGTGGTAGGACCCCGAGTATGTTTTGGTTCTTGTCCGTAAGGTGTAGTCACTCAGTCATAAGTCAACAAATAATTTTACACAATTCTTTTACTTAAACCTTCGGAAAGAATTTGGTGAATACTGTTATTTGAAGTTTATCTAAGTTTCATTATCAACCAAGGACTTTTGCAGACTAACAGAAATTCTGGTGACCTCAAACCTTCCTCAAGAGTTTGTTTAATTTGTGTGTGTATGTGTGTGTGTGTGTGTGTTTCCAAATTTCTTTTTCAAAATCCTAAACTAATTTTCACTTAAAAAGATAACCTGTTTCCTGTAGTATCTATCTATTCTTCGACGACTTTCAGGAACTTAATTGATCTAAATTATCTTTATTTTGACTCTTTTATTTCATGGAGAATACTTAGTCTTATTTATTATTCGACTCTATAATTATTATCATTTTATTTAAACGAAAAAATGTCACTGTTTGTGTGCTACTATGGATGAAAATTTAAAATTTAAATTCACCATTTATGTGTAAAAGTCAATAGTATTTCAACAAATCAGTGAGTCACCACAGACTAAGAAACGCTGAGGTATCAGATTGACAATCCGGATTAGTTCAACGTGTCTTTATTAATGTCACCTTTCAGAAGATGTCGATGTATCAAGGGGACGGTGACGGAGGACTACGTCACCAACAATTAAAGAATATAGAGGAAGACCTTTGTAAAATACGTAATATCTACGTTTATTTTTATAAATAAAAATCAATTACTATAAAGACCTTCTAGTAAGGTATAATCATGAGTATTTCGAAGAAGTAGAATACAAAATTTTAACCCAGATCAACGATGTACGACTCTACCAGTGGTATTTTAGTTTAACACGGTTCTGTTTTGAAAAAAAGGAAAGTTAATTTTTTTGTTTTTCTCTCTCTCTCTGGACCAACTAAGTTAATATCATATCAATATATTGTTTTACAATACTTAAAAAATTTTTTTAATTCACAAAAAAGACGTATCTTCGAGAGGGAACGAATCAGTTATCGAAGACCATAATACGAACTACCCACCGGAGACAGAAGCTATGGAAAGTTACGAAGGGGAAACGTACTTTACAAGGGAACCATAGAGATTGAAAGAACTTCTCTAGAGATCAGAAAAGGTAAGACAACAAAAGGAGATAAAGAAACGTAACTAGCGACTTCTTCCGAAAGAATAGAGAAGAACGATAAGAAACCTTGAGACGTAAGTCTACGAATATAGAAAGGAAAAGAGGAACCGAAAAGCGAAGAGAAGAAAAGTGTCGATAAACATTCCGGAGGGGTGTGTCGGTAAAACGAAAACACGGAAAGAAAAGGTACCCCTACCAGAACTAGGGACAGAGGACATGTTACAGTGCTTGGAGGTAGGTATTAAGTAGTCCGTGAGATAGATAGTCTAGATCCGGGAATTTAGATAAAGAGTGAAGGTGACATATTAGTATTCCCTAAACTAAATCCAGTATGGACTTACCAGATCGCCAAAAGGGATGAAAGAAGTTAAACTCAGACTTAAACCGTTATTCTTCAAGTACTAGACTCGGTGACAGTCGAGGACCAGAATAAAAACAACTGACATATCTCGAAGAGGTAGAAACCGACATTTATTATATTAGTTAGACTAAAACTGCAACTGGTAGACCACTACATGTACTGGTACTACATGAACTCTTTGGATACACGGCCAGTTCTTCGTTGTCAATCTTGACCTGTACCTTGTTGTCTGACCAAGGTTTATCATTTTCCTCATGCAGTTCCGACATATAACAGTGGGACGAATAAATTGAAGATACGTCTCATGTAGTACTCTTTGTGACCCGACCTTCTTTGTGTTCGACCTTAGTTCTAACGGCCCTCTTTATAGTTATTGGAGTCTATACGTCTACTGTAGTGGGAATACCGTCTTTCACTTCTCCTTGATTTTTCGGAGAACTACTTTCACTTTCTCCTCTCACTTTTTCAACCGAATTTTGAGTTGTAAGTCTTTTACTTCTAGTACCGTAGACCAAGGTAGTGAAGTACCCTTTATCTACCCCTTTGTCATCTTTGTCACAGTCTGAAATAAAAAAGCCCGAGGTTTTAGTGACGTCTACCACTGACGTCGGTACTTTAATTTTCTACAAATGAGGAACCTTCCTCTTTCAATACGGGTTGGATCTATCGTATAAGTTTTCGTCTCTGTAATGAAACGATTGATTCCAGGCAGATCAGTTCCGATACCAAAAGGTCATCAGTACACACCTACACTCTCAACCCGACACTTCTTCCGACTCGCGACTTCTTAACTACGAAAACTTAATACCACAACCTCTTCTGAGAACTCTCAGGGAGCCTGACGTTCCTCTAGGTTGGTCAGGTAGGACTTCCTCTAGTCGGGACCCTAAAGAAACTTTCCTTACTACGATTTCGACTTTGAGATCATGAAACCGGTGGAGTACGTTTCTCAACAGAGTAACCTTTTCTGAGACTACGACCCTCCCTAACCCCCGTCCTCCTCTTCCCCTGCTGTCTCCTACTCTACCGACCTACCGTAGTGACTGAGCTACCTGCACTTAGATCCACTTGAGACCCTCAACCACTACCTGTCCCTCCGTACCGTACGACGCTAAATACCCCAGTGTTTCTCAGCCTGTGCTGACTCACTGACTTGACTTGACTTACGAAGGGGTAGTGAATCTTACGACGTGGTTGTATGCTCGAGGTATTCTCATCCCTGTAAAAAGATACAACAAAGATCATAGGGGGAGTTGTTGACCCTATAACGGAACAGTTATCATCCAAGCAAAAAAAAATTAATAATATTAAAAAAATTAAATAAAATAAACTGACATGACCCAGAATCACCACCGTACACCCTAGATCAAGGACCTGGTCCCTAACTTGGGTCCGGGGGACGTAACCGTCGTACCTCAGAATCGATGACCTGGTCGTCCCTTCAGGGTTACCGTCGAAGAATTATTTATAAAAATTTGGTTATATGACCCCTGAAGGGACTACGAGGACACCAATTCTTAGGCGGAACGTTACGTTCTTAGGTTGTACACTATCTAGGGACCAGTCCCTTGATTATAAGGTTTACGGTGTCTCGTCAATTCGAACGTGTGGTGTTGATAACTTCGGGTACGTAGTGTTGACCTTTCAGGTACGTGACGTCGTTTCTAGGACGTACGATGTTGATTCTGGGATACGTCGGTTTGTTCATAAGTTTTTTTTTTTTTTTTTTTTTTTCTTATAGGACTATGGTTGGTGTTGAGAGTCACCTCTTCACTTAGACCTCTTAATTAACGATACTGATTTTACCAACCTTTTTTTAATTATTTTTAAATTTTTATGTATTTATTTTACCAACCCAGACCTTAATCTCAAAACTTCCCATAACGGTTTGGTGAAGGTATATGCAACGTAATTGAATTGATATGGTTGTCGCTACTCTGATAAAAAAAAGGAGTGTCTAAATCATTGTCACAAAATTTTACAGTAATAAAAAGACTTCGACTATCTTCTATGAGTTCGTAATTTCATTAATCATGACACATACATATGTGTATATGTTGATGATCGATGGTGAACTATCAGTAAGTCACACGTTCTTAATATTTAAAAATACTATATTTACACTCCTTTTTACGAAAATACAAGACGAACCTTTTCATAATAGACGATCTTTTTCTACGTCCGTAAAATCTCGCGTGTTAACTTATGGAAAAACTTTAACTCACACATATATGAAACTCTGTTGGTAAACGGCACCGTCATTAACCAAAACCTCATTTTACACTAACTTAGAATCAGTTATTCCGGTCTCTCTTTTAGACGACTCTTCATAGATCTTTATTAAAGACATTCTCCCCTGTATGTCTTTTCTGTAAACATGAAGGCAGTTGTTGACCGGATAGGGCTTCACAAAGAACCCATCCACAACCCTTTTGTACTCTTATCCATAAGATCAAACTGTCTCGTCATTCCACTCTCCCAACTCCTGTACCCATTCGGAACCTCGATGAGATTATATGTTTGATTGTATTGTCAGTCTTTTCTTTTCGACAATAACTAATTTGATAACGTCTATGACTCAAAAGAAAATACATAGACTTCTGTAGGTTTTACTGGTCCCTAGGTAACTCGAATACGAGTAAAAGGTCTACAAATTTGACTCCGGGAAAAGACCCTTTACCGATGTAAATCTGACAACTTGGATTCGGATATTTGTCTTATCGATCTGTAGTCCATGTCAAACAATCGCCTTATTTATCTTTATCTAGAAGGAGTCTACACTAATAGTTTAAGACTTAGATCAGTATTACAAAATTCCCGAAGGTATAACCAGGCGGTACGACGATTCAAGGTATCCTACTGGATCATCTCTCCGGATCCTTCATCTCAGTTTACTGGATCTGAAGACAGGACTCGGAAGGTGAGGTCCGGCACACTAAAGTCCATTCAGTACCTTGAAACGACTCTTAGTCAAATGAGAAGACAAGGTACTCCATTGTTTACCCTAAAGAGAGTGACCGAAATCTCAGTGACTCTCCGTGTAGACAAAGTATCGACCCTAACCAACCTTGTGTACTGTACGTTTGATGACTTACGATACGAGTTAGTTCTCCACTGAAATGACGATTAAAAAACTGGAACTCTTGATTCCATTTAGTAAATTTAAGGAATTCGGGTTCATAAAAGTGTTACGGACCCTTCTAAATCTCGTTTTATCTATAAGAGATCCAAACCCCCCGAGTCGACTAAAAATATGATATATATATGATCAAATTCGTCTTGTATATAATAAAAACGTTAGTATTTCTTTGGCAATTCATAATAACTTTTATTAATCGTTTCGAAAAGGGTCGTGTCCACTAAACACAAGGGTAAAGTCACCGGGCCACACAAATCCGAACTATTCCTTTAACAAAGAGGTTTCCTTTTAAAGTAAATATACAACGTACCTAGATACACTCTCCGTTCTCCTATGGTAAATTGTGTTCGACCAAATCTGTGTGAGACTAAAGTCGTCGGATCGTCGGGTCTCAATCCTTCTTAACCTTTTTTTTTTTTTTTCATTTTCTAAAGATACGATCCTGTATAAAATATTGATGAATACACACATACCAGTAAATAGACAAGTTTTCGTTAAAAAATGTTCATAATTGAATGTGATACATACGATAATTACAAATTACATCAATTCCGTCCATAATAATACCAACGAAACAAGAATAATCCCGAAGGGACCACTGAGTCTGCCATTTCGCAGACGGACGTTACGCCCTCTGGGCCCAAGCTAAGGAACCAACCCTTCTAGGGGACCTCTACCTTTACCGTTAGGTGAGGTCGTGAGAATGGACCTTTTAGGTTACCTACCTCCTCGGACTATCCGATGTCAGGTACCCAGCTGACTCGTCGAACTGAAATGAAAACAAGATTAACAACTATTAAAAAGTCCTTTGTTCCACAGGTTTTTTTGAATGAATGGGTTTTAGTGTTTCAATATTTTCCATTTCACACTAGAATTTAAGTCCAAACAAAGAAGTTTCATTTCGTTTGACAGGTGAGTTTATCATTACTCTTTCTCTCGATTGTCAACAACCAGAAGATTATGTGAGGTACATATGATGAATTGAATTTTGACATATTATTCGGGTAGTTCGTCCATGATAAAACGTAAACTTCTTTGTCTGATTTGGACTCTTTCACTTCTCTAAACGAATTTTAGTCTGTTATTTAAGATAGTTCAATGAAACTTGTGTCCAAATAGACTATCGTTTCATATAGGAAACATGAAAAACGGGAAAAACGAGTCTTATTGGCTGGGATGACGATAGAATTACGTTTGTTAATCAAGTAGACGGAAGAAGGTGAAGTAAAGTCGTAACAAGAGACGAAAAAACTCAGAGAAACCTTTTTGATGATGTAATGTAATAAAAGGTAAAACAAGGGTCTACCTTAGGTCGGGAGATCTGTCATCATATTATTCCGTTTTCCGTAACTTTATGACCGGACCGGATCCAATTTCTAGTACAAGAGAACGATAATAGACACACGTTTTTAGTGAACTCTTTAGTCACTTGGAGAGATTCGGTGTCCAATAGTTACATTTTTTACATCTAATCGTTTAGACGAGTATGATATCCAAATATCACTTCTGTTTTTAGCCACCATTTACGAACGGAGAAATTTGACATTAAAATATTTCTATGTCTACATTAAGTGAATGTCATGATAATAATACTGTCTAAATAAATGACCTGATTATATGTGTAAGGATAAGTCCCGTGATTCGAACGATCTAAATATATGTGATAGAAGACATGTTGTGACTCTCCACTTACTTTATAAGGAGGGAAACGGATTCTCCTTTGACTCCGAACTCAACAAACTTATTGAATAGGTTTCAGTATTTGAACAGTTATTGCAAAAAGGAAGAGACACTATTGGATTAAATATACTTGGTCACCGAACCGGGTCTCATTGAAGTGTCTCCCTCTCTCTTTATACCATTGTTTACAATGAGTAAGAATTATTAAAGTCTCTTTGTACGATTAATATCACGACACTGAAATACGGTTGTATGACGAAGAAACACTATACTCTCCCTCTATTTATGGTTGGTCAGAGACTTCGGTTCTGACCTGTTGAACTGGTTCGACTCCTTAATCAAGAAACGAACTCCGTAGTTGTTTCCTAAAAGTAGTGACGACGAGTTGGAAAATATTGGTCATAAGAAAGTAATAGAGTCTACACTTGGTGTTTACAAATACGACAAATAAGTAATTAAGTAGACGTATCCTTTAGACAGGAGATCCTCCCAGAAAATTTCCTGTCTGATAAGTAAAATTAGTGTCGTAACTATGTTAAACCTAAAACAAAAAGGAGTGTACAGTGAGTAAGTAAGTAAATAACTTATTTATAAATAACTCGTAGTTAATGTAAATTGTGTGACTAAGTTTCTGGTACTTATTTCTATGTCTTGTTATTCCCCACCAAACGTCTGTTCTTAAACACGGGTAGGGGGTAAAAGAAGGTGGACCATAAGTTTTTAGTTTTTAGTGGAGTAGACTCTGAGTATTTGTTAGATATTCCAGTTAATGAGGTCGGAGACTTGTGTCTAAGACTTAGAATTAGTAAAATCGACACTTTAGTCACCAAACACTAGACACAGAGTGTTAAGTGACCAGGGTACTTGGTCACTGTTTCCTCGTCTTAGAGAGCCCGTTACATAATTTTAATGTCTAAAGGCAACACGTAAATATAGGTCTTTCAGACTTAGTTATGTAAGCCTCCCCCAGGTTTCTTGAGATAGAAAAGAGGACTACAAAATAAATTCTTAGGTACAGATATAATTATGGATAATGAAAAGTCTTTTTACTATCAAAACCTAGGATAGGGTAATTACATATTTATAAACGTATTTCATATGTGAAATGTATATTAGACTCCCGAGTACCTCAAAGAGGTCAAGTAAATCAGTAGTAAACCTCCAAAGTCTGTTCTAATTCTTAAGAGTTAGACCTATGTAAGGGAGTAGAACGTCGGATATCTTCTTTCGGATCCACATCCTACCTGCGATTATTAAAGTCTCATTCTTTCTTCAAATCTCTTCATCTCTGAACTGGGTCTATCGCGTCATTGACGTATGATTCTTAATAAGAAAGATCAAAGAAATGTAAGAAAGAATTATTCCTTTCCAATTAGTCTAACTAGTTTTTCAGTAACTGATATAAGTCAATTCCACTAGCATAATTTATTTATAAAAAAATTTTTTACTATTTCGTCCTAAATTTCTACCCGTCTGACTTTTGGACGACCCGAATCCCTTTGTCTAAAACTTTTGAGAACAGAACGACAGGACTCGACCTCCGAAACTCTACCGTCGATCTTCCCTCACACATCTAAAGTTGATTCGTGACCACTCGTAAGGTTCATCACCTTACTCCAATATCCCTCGCTACAGTTAACTGAACCACACCCAATGTTCCAAAGTCAAAATCAAAGTCCACTCTCTTTATGTCTCACACTCCTTTTTCTCTTATAGGTAGTGTATTACTAAAATGTAGACTTTATCCTGTTATCCTCTTAATTTCTGAAACCGTTGACTCGAATAGTCGGATAGACTGTAGGATTCGAAGTCTTCTGACTCAAATTTACGTGGAGGGAGGGGTGTATGTGTGTATGTCTTTCTCCCTCTCTCCGCAATATTTTCCGTATACAAAGACACTAATCATTGTTTGAGACTGTTGTTATTAGGAAGCTCACTCACTTAGAAATCGATTAGTACGGTTCTGTCATCTATGATAACCATCCAGGAAGATTCTGTAAGATTAAAATCCAATATGAACTAAAATCATCCATCAAAAGTTTGAGAACAACGGCACCTCTGCGATTCCGAAGTCTCTTTCGTATAATCTTCCTCGATCCCGACTCCTCCTCACCGGTCCCTTTCTCTCCCGTGAGAGAAGGGTCCCTCAACGAGACGGAATAAAGCAAAATTTGGTTCTAAAAACGTATCGTAAAACAAACTTTTCTTTTCGAGACGACAAAGAAAGTTTTTACCTTCATTAACTAATTTTCATCATAAATTAAAAGGTTTTGCAGGAGTTAATACAAGTTTTAGGGATTACTTTAGACTATATTTAGAGATTAAATAAATGTGAAAGAAGTCTTTCGAATTTATAAGGTCGATATATTAGACCCACCCCATGGTACTATTAAATCTCAGTTTCAAGTATCTCTTTACTAGAACGTACCACACAGAATTTTAGGTCGGAGATATATAACCATAGAGTCCACAGAATAAGAAGTTTTGGGTAAGACCTCCCCTTATAGAACCCCCTGAAAGATTGACACCTCTTTCACTGGTTTACAAAAGTTCAATACCGGGGAGAAGTTCAACGTACAACATTACCTTTATGATCAGACCCTACTTACACTCTTAATTTATTTGATCGTGTCTACCGATCGTGAGTTACTCATTATAAGTAAGGGGAAGCCTTAAAGGACCTCTTTACTCCTTCCACCTAGTTTCTAGAGATCACACTGTTGAAATGAAACTCTTGGGGTGAACCGGTCCAACCTACCCTCTTCTCTGGTTGCGTTACCGAAACCCTTCCATATGCGTTCTAGTGTCCCAGTCTACGCACTGAAGGTTTAAGGAAAGATTCAGAGGTCGGGGTTCTAGGGATCCAAACTCCTGTTGTAAGTGGTCCGGAGGTCGAAAACATTTGAGACTCTTTGTAAACGAACTATTCTTCGTGAAAGGGAGGGTTTCTCTTACCTAAGTTTTGGACTAGGTTAATTACTTTAATCAAATTTTTTCAGACTTTCATGTTTTCTTTTAAAGGAGATAAGAGATATGTTACAAAGAATGGATTTACTGTAGTTTCAAGTTTGGTTATTCTTAAGACTCTTCTTATATTCTCTTCACAGCTAAGTTTCCTCTGGGTCTATGGACCACCTTCGTAGTGCCTCCATTCTTACGTGCGATTGACGGTGCTACCCCCGACGACATTGATCGGACGGTAAATTAGAGGAACTTGTTAAAACGTTGACATCGCCTCAATTTTTTTTTTTTTTTTTTTTAGACCACCTCCCGATTTTAATGGTTCTAAGAGAATGACCTTATTATGATCCCTTGACGTATACTTAAAATTACCAAACTCTTAAGATTCCACCATAAGAACCTTTTTTTATTAAAAATTAAACTATGAAACTAGGTAGGGTGAAACCGTTAACAGATGGGGACAGGAATTAACAGATAACGTGTCAAAATATCGTTTCTTTTTATTACAACAAAAGACGAAGGGACTACCGAGTCTGCCATTTCTTAAACGGACGTTACTTCTTCTGGACCCAAACTTCTAGGGATGAGACCCATCCTTTCTAGGGGACCTCTTCCTTTACCGTTGGGTGAGGTCCTAAGAACAGACCCTTTATTGTATCTGTCTCCTCGGGCCGTCCGATGTTAGGTACCCCAGGGTTTCTCAGTCTGTACTGACTCACTGATTGTGAAAGTGAAGGTGAAAAGTGTCGTTAACGATGAAGGGATAGTATTTTATCATTAAAATCACGGAGAAATACAAGTCTTAGTAGGATACATAAAATCCGTAGTACTCCTGTCCGTAACATAAAATAATGAGTGGTAACATTCAGATCGTGGAACGTAATAGAAACTTACAATCGGTAAATTCACCTATATTAAGGTACCTGTCTCCTCGGACCACCCGATATCAGGTACCCCAACGCTTCTCAACCTGTAGTGACTCGCTAAATTATGTACGATGTCACCATAGAGTAACACCAAAAATAAAAGTGAAAGAAATACTCACTACTACTACTCCTGGTAAAATGTACGGATGACCGGTAAGTTTATAGGACAAACACTTCACAGACAAGTTCAGAAAACGGGTAAAAAAAAAAAATTAACTTAACATGGTTAACGGAACACCGAGTCGGTCATTTCTTAGATGGACGTTACACCCTCTGACCTAAGTTAGGGACCCAACCCTTCTAGGGACCCTCATCCCTTTCCGATGGGTGAGGTCATAAGACCGGATCTATTAAGGTACCCGACATAACAGGTACCCCATCGTTTCTCAGCTTGTACTGAGTCACTGAAAGTGATGTGAAGAAGTGGTTAACAGAAGGACTGAACATCCTTCCTTAAGGATTATATAAGACCTATACTCAAATGTATGTATATATATACAGGTGTACATACTTTGTTTATATAAAAAGGATGAGTAAAAATTTTAGTAATTCACTTTTTAATGACATTTAGATTGTGTGAGATTAAAGGCAGTATCGAGTCAACCACTTGTTAAACGGACGTTACGTCCTCTGGGGCCCAACTAAGGACGCAACCCTTCTAGACGACCTCTTCCCTATCCGATGGGTGAGGTCATAAGAACCCGTAGGGAACACCGAGTCGACCATTTCTTATTAACGTTACTCCCTCTGGACGCAACCCTTCTAGGGGGTCTCTTCCCTTTCCGATGAGTGAGGTTATAAGACTAGACCTCTTAAGGTACCTGTCACATCAGGTACCCTAGTGTTTCACTTCACTTCACTTCAGGAAGTCAGCATAGGCTGAGAAACACTGGGGTATCTGACATCGGATGTTTCCTACTCTAAAAGGTCCGTTCTCATGACCTCACCCAACGGTAAAGGAAGAGGTCCTCTCGAAGGGTTGGGTCCCTAACTTGGACCCAGAGGACGTAACATCCGTCTGCGAAATGGTAGACTCGGTGGTCCCTTGTTTCTTAGCCTGTGTTGTCTCGATGAAAGTGAAAGTGAAAAGTTGTGTAAGATTCCTGTTACGTAAAAATTTCCTAATTATTTCCGATAAAATATTTAATCTATAAAATATTCTTTTCCTGTAATCATTCAAAATATTATTCTTTATCGATGGAGACGTCTTTATACCATCAAAGAACGGAGACTTATTGGTTATTAGAGAGTAGATCTGTAAACCTCATAGTTTTAATAAAATATCACACAAAAACGTCTACATTATAAGAAGTAGTGACATCCATAGTCCCTAAATGAACTTACAATTTATCGAGATTTTAATATTCAACCTTTGTGTAAAAATTTTATACATAACCCCCTATGTACACGAGACTTATCAAGTATTTTTTATTTGAAAAAAATTTCAATAATACTCGTTCTAACGAATATGGAATTCATCGAAAATTGTAACTTTACCAGGGAATAACTTTTCTAAGGTTTCGAAAGACTATGTGTTTAAAGGAAATCAGGATAACTAAAGAAAAAATGTATATCAGCTGAAAACTGAATAGAACCTTTTCATCTTACTCCAAATCAAAAAGTGAAACCGTCTAATTATTTTCCTTCGAATATACCCGTAGTGTAATTACTTCTATATACTCACTAACAATGTACTACTCAGTAAATTGTTCACTATTCAAAGGGAGGTCAAAATTCTCACCATAGATCGTCTGTATCAGGATCTTCAGTTTCAGAGAAAGTAACATCATTAATTACCTTATACGATGAGTAAATAAGTTAGTTGTTCAGGGAGTCAGTCGGGTAGTTGTTATAAATAATTGAGTTTAGGACACCTTCTGGGATATGATACGTGACTCATCCACATTTTTATATCTTTTACCTCAAGAAGGATAGTTTCAAACATATCAGATTGTAATCTCTATTTGGTACATTGACTTTAATTTATATGTTTTCATATATAGTATTCGTCCAATATCTATTTCCCGATACTGGTAAATTTCTTAAGTTCGAGTACCCTTCTACTACACAAACTTATATAAACTTATATCGACACCTCCTGACCCTATACTTTCCTCTGTCAGACAAGGATTTGACAAACTATGTATATCGGAATAGGAAACATTTACAAATATAACTTTAATTAATTTTATCCTCTTTTAATTTTTAAGTCAAGTAAAAGGTTCCAATCAAGTAAAAGTCTTGATTGGAGTAAAGATCACGATGTGCACTTGACACCTAGAGGATACATTACCATGTCTGACTTGTACAGGAAGTAGGGTCTTCCTGTAGAACAAGGTAACTTGTTCTGACTAAATCTATCTTTTCGTGATCTTTTTTTTTTGTTTTTGTTTTAGAGTTCGTAGTATATAAACACCTTCTCGTTTACAAAGTCGAATACGTCCATTGAACTTCCATTTACTGACTTCATTGTAACCTTTTTTCAGTCTTAGTTTGGTACTTTGTAGTCTTTGACCCAAAATAAAACGGGAAAAGTTTAAAATTCATTTTCCACCAGTTGTACCTGTAATTGTTACAACCAGAATCTCATTAGTTCACTAAATTTCTCCCTTTTCTCTCAACGAAATGTAGGTTTGATCTGGTCCCCATCGTCTGTATATCCTTTATTTCCCGATACCCGGGTCGTGACTTAGTAAATTATTTATAAATGACTTACATATGAGACCCAGTCGTCAAAAGATCTGTTTCATATCTCGTTAAATTTTTTTTTGACTGTTTTTAAGGAAGAATTATGTCCAACGTAAAATTACGTTAGTCAATCGATCTGAAATTTAAGTAAATGATGAAGGTACATGAAGAATGTTGTTTGCATACTCTACCTATATAATCGAGAGTAACATATCTACTCGAATTAATGGTGTCCAAGGTTTAGATATATTGTCGATATTATTATTTCATTATTCCATATCAACATAGATATAATATACGTCCACTGGAACCTTGTTGTGCCCAAACTTGATACACCCACGTGAATGGGTGTCTAAACTAAAAGTTATTTAGGTGTGTCATAATGTACCAGTCACCAACCAAAGTAAACACTGACGCTTTGTCACTTATGTCTCCCTTCAGATACCCTCAACCCATAGATACCTAAAACTATATCCGTCACCGCGGAACTTGATTAGGGAACACCAATGACTCTCCGTTGACACAAATATTTACACTAACTATGATAAGATTTATAAAATGAATAGAATAAATTATAAGTAAATTTTAAGGATTGTTGAAACACTTCTTTTCTATTCGTAAAGGTAGAAGAAAGTTGTCCACTCTTTTCATTCTAAAATGTAAAAAAAGATTGTAAACGGATTCGAATAATTATTGACGTGTCATTTGGTCCTGACTTAAGTCCAGTAGGCTCAAGGTTCCAGTGGAGATTACCCCTTACGTGGAGAGTATCTAGACAAACCAAGGTTTCGACTACGAACATGAACTTTTTCTCTTTAACATTATAAGTCACTGAACTGTCCGTCACTTTATATTGGTTTTTCTTTCTTATTCTGAGGTCCCATAGTCACCGTAAGTAAATCCCTACGTACTATTGAAATAGGACTGAAGTATAACAGGGGACTTATTTTGGGTTCGAGTGTACTAGTGACGAAACTGCTGTAATCATATAGTTTGTCCCGGATCACAGAAGAAGCACCTAATGAGGATTTTAATCTCCCGTCTGATCCTCGTTTTCACCTTTGTACATAGTTTCTGTCGAATTTATTTACCTGAACCTCCCTCTTACAGGTACACTGACGTATCTAGCCTCTCACTCAAAAGATATTGTGTACTTCCACTAGTGTCGTTCGAGCCCCAAGGACATGGACTCAAACCTTAATTGTTTCAACGTCAATTTTGTAAAGGAACTCCATCAACTAACCGTCAAACGGGGGAGTCACTTACTTAATATAAAGATTAGTTCCCTTTCACCGACTTTTAAGTCCTGGGCAGGGAGACTGAGAGTCCGACGTGTTTCCACCCTCGACTACTACGGGTCCCCCGAGTCTGTCGACGAGTCAATTTGGGGACGACAGACACCAGGTCGGGAAGCAATAAAGAATCTTCTACTTCAATCAGAGACAGGAGACAAAGAAGAGAAGATTCGGTGTAAAGTAGTTTGGAGTAGGTGGGTCGTGGGATCTCTCACAATTTGAGAAGAGTAGTCGGAGTGAGGGAATAGGAGTCAGAGAGAGAAGTAGTATAAAACGGAGTGAGTGAGGTGTCCAAAGGGTTATACCAGAGAACAACAACGAGTCAACGACCCAGTACAGGCTCAGAAAACGCTGGAACACCTAACATCGGGTGGTCCGAGGTACAGACCCCTAAAAGGTCCGTTCTTATGACCTCACCCAACGGTAAAGGAAGAGGTATACTTGAGATTTAGGGGAGAAAAGGTCGATGTAACGTTAGATAAGAGGTGTAACATAGGTTAATCAGAAATATTTTACGTCTAGACTAGTACATTCAAAGAACTAACTTTTGGATATAATTATGTTTATCTAAAAACTACCATGGGTTTGGAGAATTATACGAAAAGTTCCTGAATTATTAAACTAGAAAAAAAAAAATTATAGTTGACTGTGAGGGGAGAACGACACCGGAAAAGACGTTGAGACTCGGTTGACAAGAAGGGATTTTGTATAGTTCGACAAAACATGGAGTATGGAAACTCTCTTCACTGTGTTTAATTTTAAAAAGGAAGTACATAAAAGTCAAAATAACAGTATATAAATCAACAACAAAGTCTGGGGTCCTTGATAGATTGAGTCTGTGGACCCTTGGTTCTGGTTACGTACCGAGGGATTTTTTGAAAATTAGTCCGGTTCAGTCCCCGGAGACTTCGCTCTAAATTCTGTAGAGACCTGGGTCCTGAACTCTACCTCGATGGACATCGGGTGACCCCGAAGGGATCACCGAGTCTCCAATTTCACAGATGGAGGTTACACCCTCTGGACCCAAACTAGGGACCCAGCCCTTCTAAGGGGACCTCTTCCCTTACCGTTGAGTGAGGTTATGAGAACGGACCTCTTAGGGTACCTGCCTCCTCGGACCACCCGACGTCAGGTGCCCCAGTATTTCTCAGCCTGTGCTGACTCACTGAAACAAATGAATGAATGAATGAATGAATGGACGTCAGTCCTACGAAAACAACAAGGTCTCACATATCCACAACGAGAACATGACTAAAGATTTACGATTCATAGGGACTACGATTAATGGAGGGACAAGACCGTCACTGGTTGACTGTTGTGTAAATTATCAATTTGAGACGGTTGGTCCTCATGCGGGAAGGGACGAGAGGAGACTCTTTCCGTGATACACGACGACACTTTTACCCCGAGAACGGTCTCTACTGTTAATAGTTCGGAAATCCCCGGTGTTGACCCAGTGCACCTTGATCTTTGATCTCCGTCGTCACTCTTTTCTGCACCTCTGTCCTGTACTCTTTTTTGCACCTCGGTTACCAGAGAAACAGATGGCTAAGTAAGTAAAAGGAGAACGTGGTAGTCTCCTTTTCTAGTGTCTCTGATTTCTACCGACGTACTTTCGTTGTGCTGGGGTTTTTTTCACCCTTGACCGATGAGTTTAACCTAGATTGCCTCTTGAATTATTCCCTCCCCCACTCCTACCCTTCTCTCAGATAATAGTCAACATTTTGACTGGTTTTGTCCCTTAAGGTATATGGGTCCGTGTATTCTCCGGAACCCTTATACAGGACTTACTCTGTGAAGTCTGGTGTCCATTATAATATCTCTTCTTGTTTGGGCTGAGGTATGACTTGGATAAGAAAATACGAGATTGCAACATGAGACGACGTGCACGGTTACGGTAAACAGTAAAGAATGTAAGATGTCACTCGTCGTCCCTCTTTATCGGTAACTTACAGTTAGTGTATCAATAACTTTTTATGTTCTTCAACTCGTAGAAACGGTACGACTGAAAGGTTCCTATAAATTGTCTTCTTCACCCGCATGCCTCGATCTACTCTCTGACGTAAATCTAGAATTTATTTCGTTAATCCTGAACCTCAAAAGGGTATACCTCACTGTCACACCATATTACCTTTCTCGTACTTGTGGTCGACTACATAGTCGGGTGGGAGATGAGATGTGTCTCAGGGAACCGTTACCCCGACTACCGACCCCAGGTCCCAGTGTGAGAGAGGGAAAAGAGAGACGAAAGGGAGAATGAGGAGGGTGGATGAACTAATCGTATTGACATGTAAAGTTAGACAAGTGAGAACAGTGGTTTTAACGGTTAAGACCGGTTAATCAAAACCCTGACCTATTCGGTCAGTCAGAGAGACCCGGGGTCTAAAGAGTAAATACTTTACTCCACAACCTTGTCTACCAAAGTATGGAGGGAAACTCGGAAGACTGTAATACTCACTCTTAAATATAAGGAGTTTTAGGTGAGGGAACTCTCGAAACTGAAAGCTCCTAGGTTCCTCCTCGTTCCAAACGAGACATAAGTCGTTCTGTGTCGAAACCTTAAGAGTAGTCATCGAAAGTAAACACAAGTTTACCGGTCTCTCTTTGCGGTGTCACATAAATATTTGGACACTGATTACCCTGTAATCTTTATGAATTTTCCGTTGTGGTACGGTCTGTGTCACCGACTTATAAGTAATCTTGTAAAAATAGAGTTTTAACTTGGTTACTTTTACAAGTTTTTCGAAAGTATACACTGACTAGAAATGGTGTTTAACAACAATGATTTATACCGTGTCAAGAGTCAAACCACCTTGTTATATATTCAGGAAAGAGAGCAGACTAAAAATAAAAAATTATAGTTATAGGTGTTACGTTTTATTTACGTGAAAAAGAGGTATTTCCCCTTTTGTAAGTTTCTTGATAAGAGGGAAAGTGTCTTCAAACAAGTAATTTTGAGGAGAAAGAAAATAGAACTTAAACCCCTGAAGTCGTGGTTTGACGCATTATGTTGAAAATCCTATACTACTTTTGAAAGGCTCCACCTTTGTGTTTCCCTTTCTCGTAAATAATTAGTAACATACTCGGATCGGGTCCTACACCAGGGGTTCGTAAGTGTCTTTCGAACAATTTCCCCACTTGCTTGTGTGTGTGAAGACCATTTCGTGTGACGTCTCGAAGGGATAAATTTCGGGTCACGTCCGGTGAGACAATCTCTCACGTCCCTGGTGTGGTCTTTTTCCCTTCCACGGGTTCCCGGGGATCGACCATTCACCCCTCCTTTCTTACACTTACCTATGTTTCGAGTAAAAACTCCCCCCTTTCAATCTTGAATTTCGGTGAAAGAGTACCGTATCCATATTGTTTTAATAGTTTAAACGAAAATGAGAGACCCCTTGTAATCCACGGATCTCTATCATGTTATCTGAAACTTCTTACGTCCCAAAGTATATCTTTTAAGGGTGGTCGATAGATAAAATGTATACCATTACTCACTTATATAAAGGTACGAACAGAGGGTTAAGTAGGGTAGGTGAGGAGGGGGTAAAACAGGTGTTCAGAGAGGTGATGCAGACACAAAGGTAACGACGTGACTTATATCTAGATAAAAAGATCTAAGACACACATACGTAATTACATATAAACAAAAAAAAGAAAGAGTGAATGAAATAAGACATGTTATCTGACATCCAAGTAGGTGAAGTAGGTGACTGACTGAGTAAGTAAGTAAAGTGACTGAGTTTACGTAAGAAAAAATACCGACTCAGTATAAGGGAACAAATATATACATTGAACAATTAGGTAAGTAGACAGCTACCCGTAGATCCGACGAAGACGCAGGATCAATAACATTTATCGTGACGTTACTTGTTACCCCATGTACACAGAAAAAGTCAATACCAAAGGAGTTTCATATACAGGTCACCACCCTAACGACCCAGTATACCATCAACATAAGGATCAAAAAATTCCTTAGGTATGATAAGAGGTATTACCGATATTGTTAAATGTAAGGGTGGTTGTCACCCTTAAACGACATACTATGTCCCTATTATACAAGATATTATACGATATACTATATTATGTATTAGTTTAGACCACGAGACACTGTTGGATCTCCCCACCCTATCCCACCCTCCATCCTCCCTCCAAGTTCTCCCTCCCCTGTATACATATTGGGTACCGACTAAGTACAACTGTATACCGTCTTTGGTTGTGTTATGACATTTCGTTTACAGGAGGTTAATTCTTATTTATTTAAATTTTACGTCTCAAACTCTAATCTCTTTATCTGAATTGAGGATGGAAACGATAAATCATTAACACATTGTAACCCGTTCTAGTAATTGTGGTTCCGTGTCAAAGGACTAGACGTTTTATTCCGAGTGTTATGGATCTTTCCAGACAGAATCTTAATCCCTTTTATACGTGTGTCATAAGAGTAGACAGGACTACGGAAGACCACAAGTCGTTTGTCGTCGATAATAGTGCTGATATCTACGACTAATTTATAAAACATTTACCATCAGAACTACTGTGTTTGTAAATTTGTCGAAGAGTTTTCACTTTGTTGTGTGGATTGGAAAACTTTGGAGATTGCTCGTTTACCTTTTACTTCCAAGATCGTAATTTTTCAGTACTGACGTCTTCACGATTAATAATCACGCTTGACAGACCACGTAGTCATTGCACTGAGGATTAAAACAAACCCTGTTTCCAGAAGTGTTACGTATTAGTCAATTCAGGACTTTTCTTTCGTCTTAAACGGACTCGCCGTAAGCACGGAGGAAAGGAATGACGAGTCCGCTTCAAGAAGCGATACCGAGGTTTCTCAAGGTACGTACGAAGACATGGAAGGTCCACTAAAAACAAAACACGAATCGTCAGTGCTTCACTTATTGTATTCAGTGTGTGGAAAACCAAAGGCATAGTCGTCGAGAAAGTTAATGTGTGGGACTACACGATCCGGGTAGACGGACCGACTCGCAACAACGATTACCCCAAAAGAGACGAATAGAACGTTCTTTCCTCCCGACAAAACCAAAATCGAACATACGTCATATTGATGAATCGGGAGTCAGAAAGGAATATGTGTCTGTGATTTCTGACGAATTACCACAACGTCTAGGTTTACAACGTTGACCATTCCTGTATTTCTACAACTAATATAAATTTTCGTCTCTTTTTAGTTTAAATTTGAGAAGACCTATTACGTACTCTTTTTACCTCACTCCGTCCCCTTCACCACACAAATACTTCTCACGTTATAGATTTCTGTTTTTAGGACTCAAGTTTAAAATCGATTCGTTCGGTAGTAGTAAAATAGTAGTGGTTTTGTCGTTAATAATGTTGTTTTTGATGTTTATATTTGTTCTGTTGTCAACAACAGTATGGTTGTGTCGGGTGGGAGTAAGTATAGGATATACCCATTAGTACAATGGTGAAGATAATCGGTAAAATTTATAGAATACAGTGAATTTAAAATATTATTATATTTCTTCTTATATAGTACAGAAAAAAAATCCATTTTTTGACTCAGAGTTCGTTAGTATAGTACTGGATCCACAGAGTTCATCATTTACTGTCTTGGTTCTAAGTGTGTACCAACCAGACTGAAGTTTAAGTACGTGAAAATCTACAGTGAGCCGTGGGGTGGGAATAGGATATACCCATTAGTACAAATGAAGGGACCACCGAGTCTGTCATTTCGCCGACTGATATTACACCCTCTGGGCCCAAGTTAGGGACCCCACCCTTCTAGGGGACCTCTTCCTTTACCGTTGGGTAAGAACCTGAGAACGGACCTCTTAGGGTACCTACCTCCTCGGACCAACCAATGTCAGGTACCCCACCGTTTTTCAACCTGCACCCATTAGTACAAACCCAGTGTATTTGAGAGATTTAGAGACAAAGGAGTAGACATATCAAGAATCATAATTGATCCAGTGTGTTATTAAACACCTAGTTGATATTATTATGTATTTTTATCCACAATAGATTCTATTATATAATACATTAATTGTTACCCCGATAAAAATAGGAAACGTTCTTAATGAAATGAGGACAGTAAAATTGTTTTTATAGACCGGGGAGGGAGTGGTCCTAAGTCTTCTCGAAACGGGGGTGACAAGGTAATGAAGGAGGGGAAGAATGTAAAATTATATCAGTGGTTTGACTACGACAGGTGTCCATCCATTGACTCCCCGTTAAGGAGTGAGAGTTCTGATGTTACCTATTTTTACATGACTTGCCATTCATTACAAAAACAGGAACAAAGACGGTTCGAGGAGCCGTTCCCTTAGATCCTTCACAAACATCTTGCACCCAACCTTCAGTCTCATCCTTTCAGTAAAGACCTTTTCCCCCTACTTTGAGTAGTGTTCCTGTAGACGTGGACTCTTTTCACTACAAGGATAAAGTACCAGAGGTAAAGGGGCAAGAAGGGTCCAGTCGGGTGGTCATCCCCCACGATCTTCCTCTGACGTTCCGACCTCTTCCTTCTTCCCTGAAAGACCGAGGAAAAGGAAGGTCGCTCGAGGGACGGACGAACGACGAGGACGTCCATAAGACCCACATGTAGAAGTGTGGAAGTTGTCGTGAACGAAGAGTCTTGTCGTCGATTCTGGTTAAACGTCAAAAAAAGGTGAAAACGTCGTTCGGGAGCGTGGAATCAGTAAGGGGGAAGTCTTAGTCATCGTAGTCGTCTCGTCTTAGGAAACGGGTCCCGTGTCCCAGTGTCGGGGTATCCCGCGGACGTAACTCGACTCCGACTTGTTGGTCGTCTCGTCACGGGGCAGGAGTCTACGGAATTGAAGTTGAGAAATCACAGGGAGGAGGTTCGAAGAGTCACAATTCTACAGATTAGAGAAGGGAAGTGAAAGACATGAGTGGTTGAGGTCCTTTGTAGTTCCGAGAAGAAAACAGAAAAGTCAAGAGTATTTCTCCGAATAACAAGTCAGTGATTCAATACAGATTGAGAGACACTGGGGTACCTGACGTCGTACAGTCCGGAGAGACAGGAAGTGGTAGAGGGTTTCAAACGAGCTTAAGTCCATATAGATCAGTCACTACGGTAGGTTGGGAGAGTAGGAGACAACACAGAAAATTAAAAAACCAACGTCAATGACAGGTGTCACTGAAACCTCGGGTTATTTTATTTTAAACGGTGACAAAAGTGAAAAGGGGGTAGACAAACAACAAAAATTATGGATCAATTGTTGTACAGGAGAGACAAGTCACATGTGGGAACCATATGTGAGAGGGTCGACGGGAAAATCAACCTATTTTCCTAATTCCACATATTGGAAACCGTCTTTCCCCTAACCTTGTGTTTTGGGTCCGTAGACTTTTCTAAGACTGAGACACAGACCCTTCACCCACTCCTGACAGTGACTATTTCTTTAGATGACACACGTTCATGTTTTAAGGTCCGACCTACTTAGTGTTCGACCTTAGTTCTAAGTCAAGTCAAGTCAGTGAGTCAGCATAGGCTGAGAAACGCTGGGGTACTTAGTGTCGTGTGGTCCGGAGGGACAGGTAGTGGTTGAGGGCCTCAAGTGAGTCTGAGTGCAGATAGCTCAGACACTACAGTAGGTCGGTAGGGTAGGAGACAGCAGGGGAAGAGGAGGACGGGAGTTAGGGAGGGTCGTAGTCTCAGAAAAGGTTACTCAGTTGAGAAGCGTACTCCACCGGTTTCATGACCTCGAAGTCGAAATCGTAGTAAGGAAGGTTTATTTAGGATCCCAATTAGAGGAAGTCTTACCTGACCAACCTAGAGGAACGTCAGGTTCCCTGAGAGTTCTCAGAAGAGGTTGTGGTGTCAAGTTTTCGTAGTTAAGAAGCCGCGAGTCGGAAGAAGTGTCAGGTTGAGAGTGTAGGTATGTACTGATGACCTTTTTGGTATCGGAACTGATCTACCTGGAATCAGTCGTTTCATTACAGAGACGAAAACTTATACGATAGATCCAACCAGTATTGAAAAGAAGGTTCCTCATTCGCAGAAAATTAAAGTATCGACGTCAGTGGTAGACGTCACTAAAANAGCTCAGACACTACGGTAGGTCGGTAGGGTAGGAGACAGCAGGGGAAGAGGAGGACGGAGGATAGGGAGGGTCGTAGTCTCAGAAAAGGTTAATCAGTTGAGAAGTGTACTCCACCGGTTTCATGACCTCGAAGTCGAAGTCGTAGTAAGGAAGGTTTATTTAGGATCCCAATTAGAGGAAGTCTTACCTGACCAACCTAGAGGAACGTCAGGCTCCCTGAGAGTTCTCAGAAGAGGTTGTGGTGTCAAGTTTTCGTACTTAAGAAGCCGCGAGTCGGAAGAAGTGTCAGGTTGAGAGTGTAGGTATGTACTGATGACCTTTTTGGTATCGGAACTGATCTACCTGGAATCAGTCGTTTCATTACAGAGACGAAAACTTATACGATAGATCCAACCAGTATTGAAAAGAAGGTTCCTCATTCGCAGAAAATTAAAGTATCGACATCAGTGGTAGACGTCATTAAAACCTCGGGCTTTTTTATTTCAGACTGTGACAAAGATGACAAAGGGGTAGATAAAGGGTACTTCACTACCCTGGTCTACGGTACTAGAAGCAAAAGACTTACAACTGGAAATTCGGTTGAAAAAACGAGACGAGAAAGTGAAAGTAGTTCTCCGAAAGTAGTTCTAATGGTCCTCTTTATAGTTGTTGGAGTCCTTACGTCTACTATGGTGACATTACCGTCTTTCACTTCTCCTTGATTTCTAGGAGAACTACTTTCACTTTCTCCTCTCACTTTTTCGACCGAATTTTGTTGTAAGTTTTTTGATTCTAGTACCGTAGACCAGGGTAGTGAAATCCCGTTTATTTACCGAGGTTTTAGTAACTCCTGTCACCGACGTCAGTACTTTAATTTTCTGTGAACGAGGAACCTTCTTTTCAATACTGTTTGGATCTGTCTCATAAATTTTCGTCTCTATAGTGAAACTCACCCTCCCGAGTCCTTTCCTCACTCACTCCGTAGTTTGTACGACCCGAGACACTTACTTAGTATTGACAACGAAGGACGGAAGTGGAGGGGATGTCACGTGTGACCGACATTAATTACCACTGACTAAACCTTCAAGGTCAACATAGACGACCCTATTTTATACATGTCGATACCTTTATTATTTTTACTTTCGAGAAATACTCAACCCCTTTCCACCCCCCCCCCGAAGTGTTTATTGGTGACTCAGGACTTTTACTTCGACAACGAAAAGGATAGTTTATTGTAACATCAACGGGTCCCACGTCGAAAGAGACGAGGATCTGTACATCTGTTACTCACACACATATTCATGAAGAGGGGTCGAAAAGTGACCCCAACGTGGTGTCTTGACCCCGAAACTGATGTCAGACGATTATCCAGACTTTGTCAACCTGATTCAGTACAATTTTACGTTAATGATGACCTGACTTCTCTACGTTTTGTGTGTGTGTTTAAGGGGAATCTCCCATACTAGTCAAATCTATGGTAAAGACAAGGAGGAACTGGGACAACATGGTCTAGTTACAAAATATAGACTCTCTGTTTCCAAAAACTTCATGTCGACTAAACGTTTTAACACAATCAAAGTTGATATGTCATTTTACTAAGTCATTATAAAAAAGTCCAATCTCAAACAATAATGTTCCATAGTTTATATTAAAAACATGATACGTCATATAGTAACAACGAATACACCAAATACATATCAGTAAATATAGACAATTAGAGTATGAGGATTAAGTAGGGGCGAAGGGAAGGAGAGGAGAAACCATCGGTATTCAACAAAAGATGCATCTACTCAAAGACAAAACATATATCTAAGTAAACATAATAAAAAATCTAAGGTGCACATTCACTATAGTGTCTCACAAACGGAAAAAGACAGGTTTACTGAAGTGATTCATATTATAAGGGATCCAAGTACCTACAATTACGTTTACCCTTATAAAGTAAGTAAAAATACCGACTCTTTGTAAGAAGACTTCGGTCAACAGACGACTACCCTTAAATCCACCGTAGGTACCGAACCGATAGTATTTGTCACGACGATACTGTGCCCTCACGTACATAGAAAAATTTGATCTCAAAAACAAAAAGAGACCTATATACGTGGTCCTCACTCTAACGACGTAGAATACCAATGATATAAAATTCAAAATATTTCTTGGAGATACGACCAAAAGGTATCACCGAGGTGGTTAAATGTAATAGATAGTTGTTTTCATGTCCTCCGCACAGAAAAGAGGTATGGGAGAGACATTAATCATAAAAATTTGATAAATTACTGCCGGTAAGACTGGTTATAATCCATTATTGTAACACCAAAACTAAAAAATTCATGATAAACTACTCAGTTAACTTCCTAGCTTGTTTGTTACTTTGTACACCCTTCAGTCTTTCCTTCTGGTCCTCTTCCCTGTTCTATGTGTAAATCGGGAATTATAGACAACATGTGACGCGAACTTTAATTAAATGGAAAACACTGATTAGAATAACATAGTTATTATTTCAGAGACCCTGTATCTTTTTTGGTGGAACATGTCGAAGACCTTAGAAGTCAGGGACAATTCAGTTTCAATCTTTTGTCTAAAGAGGGGTAGTGGGTGGTGGGTGTACGCGTACACCCAGTGAAGGTCCTTCCTTGAAGTTCGAGAGTAATCCTCAATACCTCGACTTAAAGGACCCGGAGTTAAGTTTAAGGTGGTAAAAATAATTAAGACACAGAGACCCGTTCTTTTGATTAGAAAGACCAGGAGTCAAAGTGATAAATCTCTTGACCTATTTATGGTTATAGATAAAGTATTCTACAAACACTTCTTTTTTTATTTTATTTTTACTTCAGGAAACTTACCACAAACTTAATAATCAAGTCAAGTCAAGTCAAGTGAGTGAGTCAGTACAGGTTGGAAACGTTGGGGTACCTGACGTCGTACGGTCCGAAGGGACAGATACTGGTTGAGAACCTCGAACGAGTTTGAGTCTAGGTAGGTCAACCACTACGGTAGGTTTGTAGAGTAGGAGACAGTGGGGAAGAGGAGGGTGAAAGTTAGGAAGGGTCGTAGTCACAGGAAAGTTTACTCAGTCGAGAAGGGTAGTCCATCGGTTTCATAATCTAAAGTCGTAGTCGGGAAGGTTAGTTATAAGTCCTGACTAAAGGAAATCCTACCTGACCGACCTAGAGGAACGTCAGGTTCCCTGAGAGTTCTCAGAAGAGGTTGTGGTGTCAAGTTTTCGTAGTTAAGAAGCCGAGAGTCGAAAGAAATATCAGGTTGAGAGTGTAGGTATATACTGATGACCTTTTTGATATCGAAACTGATCTGTCTGGAAACACCCGTTGCATTACAGAGACGAAAAATTATACGACAGATCCAATCAGTATTGAAAAGAAGGTACCTCACCCGTAGAAAATTAAAGTATCGACGTCAGTGGTAGACGTCGCTAAAACTTTAGGTTCTTTTATTTCAGACAGTGACAAAGGTGACAAAGGGGTAGATAAAAGGTACTTCACTACCCTTGTCTACGGTACTAGAAACAAAAAACTTACAACTTAAAATTCGGTCAAAGAAGTGAGAGGAGAAAGTGAAAGTAGTTATCCGAGAAATCAAGGAGAAGGGAAAGACGATATTCCCACTATAATAGACATATATACTACAATAACTATAAAGAGGGACGTTAGAACTAAGGTCGGACACGAAGTCGATCAGCACATAAAATGTATTACATGAGACGTATATTCAATTTATTCGTCCCACTACTATAAGTCGGAAATGTATGAGGAAAGGGTTAAACCTAAGTCAGACAACAAGGTACAAGTCAAGATTATCAACGAAGAAAAAAAAATTAAAAAGAAAAAAAAAATTAAAAATAAAAATGAAATAAAATGAAGTGTTATGACATAACCAAAACGGTATGTAACTGTACTTAGGTGGTACCCACATGTACGTTAGGGTTTGTGTTTGGGGAGAGGGTAGAGCAACGAAGAACTGGACGTATGTCTAAAGAGTCCTCCGTCCATTCCATCAAACAATAAGGGTAGAGAAAGTCTTAAAAGGTGTCAATCAACGCTAAGTGTGTCAGTTTCCGAAATTCATCCGTTACTTCGTCTTCATATACAAAAAGACTTTTAGAGAACGAAAAAGTTACTAGGTTGTCTTCAACCGTTAAACTAAAGACCAAGGAGACGGAAAAGATTTAGGTCGAATAAGTAGACCTTCAAGAACCCAGTGTATGACAATTTCGGATCGAACCTATTAAAATTAGTAATGAAACAATCACACACTCTACTCACGTTGACATACCATCAAACTTATAAGAAACCGTAATAGAAAGAAACTTTAACCTTACTTCTAACTAGAAGATTAGGGCACCGATGACGACTCAAATGTTTAAACGACCGTATAACTCACGTCGTGAAATTGTCGTAGTTGAAACTCCTGAACTTTATCGGGTCGACTTTAAGGTAGTGGAGGTGACCAAAACAAACGTCACTACGAAGTATACCGGATGAACTGAAGTGGGAGGACCTACAGATAGAGATCCACTCATTAATGTGTTAGCACAAAAATACCCAGTAATTCTTGTAAACATATGTCAAGAAGACACATAAGAACGGTGGAGAAGAATTATAGAAGACGAAGACAATATAGACATGAGAAAGAAAGGAAATAACACGGGTATAAAAGTGCTTTATTTCTTATAGAGATTAAAAGAACTTCTCTAGAAGTCAACAAGGGTAAGAAAAAGGGGAGATAAAGAAACGTAAATAGTGAATCCTTCCAAAAGAATAGAGAGGAACGATAAGAAACCTTGAGACGTAAGTCTACTTATATAGTAAGGAAAAAATGAAACGGAAATCGAAGAAAAGAAAAGAGTTGATAAACATTCCGGAGGAGTCTGTTGTAAAACGGAAAAACGTAAAGAAAAAGAACCCCTACCAGAACTAGTGACGGAGGACATTTTACAGTACTTGGAGGTAGGTATCTTGAAGACCATCAGATAGTCTAGATTAGGGAACTTAGACAAACAGTGAAGGTGACATATTATTACTCTCTATAAGGTGATCTGACTTACCAGATCACCAAAAGGGAGGAAAGAAGTTAAATTCGGACTTAAAACGTAATTCCTCAGGTGTTAGACTCGGTGTCAGTCGAGGGTCAGAACAAAAATGACTGGGATATCTCGAAGATGTTGAAACCGACGTTTATTATATTAGTTAGACTAAAGTCATAACTGGTAGACCACTACAGGTACACATCTCAGAAGAGAACACAACAACCTTCTTCCACAAACGATACTGGTCACGTAAGAGAACCGTTTTAAGACAATCAGAAACGGACGAAGTAAGACATGAGGTTCCGGTTTGAACGGACAATGAGGTCCATAGAGAACTGAAGGATGAAAACGTAAGGTCAGAGGATACTACTTTTCCTGTAGAAAAAACCCACAATCAAGATCTTCCCGAACATCCAGGAGTATCTTGGTAAGTTGAAGTCGAAGAAACCGTAATGACCAGTCTCGTATCTGAACCTAATGACACTATAACTTACCAAACGGAACCTTTTCTTGTCTAGTAAGACAACCAATACTCTAACGTAGATTCATGACGTGAAACCTGAGAAAACAACTGATACTACCGATGAGGTAAAGAAGATACCCTAAGAAGGGGTGTCATCATTAATATTACCAGTAGACTTAATTTGAACGGGTAAAATCAGATAGAATCAAGTGACTAAGGATTTAACAACTACAAGTGAGAACGGTAGAGGACAAACAGGTGAAGGTTAACTGGGACTAAGAGTCTGAATTATAAGGTCCAAGGAAACGTTATGACAAGACATGTCGTACACTGAAAGAAGGTAGCGGTCAGTGTAGACATTGACCCGTAAGAAAAGTGAAACCGAGACAGAGAAGTAAGAAAGACCTCGATACAGAGGTGAGAAGAGGTCATCGTATAAACCATGGATGACTAGACCCCTTAAGTATAAAGTCACAGGATAGAAAAACGGAAAAGTATGACAAGTGTCCCAAGAGTTCCATTCTTATAACTGCGTCAAACGGTAAGGGAAGAGGGTACATGGTGTAAAACAGTCTTGAGAGGTGGTGCTGGACAGGCAGAACCCACTGGGATGTCCCGTACCAAGTACCAAAGTATCTCAATGTGTTCCTACACTAGGTTCACTATCGGTCACGAATTATGTCCGTATGAAATAAAATGACGAGAAGTGAAGTAACTCTAGGTGTCTTTAACGAAAAAAAAGTGTCTAACTTTCAAACATCGTAGGGGTGTAATAGTTTAATACCAATCTGAAAAAGTGTTAGTTCGACAAAAATTAATTTCATACACGTAACGAAAAAAAAAATCTACATTACGATGACGTGTGAATTATCACATCATATTGATATTAAAATATACGTTTTTCTTCCGTTTTTTAACACCCATCAAAATAATGTCAGTTAATGTTATAAATGAAATAATATTATCAGACCTTATTCGGACGTTGTAGAGGTTACATACGGACATTATTATGATTATTGGTACTATACAAGTACGTATGTGATATTATTTGTATGTGATATATGTAATAGATTTTAGGTATATTGTCAGAACTTTTTTATAATTTTGAGGAGGATACATCTAGTTCATTGATTACGAGTCAATGAAATTTACCGAACAAGTCCGATGTCTCAGTTATTTTTTCCTTTGAGCCTAATTCTTACTAGGGGAAATCAAAGACATCTCGAAGATTAGAATGATAACAGTTAATGTGATTGAGAATTTTAAGTAGAAATATCGCACAAAGGAGGTGAATCCGACGTCAGTAGAGAGTCATAGACCCTCCTTGACCATTGTCTTAGCGAGAACCTATGGTTTTAGGTCCCTACGAGTTAACAGAATATATTTTACCATATCATAACTATAAACGTATGAGTGTAAGAGGGTATATGAAATTTAGTAGAGATCTTATGAATATTAAATATTATGGTGTATTTTATATACATTTATCGACATTTATCTTAAATTGTTATACCTCCAATTCCTTTTGCTAAACTTGGAGGAGGAAAGTCAGTAAGTTTTTAGACGACTATTAGATTTCAGTCAGGAAACATTGACACCAAGTCGTAAGTGTTTGAGTCAGTCAGGACCAAGTACATCATGACATATTGTATAAATCATCTTTTCTTAGACGTATTTTCACCTGGTTATGTCGAGTTTTGGTATAATAAGTTCTCAAGTGACATGGGTCAACGACCGAACGTCGTTTAAGTTAAAAACGAAGAACCTTGAGAGACCTGAAAAGAGGGGTTAAAACAATTAGAAAACAACCATTTTAGGTACCTACTCTTTAGATATCTAAACCTCACGGTCGACATAATCGTGTACTATTAACACTGGTGTAGACGAAATCAGTATTGACAAAAAGGTCGTGGTTCTGATCGTGGACCCTATTTAATATGAATTAGTAATTATCTATTTAATTAATTCATCTAGTTTTATGTGTTATACACCCCGTATCACAATGTCTCTCCCTTAGGTAGTCCCGAGTCTAATAGGGGTATAGGTGGTGACAAGTAGACTTACTATGAGTGGGGTAATAAAACTCTAAATCAAAAGAACAAGGATTTTATTTCCTCAACCTGATCGATAGAGACTTAAACACTGATAGTTAACGAGTCATGAGTTATAGGTTTAACGGAACGAAGTAAACATTTCCGATGGTTCGGCACCATACCGGTGACTGGTAACGTTTTTTACCACGTACAAAAAGTAACAAGTAGGAACAATGTTTGTTGTACTTAGAATCGGTTCCGATTTGGAGTGGAGGGTACCTGATAGGTAAAGAAGACGAGAAATATTATGTAAATAAAATTTCCAGTTACTAACAAAAAGAAATGAGGAGAAAAGTTAGAAAGAAATGAGGAGAAAAGTAGTAGTGGTATCGTTAGTTATAAGGTGTCGATTCAAAGACCATTACGATTCGTCGGATGTTTATAAAATATTTATATTAGATAAACTAGGAAAATAGTTCTGGTACTCCTGCAATAATATTATTTGTAGTAGAATGTCTTCTCCATTCGCTACGAGTCTTGTAAAATCACTGAACGGATTACAATGTGTCGTTCATTCGCCACTTTATTTGTGGTTTTGGGTCTATACTGACTGACTTACTTCAGAAAAAAGTATATTCATTACCAGTTTTAAGAGGTTTTACCCGAAGTTTTAATATACTTGGTTCTTGAAGGTCTATCAGTTCGATCTAAATCTTTTCCATCTCCTTGGTCTCTAGTTTAACGGTTGTAGACAACCTAGTAGTTTTTTCGATCTCCTAAAGTCTTTTTGTATGTGAAAACGAAGTAACTGATACGATTTCGGAAACTGACACACTTAGTGTTGTTTGTCACCTGTTAAGAATTTCTTTGACCCTATGGTCTGGCGGAATAAACGGAGGACTCTTTAGACGTGTCTAGTTCTTCGTTACCTATCTTGTTCTTGGTGTGTACCTTGTTACCTGTCCAAAGTTTGACCCTTTTCTCATACAGTTCCGTCATATAGGTGTGTGACGAATAAATTTAATATACGTCTAATGTAGTACGTTTTACGTACCGACCGACTTCCTTACGTACGATTTAGTGAAGTCAGCACAGACTGAGACTCTGGGGTCCCTGTCGTCGTGTGGTTTCGTGGAGACAGGTGTCCTAAGAGGTCCGTCCTTATGACCTCACCCAACGGTAAAGGAAGAGGTTGCATACTTCGTCTCAACCTTAGTTCTGACGTCCCTCTTTGTAGTTATTGGAGTCTATACGTCTACTGTGGTAGGAATACCGTCTTTCACTTCTCCTTCACTTCTCGGAGAACTACTTTCACTTTCTCCTCTCACTTTTTCGACCGAATTTTGAGTTGTAAGTTTTTTTATTTCTAGTACCGTAGACAAGGGTAGTGAAGTACCCTTTCTCTACCCCTTTGTTACCTCTGTCACTGTCTGAAATAAAAGAACCTGAGGTTTTAGTGACGTCTACCACTGACGTCGATACTTTAATTTTCTGCGGACGAGGAAACTTCTTTTCAATACTGGTTGGATCTGTCGTATAATTTTTCGTCTCTGTAATGAAACGGTTGTTTCCAAACAGATCAGTTTCGATACCAAAAAGGTCATCAGTGTATACCTACACTCTCAACCTGATATTTCTTTGGACTCACGGCTTCTTAACTACGAAAACTTGACACCACAACCTCTTCTGCGAACTCTCAGGGAACCTGACGTTCCTCTAGGTTGGTCAGGTAGGATTTCCTTTAATCAGGACTTATAAGTAACCTTCCTGACTACGACTTCGACTTTGAGGTTATGAAACCGTGGACTACACTTCTTGACTGAATGATCTTTTCTGGGACTACGACTCCTTCTAACTTCCGTCCTCCTCTTCCCCTACCGTGTCCTACTCTACCAACCTACCGTAGTGGTTGACCTACCTGTACTCAAACTCGTTCGAGGCCCTCAACCACTATCCCTTAGGACCACAAGACGTCAGACACTTCAGTTTCTCTCAGCCTGTTATGACTTACCGACTTGAGTCGACTCGACTTGATCATAATTGAGAAGTATACACGACGTATTATTCAGCGAAGTCGGTAGACTGACGTTGGGATACCCGGTATCGGGCTGTTAGAGAAGACGGGTACCCTAAGAGGTCCGTTCTTATGACCTTACCCAACGATACGGGAGGAGGTCCCGTAGAAGGGTTGAGTCCGTAGGTGAGACGAAGAGGACGTAACGATCCACACAAAAAAAAAAAAAAAAAAAAAAATGATAATCGTGGTGGACCTTTCGGGAAAAGTATGTTCTGTCACTTTTAGAGTCTAATCTTTACTTTATGATCACTTTGTACTCAATTTTATTGGAAAAATTCAAGAAGAAGTGTTGTTTCTCTTTTCGGAACCACGATTTTATTAATTAATACATTGATAAGAAGGTAATACGTACGACTTACCGTAACATGGTAAAGAATCACTCCTCGAGCATTTCCATTTACCGTATATGACAGTCACCAACAATAATTTTGAAACTGTTGGGTGCGTTCAATATTTCCGGTTACAAATATTCACGATTCGTTGTGACTGTTAGTCTAAACGGTCCTATTAGTCTGTACTTTAATAAAAATTTGTGAGTTAACAAGAAAATTAAGACAAAAAAAATATTACACATTAAACTCATATATGTGATGTTATAAAAGGATTACGGATACAGTGGTAAAAAGGATAATACTCATAGTCTTAATAACAAACGATTCTCTTTTAGAACCTCATTTTAATTTGAAAAAGGAAATCTTTACTCTCGACTCACGAACACATTATCTTAGTAAACAAATTTATTCCATCTGGACACGAAATAATAAAGTGTCCCTAAGACCAAGACGGTAAGATAAGACGTAAACAATAGTTTTGTTATTAATTCCTGTGTATAAGTCGATTTCCCTTCTTAGTTCCTTTAAATTAACGAAAACATGCAGTCTTTAGATTTATATTGAGTGAGGCTGAGAGTTGTTAGATAAAGACTTGTTCGATACGAAAGAGGACAGAGGTTCTGAGACTCGGACACCAAGTTTCTGAAACTTGCGACATGACTCATGTGCACCTTCCTAGAACCTTCTTTCTAGAGAGGTGAATTGTTTCAGGATAAGAGGTACTTTTTGATTGTTTCTCTTGTTTTGTGTATACCGACTTTCACTAGTATCTAAAAAAAAAAAAAAAAAACGGAAGAAGTTCTTTACCAATAATGGGGAGACCCCAGGGTCCATTGTAGACGTAAAAGGGTACAAATTTTGGAGTTTGACAGTCGGGCACCTCCCTAAACTGATCATTTGTGTAAGTCACAATTTCTTTCTGCCTTTTCAAACGTTGTCAAAATCTCACCCCTCTAAAGTACATTTTTGGATCTAAAGGTGAAGAAAACTTTTGTTATATTTTTCTTTCATAGGCTGACATGACCCAACCGACCGGAGACTTGCTTGTTAGTAGACCCTGACTCTTAAAGGACAGGTGAAGTCTCCTCTGTCCGAGAGGTCCCGTGATAAAGGGAAGAGAAAAAATTAAACTGGATGAAGTAAGTAAGACACAAATGTCATCGTCCCCATTCGTAAACTCATATTCTGGGACTGAGATACTAGTGAGAATGGAAAGACACTTTCAATATCAGTAAAAAGGAAGAGGAGTGATACTTTCTTGATCCGTAAAAGGGAATTTTTGTGAATAAAACGTAATTATATAATAAAAGACAAAATTAGTCAAATAGATGTCATCGAATAAATTAAGAATGGTACTATATTATTCGTTCTTTGAACGTAATAGAGTTGGTTAGACTACTTCTTACTCGTGTCTTTCGGATTCATTAAATTCTTGTAGTATGTCACTAATACGGAATATTAGTCCTAGGTAGAAAAATAAAGTTTCAAATAGTGTAGTAGATACGATCATTTACAAGTCCAAGATTATGTCATAGTATCGAAGTCAACTTCACAATTATACTAGTTGTAATTTATAGTTTTACAGACTCCTTACCTAGTACACGTTTTATAATTTTTTTTTTTTTTCTTTTTAGACAAGTTACCCTGAACTCGAGAAAATGAACGAATCTTTTGTACTTTTTCTTACTCCCATCTTCAGACCTTAATTTTATGTGTACAATATATATAGTTTGTCTATTCATTGTTCCCGTATGATGTATCGTGTCCCTCGATATAAGTCATAGAACACTATTAGATATTACTTTTTTTACGTTTTTCCTTATATATGTGTACCGAAGGGTCTACCTTACTCAACATTTCTTGGGTGATCGGTTACGTCCTCTGGATTCTCTGAATCCAAGTTAGAAGTTAGGGACCCAGTCCTTCTAGGGGACCTCCTCTCGTACTGTTGGATGAAATCATACGAACGGACCTCTTGGGGTATCAGTCACCTCGAACCACCCGATGTCAGGTGTCCCATCGTTTCTCACCCTGTACTGACTTTACTGAAGTATATATAGATGTGTGTGTGTGTGTGTGTGTGTATATGTATGTGTGTCTGTAATCTTAGTAAAATGACATGTGGACTTTACTTGTGTCGTAACATTCATTTAATAAGTCAAGTCAAGTCAGTAAGTCAGTACAGGTTGAGAAACACTGGAGTACCTGGTGTCGTACGGTCCGGAGGGACGAGTAGTGGTTGAGGACCTCAAATGAGTTTGAGTACAGGTAACTCAACCACTACGGTAATTCGGTAGAGTAGGAGACAGCAGGGGAGGAGGAGGACTGAAGTTAGAAAAGGTCGTAGTCCCAGAAAAGATTACTCAATCGAACAGCGTAGTCCACCGGTTTCATAACCTCAAAGTCGAAGTTGTAGTCAGGAAGGTTACTTATAAGTCCTGACTAAAGGAAATCCTACCTGACCAACCTAGAGGAACGTCAGGTTCCCTGAGAGTTCACAAAAGATGTTGTGGTGTCAAGTTTTTGAAGTTAAGAAGTCGAGAGTCGAAAGAAATGTCAGGCTGAGAGTGTAGGTATGGACTGATGACCTTTTTGTTATCGGAATTCATCTACTTGGAAACGACCGTTTTATTACAGAGACGAAAAATCTGATCACGACGTAACCCGAATAGGATATATAGGGTTTAAGTAGTCCCGTTTCCTATAAGTCCTCATAGGACACCAGGTCTATCTACACCCAGTGTCTACTCCCTTACAAGTTCACTCCCACCATAACTCCAGACAGATTGTTCGAGTGTTTCTTTCACTTCTCTGAAATCGGAGATCAACGAACCGATCTCCGACTGAATAATCACGACTCAATTTTTCAGGGTCTACTGGTAGTCCTTCTCCCTACACCAAACAGACCCAATTTATTTAAGATCGTGTTTTAAGGAGTCACTTCGTTTAAAGACTTCTTTGTGTACACAGGTGCTCTCTTTCGTAGAGGACATTTATAAACGTTCAGACTTCTCATACTTCGGTTAACTTTTATTCAGTCTTCAACCTCATTTTAAGTAGAGGTAGTGGGAACTATCAGTCTTCGACCGCTCGTTCGACCCACCACTTTACTTCTTCGGTCCATATAATGATGAAGGTTGACATCGGAAGAAAGTGACTTTAATCCAAAAATTCTGTTTCGAATTACGACTTGATGTACACTTAAAACATTTTTTGTAACAACCTAGTCTGTTTGTGATCATTGAATTTCACTGAAGTCACCCATTTCATAGACGGACGTTACATCCTCTGTGTCCACTACGTCCAAACTAGGGACCCAGTCCTTCTACGGGACCTCCTCCTTCGCTTTTGGGTAAGGGTATAAGAAGGGAACTCTAGGGTACCTGTGTCCTCGGACCGTCCGATACCAGGTACCACAACGTTTTCTCAACCTGTGCTGGATCGGTTACTCGTGTACCGAACTAATACTCTTCTTCTCAGTAACTCGTGTGAATAAAAGTGAATTGTCACACTTTTTTCTATTAAGAATCACTTACGGAAAGTTTCTCTACTACCCCTTACGTTTACTTAGACAAAACTAGCAATGTCTAGTCAAAGAAGGTATGTCCCCAATGTTTTAACCACCACTATTACTACCACCACCACTACTATTACTACTAAACTAATAAGATCTTATTGATCGAATCGTATTACTAATTCCTGTTCTCAAACCCCGTGTGTGATTGAACCTAAATCTGAGGAAAAGACTATAGTAGACATACTGTGACCTTTCCTATATTTTATAGAGGCTCACTTACAAATGATACTTTACCAAGACAATTATTTATTAAAACTCATAATGTGTCTTCTAAATTCCTCTCCTACGAATATTTCATGAACTATATCCTGAACTTAAATAATTCGTAGGTCGTTATCTTCGACCAATCGATGACACCGTTACTACTAAGAGTTCACTCACCTACTTCCGAGACCTGATTTACATGGACAGAGAGAGATCTTTGAGTTTCGACCGAAGTAGAAGATGACTAGTACATAAATAAATGAATAGGTCTTACACAAAAGAAATCAATCGAACCCCACCGTTTTGTTTAACGGTATATATCTGACCCACCGAGCTTGTTGTCTTTAAGTAAAGGAGTATCAAGACCTCCGATCTTCAGGGTCTAGTTCCAGGTCCACCTGACTAAAGACCACTCTCGAGAAAAGATCCGAGCGTCTACCGGAGTGACAGGAGTGTGCCCACACGTATGGGAGAAAAATATTTCTCTGGTTAGGTTAGCCTAATCACAGGGTGGGAGTACCGGAGTAAATTGGAATTAATGAAGGATTTCTGTGAGTATAAACCCCAATTCCGAAGTTGTCCACTTAAAACCACCCCCGCCCGTCGTATTAAGTCAGGTCTCGCCGTCAGTATCTCCTAAGTCACCCCTACGTATTTACTCCGTCAGTGTCGGGAGGTTTGCCAGTGTCAGAAGAGCTTCTCTCCATCCGGACCCTTTTCTCTCTAATAAAAGGCTAGACTAGGGTATACGTCTTGGACACGATTTCTAACACTCGTCGATAATGGAAGCCCTTCAGTAGTTCTGTGACTTCTTATTTATTTAAAACAGTGATTTTAGATCTTAATAAATGTATGTAAATATAACGAAACGTGAATTAAGAATTTTCCTCGAAGATTTTGGTCGTAGTATTCACAGAGGGAAAATGTTATTCGTTTGACTCCGACACTCGAACCCTTTGAACGAAATCCAATGATTTTCATTTACCGTCTTAAGAGTTGGAGATGAAAAGTGGGATCCTGTTACTCTTATTGCTATCTGACACCTCGTACGGACTACCTTCTGTCTAGTTTCTGACCACACTTAGACTCTCCTCTCAGTCTGTGATCCCAATTCCCTAAACTGAGAACTCCGTTTCAAACTTAGTTCCTTCATAACTTTCTGTTTAGAATGAAGGTTACGAGTACATTAAAGACGAGGTTAATATATATTCGTAAACCGGTTAGTTTATTTTGTGTCGACATTTGAAGAGTTCAAATATAGTTTAAGTGTCCTACTCAAGACTGTGAGATGTTGAAGGAGACGGAAGGGTATCCTTTGTAAAAAGACCTACAATACGAACGAAAACAGTTTTTAAGTGAGATTCTTCGTTAGATTATTTGGTTTCAACGGATAATTTGACATAAAAGGATATAAACCCTATTCCTCTCTAAGAGTAAAACTTTCCTTCCATTAGTAAAGATTTTTAATACTACTCTCGACTTTCCTTTTTAGAGTCTTACAAAATCAGAGTCTACCTTTTCTATAGTTTTGGTCGTTCATAAATAAATAATTTCTAAATATTTCAGGATCCTCTAGTGACGTAGACCAGGGTGGTGAAGTACCCTTATCTACCCATTTGTCACCTTTGTCACAGACTGAAATAAAACCCCCCGAGGTTTTAGTGACGTCTACCACTGACGTCGGTACTTTAATTTTCTGTGAATGAGGAACCTTCCTTTCAATACTGGTTGGATCTGTCGTATCAGTTTTCATCTCTGTAATGAAACGGTTGATTTGAGGCAGATCGGTTCCGATACCAAAAAGGTCATCAGTACATACCTACACTCTCAACCTGACACTTCTTCCGACTCGTGACTTCTTAACTACGAAAACTTGACACCACAACCTCTTCTGAGAACTCTCAGGGAACCTGACGTTCCTCTAGTTGGGACCCTAAAGAAACCTCCCTTACTACGATTTCGACTTTGAGGTCATCCAACCGGTGGAGTACGCTTCTCAACTGAGTGACCTTTTCTGAGACTACGACCCTCCCTAACCCCCGTCCTCCTCTTGAGGAAGACGCTGGCTCCTACTCTACCGACCTACCGTAGTACCTGAGCTACCTGCACCCAGACTCACTAGAGGCCCTCAACCACTACCTGTCCCTCCGGACCGCTCGACGCTAAGTACCCCAGCGTCTCTCAGTCTGTGCTGACTCACCGACTTGACTTGACTTGACTCCATAACCCACTCGACTATTGTGTGTGTGTAAAAGAGTGAAGTTAAACATTGTTCAATTACTTCCTAGTAGGAGTACCATATCTGACCTCGGACCCCAAATCACTCTACGTCATAAAATCGGTTCACTCCTCATCATTATCCTAAGTCAGAACATCGTCCTCTAAGGACTCGTACGGGAAACTTTGAGACGTCACAAGACCGGGACCTTCACCCGACGTTTTCGAGTATCTCTCTGTTCCCGTCAACAGACTTAGAGTCCATGTAGGGCGACATACATTCTCGGTCGACCGTGGAACCACAAGTGGAGACGTCTATGTTTTCGACCCGATACCTCCGACCCTCTTGTCATCCATTTGCCGAATTCTTAGTTGCCCACTTCACTGAGCATTTTCGTCTGTGTCGTATCTTTATTAGACTAATTTACTCACGAACGACATACAGTCTGTGACTTGATTCCCGAAATGTTCATTGTAAAATAAATAAGGAATTTTAGTAGGACAATCTGTTCATATTAATAGAAATAAAAGTCTATTCCTTTGTCTGTGTCTTCTTTCCATTTTTTTTTTTTTTACAAGGTTTCAATTGTTGTCGTTCATTCACCTTCTTCACCCGAGACTTGGAGGTAGACGGTTCAACTTGGAAGTAAAGAGATTGAAAGTCCGTCTCGGTGGGGTGTAATCTCGTCGATGAGACGAAAGAACCCACTCGACGGGGTTCTGGTAGTGTAATGTTTATTAATATTGTCAAACGTTTACAAATACCTATATTCTATATTTTGTATAAAACAAATATTACAAGTTTATTAAGATGTCCAATATTTTTTTACTTTTTATTATTAACCGTAGTAGTAGTGTAAGTGATAACAATAATTAGATACTTTACTAGTTTCTCTCTAAGACCAGGACTTATATGTACTCTCTTAAATCTGGTTATCTTCAATCCGAAAGGTCCACCGCGATCACCATTTCTTAGGTAGACGGTCAAGTCCTATACGTTCTCTGATCCCAAACTAGGGATCCAACCCTTCTAGGAGACCTCCTCCTTTATCGTTGGATGAGGTCATAATAACGGACCGTTTAAGGTTCCTGTCTCCTCGGACCGTTCGATCTCAGGTTCCCCAGTGTCTCTCAGTCCGTGTTGACTCGTGTCTGATTGTCTCCAATCTTCATGGGGGCTTAGTGTACGATTGATAATAAATCGTATCAAAATGAGAATATCACTTAGTTGTTTCTAAACAATATTTGGATGATGATTTTATGTTGTTTTTTTGTTGTTTTTTTGTTGTGTTGTTACACAGTGGTTGTTACGGAACCGTTACGTACGTTTTGTTCTGTGTTTTCATTTTATACTCCTTTATCTTCGTTGTACTTTCATTTTAGCTTGGTTCTATTTTTGGTCATGAGTCGTGTATAAATTAATTGACATTTGTTAAAGATCGTTTCTAAAACTATTTTCCCGATTGTATTGTCAAGTCAAGTCAATTCAAGTCAGTACGTCAGCACAGGCTGAGAAACGCTGGGGTACTTAGCGTCGTACGGTCCGGAGGGACAGGTAGTGGTTGAGGGCCTCAAGTGGGTTTGAGCACAGGTAGCTCAGCCACTACGGTAGGTCGATAGAGTAGGAGACAGCAGGGGAAGAGGAGGACGAGGGTTAGGGAGGGTCGTAGTCTCAGAAAAGGTTACTCAGTTGCGAAGTGTACTCCACCGGTTTCATGACCTCAAAGTCGAAATCGTAGTAATTAAGGTTTCTTGTGGGTCCTGACTAGAGGAAATCTTACCTGACCAACCTAAAGGAACGTCAGGTTCCCTGAGAGTTCTCAGAAGAGGTTGTGGTATCGAGTTTTCGTAGTCAAGTAGTCGCGAGTCGAAAGAAATGTCAGGTCGAAAGTGTATTTGTATTGTCTGAAGTCCGATTTAGGAATCCTTCGAACGTAATCCAACCGAAGACTCTTGAACCTAAAGTCCTCCTATAGGGACTACCGAGTCTACCATTTCTTAGGTGGACGTTACGCCCTCTGGGTCCTAACTAGGGACCCCACCCTTCTAGGGGACCTCTTCCATTACCGATGAGTGAGGTCAAGGACGGTCCTCTTAAGGTGTCCGTACCTGTCACCTCGGACAACCGGGTGTCAAGTACACCAGGGTTTCTCGACCTGTATTAATTTACTGATTGTAAAAGTAAAAGTGAAGGTGGAACTCTTCTCACGGACTTGGTACAAACATTTTTTACACAAATACGATTTGTGAACACAAGAAAGACCCGTAGACCTTAACCTTGGGAACGACCTGTGTCGCACAGAAACACTGGTCGTGGGTCACTTTTGGAAACCGTAACTTAGAAATTACTCGAAGAGATTATCTGTTGTACGGTATGATCAGTGTTGAGTAAGGACCTCCTTAGTTCGCACAGAACACTCACTAAGTTGACCCTCTCCTGAGCACCTTCAAGCACAGACCGAAGGGGTCTGAAGTGAGGCACGAAGAAAAAGAAGACTATTGAAACAAACATAGACAAAAGACATTATTTAATATCAAATTTTTATTACTACCGGTTATAATAAAGTCGATAATCATCACCATGTCGACTAGATATAATCTGTACCTCGATTCGTAGTGTACATTATGTTAGAGTGAATAACGGGTGTTATTAAGTCACAGTAGATAGTCATAGAGAGGTAAAATTCTTCTCTTTTAACTCAGAGTTTTACGAATTTATTGAACAGTTTCAGTTTAAACAGACTTCAGACACGAAAGTTGACCGAGGACTCTTAGTGTCGATAGAAGGGTAATACAAGTATGGTTTTATACTCTCTGTAAAGAAGACACCTAAAGATAATTCTTCTGTGACCTTAACGTTTAAGATGATCTATTATAGAGACTTCGTTTAAGTCCTCGTTGGGAGTATACTGAGATAGAGTTTTGTCGGAGGGGACGTTAGTTCCGTTTCGTTGGGTGAGATCAGTGTATCGAGAGTCCGACTTTCTCTCCTTTGAACTTAGGTCGAGAGGATTGGTGGTTAGGAGGGTCGGGAGGATCACACGAGATTTGAACTAGACGTGTTGTTAGCAACTGTTTCTGAACAAGAACTTCCTTTTATTGAAGACCCCTATTCCCCTTCGTTACTCCTTAGTGTAAAACAAACTCCTAAATACTTAGTGAAGAGGTTACACTCTTTCGACCCTACGTAGTAGTAACATCACTACAATATAAGAAGGACCCAAGAAGAACGGACAGAGAGAGAGACAGGAGAGAGTACAGTCCCCTCGTAGTATATGTCTCTTTAAATCTATTTATTTTGTGTATCACAAACATCCTACAAAGTCTCCCGGAGGGGAAATAGAATAAAATCCTGGAAGTAAGAATGAAGGACAGGGCGGATGTAAATGTTACCTTTGTCACTACCCGAAAAAGAACCTGAGGTTTTAGTGACGTCTACCACTGCTGTCGATACTTTAATTTTCTACGAACAAGGAACCTTCTTTTTGATACTGGTTGTATTTATCGAATAATTTTTCGTCTCTGTAATGAAACAGTTGTTTCCAGACATATCAGTTTCGATACCAAAAAGGTCATCAGTACGTACCTACACTCTCGACCTCATATTTCTGTCAACTCACGGTTTCTTAACTACGAAAACTTGACACCACAACCTCTTCTGAGAACTCTCAGGGAACCTGACGTTCCTCTAGGTTGGTCAGGTAGGATTTCCTTTAGTCAGGACTTATAAGTAACCTTCCTGACTACGACTTCGACTTCGAGGTTATGAAACCGGTGGACAATCCTTCTTGACTGAGTAAACTTTTCTCGGACTACGACCCTTTCTGACTTCCGTCCTCCTCTTCCCCTGTTGTCTCCTACTCTACCAATCACCGTAGTGACTGGACTACCTGTACTTAAATTCGTTTGAGACCCTCTATCACTTCCTGTCGCTTCGGACCACACGACGTCAGGTACCCCCAGAGTTTCTCAGTCTGTGTCGACTTGACTTAACTTGGTGTAGACCATAAGGAGGGTGGAGGAGGTGAGGTGACTGTACCATTTCTACCAATAGTATAGTACAGTAAGAAAGATCCAGAACTTTTATCAAATAGGACTATACTTCTTTTGTCGGCCTTTTTTTGTATCGTATTTAATTCAAAGTTTTGGTCCCAACTAAAGGAACTGGGTTCTTGTTAAGTACTCAGTGGAAGATACCATTCAGAATTACGAATTAAAAAAAAAGGTATATAAAAATTGGAGTCTTATAAAGGAAAGGGAAAAAAACAAAACAAATGTAGACACCTAGAAACGGAATGTGTTTACTAACAAGATAACTGTAATCCATCGCATAAATGGTACACACAAAGAGTTTCGACCCCTACTCGTCTAGTTGTATAAAATCTTTGACCACTCAGTCCTTCAACCGATAATATGATGACTGGTGAAGTGTGTGAAATGTTGGTGCACCTTTTTAGTACACACACACGAGTCAGTGAGTCGGTACAGACGGAAACGTTGGAGTACCTGACATCTGGTGGTCCGAGGAGTCAAGTACCTTAAGAGGTCCGTTCTTATAACGTCACCCAACGGTAAAGGAGGAGGTCCCTTAGAAGGGTTTAGGTCCCTTAGAAGGGTTTAGGTCCCTTAAGAGTAACCGTCCACCTAAGAAATGGTGATACGGTGGACCCTTCCCGGACACCTTTTTAATCAATCCCGATTTCTATCAAACGAATACCGACATAAATTCTAAAAGAACCGTAGACTTATCCTCTTCGGAGACTCTCAGACCGACACCCGATTATCATATGACTATGATAGTTTTTGGACTGGGAATTATAACGAATCTAAGAGTCTTTCTTATTCCTTAAAAACCTTCTAATATATTGTTAAAATGTATTCCTTTCAGTTTAAAGAAAACCACAAATTTTTTTCGACGGAATTGAACACCGATGGAGGTTATTCGACTACATGATGAGGAACAAAACTTCTGGATATCTTAATACTAAAACAAACATAGAAATGTCGTTTACCGAATATGTTTGTGGTCCTTCTCTTATTCTACGGACATTGAGGAGTCGTCTTCCATCTCAAGGACCACCCGACGTCAGGTACCCCAGAACCTCTCAGCCTGTGCTGACTCGCTGAAGTGAAAGCGAAAAGTGAAAGTACGTGACCTCTTCCTTTACCGTGGAGTGAGGTCACAAGGGCGCCGTCGTCGTCTCAGGGACATGGGGACGGAAGACACGTGGGACCGCTGCACTCGGGACGGGTCCCCGTCACTCTTCGCCACACTCCTTCCTTGAGATACTCGCGGGAAATTCTCGGGACCTTTTTGTCGGACTTAAACCCGTTCAGACACACTCGGTCGAGAAGCTGCCGTAAAATATATTAGGACCCTTGTCGTGGATTACGAGAGCCACTGAAACATCCTTCTACACTAAACGTATCAGGGTGGGTCCCCGCACCACTTCGATGAGAATCAGAGTCGACCACGCCACCGAGTCTCCAATTTCGCAGACGGAGATTACGCCCTCTAGGCCTAAGCTAGGGACCCAGCCCTTCTAGGAAACCTCTTCCTTTACCGTTAGGTGAGGTCATAAGAACGGACCTCTTAGGGTACCTGCCTCTTCGGATCATCCAATGTCAGGTACCCCAGCGTTTCTCAGCCTGTGTTGACTCGCTGAAGTGGAGTGGAAGTGGAGTCACGTAACGGTCTGTTGCGTTCGTACCCCGTAGACCCAGTGGTCGTCCGAAAGGAGCAGAAAGATAGGAGTCGTTGATGTCCCATAGATTTACCTGTGGACCGAATTACTGGTAACTAAGGGTCTTACTAACACCTAGTCACTAGATGTAATTTTTCCGGGTTAAATCCATCTATAGAAGGTTGTAAATCTGCTGAGAATATAAAGTATTACGATAAGTCTTTACGTTGACTAATCTAACGGAAAGACACGTGAAACGTTAGGTAAATAAAATATCCGTATGATTCGACAAAATAAAAATCCGTTTAGTAAGATACCCACGTATCTTGCCAGACTCACCCCTCGCCAATCAAGGATTAAATTTCTAGGATCTACGGCTTTCGTGTAATGACAACTTACTGATCAACTCACTTACCTGTTTATAACGTTAACAACCTGATATGACTTCTGCACTTAAGAGACCTAAGAGTCCATACATAAACGGATTTGTGACCTGAACTAGTTTGTGTTCCACAACTCTTTTTATAACTAACAGAAATAGTGAGGGGAACTTAAGACAGGGTATTAGACTTTAATCTCCATTTTTAATACATATAACCGGGTATTTAAAGAGTTGAAGGACAACTCAAGTCTAGACTTGAGTACGCTTTCGCTTTATCGACACATGTCTACCAGTAGGTCCTATACGCTGAAGTCCATATGACGGACGGTCATAAATGGTTTTCGAACTTATTTCCTTTCTCACGAACATCTTCCATTGGATTTCCGGTAAGTAATGACCCGAGACTCCAGGTAATAATCCAACAAGACTACCTCGACTCTGATACATATCGTCATTGACAGGAGGAAATAGAGCTGTATGACACTGAACCGAAATATAGTAGTTGCACAATCACAGTCAATGAGTTAGTACAGACTGAGAAACGCTGGAGTATGTGATGTCGGACGGTATAAGGGGACAGGTACCTTAAGAGGTCCGTTCTTATGACCTCACCTAACGGTACGGGAAGAGGTCCCCTAGAGGGACTAGGTTCCTAGTTTGGGTCCAGAGGACGTAACATCCGTTAGAAATGAAGGACTCGGTGGTTCTTCGGGAAAGGACCACCGAGTCTACTATAGTAGTTATGAACACAGTTTATCATACTCTGGTTTTTTTTTTTTTCTTTTTTTTGATAATTTCATTAGACTTATAGACAGTAATCTTATAACAACTTTCGGTAAGGGTAACGTAATATATGACTTACCTTAAAAGAAACCAGTGATAAGGTCTTATTACTACGACAAAGACTTATAGACAAAATAAAGATGAAATACCCGTGACCCGTAAATCACTACAGAAACTTGACTGACGATTTTTTGAATATTACTTTAGACACTGGATTAAGATCTTTACCGTATTTTGAACTTTCTTCTAAAAAAAATATCCAGTTATAATACGTACCGAAGTATAAAATAGAGTTAAGAGTAAGAGAGAAAAAGGAAGAAAGGATATTCATATAAAATTTGACTACATATGAAGTATTTTCAATGGAATTTACTACCGACATCGTTCTACACCTTATTTATTTTGAAGATGTTTGTCAGACAAATGATAATTATTAACTTACACTCACTTCAGTTGTAGTCGTTAAAACTAAACTCGAACTCGAAGAATCTCAGTAATCGAGTATGTGTTTTTATATTGAATCAGAGTTTGTTCTCCGTCGTGGATTTAAGGAACTCATGTAAGGATTCCCTTAACTGACTACTCTTCTCAGAACCAAGGGTTCTAGGAGTGATTATACAGACGAATATATAGAGGATGAATGTTTCGGACCTCATACCGTGCACAAAGTATACACTAAGAACTTTGTTTGTTTATTAAATTTAACCCACTTTTTAATTTTAAATACCTTCCTAAGTTTTATTTTTTACGTTAAAGATCATATAGTTATATTTCATTTAGTTACGTTAACTTAATTATTCCTTAACAGACGGTAACTCGGTAAAGCGATACGTTCCTCTATTTTCGAAAATATTAGTTCGTCGCGTGGACAATATTAGCTCAAGGGTCTAGGCCGGTTACAGACAAGACTACCCTGTCTACAAGCCTTGAACTACTCAAATCTTGTACCCGAGATATCTAAGTTTATAATTGAATTTCCGACACACTGTTCTCCTAATTCGAACCCAAACTAAAGACGGAAGGGAGGAACACTAGAGAAACGGAACTCCTACGAGAGACTAGAAATCAGAGAGTCTACATTTTGTATCGGTTTGATGGACGGAGGACCCCAATACTCCTAGTTTTCTGTAGTCCAAACATTTCGGAAGTTGGATTACGTCTCGTAAGTTGTTTTCGATAGTTAATATCATGGATGATGTGCGGTTTGTGACAAAGTCCTTGACTCTATGTTTTTACTTATTCTACCCGTAGAAACAGGAACTTCTTTAATATCAAATCACCACCTTTGGTATATTTCTCCAAAAGTTATTAAGAATCATTTACCGATTGTCTTTACACTTGCGTCAAATACCCTTGTATCTTTTCGTAGTAAATCAGGGGTAGAGACGTGTTGAAACATATTATTAAACACTGTAATTTCCTACAGAAGGAGAGACACTGTTAGATATTAGGACTACTTCTACGGTAGTTTGATCTCGTTAGATATATAAAAAATTAAATATTCTCTGGAAGATTTTGGTTTTCGAAACTAGGTCTACATTCTTTCTTTTACAAACTGCTCCTTCTACTCAGGCGTTTCGACACAAAGGGCAGTGGCATAGTCTAATTGGACGATCCGACCCTACTCCTTTCTCAATCTGTCCTGTGTCCTCTCGACACAGGATCTGAACAAAGAGTCGCAACGAGTGTCACCCGAATTTCCATCTGCTCGTCCCTACCCATGTCTTCCCACTCTTTTAGAGGGAAACTGTAAGACCCCTACTCCGTCTCTACTGGACCGAGGAACACACCTGGAGACTATCCAGTTACAGTTACTCCCCACAATCCTCCTGTACACCTCCTCCCGTACCGTTGGGTGAGGTCCTAAGAGCGGAGCTATAGGAGTACCTGTCACCTCGGACCGACCGATGCCAGGCACCCTAGGGTTTCTCGACCTACGCTGACTCACCGAGCCGTGTCGAGGAGACAGGTACTCCTATACCGAGTGAGTGTGTTCGGACTCAAGAAGACGGCGTTTGCTCACTGACCCACTGTGTCGTCCCCAACTCTGACTCCGAGTACCGGCCTGTTCGGCTCCCTTACGCATAGTTTTTCCGGACTATCTTGATCAAGGGAGACCCAAAGTCCACTCCCATGGTTCTGTAGTGTTCTCTACCTAGTCACTTGGGGAACCAATGACTCCCGAAGGGTCCTTAAGGAGTCGATAAATGTGACTCATGCGTCACCTAAAGGAACCCTCACCTTCTGGTAGTACTCTACTTACGTTTACTTTAAAATCTTGACTCCATAAGAGGAGTTGTAGTGACCTGGTCGTTGTTTCTTCGGGAGGCCTCGAACGGTAGTTAGGGTCTCCCCTCGTCCTCCTTCCAAGAGGACTCCCCTTCAGATTCGACTTACACTGACTTACGATATGAACTATCTGATCCTTTGGTACCGCGATACGAGTCAAATAGACTTTCACTGGTCTAAATCAAAGATGGAGTCCAAACCTGTCGATCCTTAGTTTTGTTGTGTAAGCACCATCCTTGTATTTCGATGTAAAAATAAAGGTAACTAGAGGCAAACGTTTTAAATCTAGACGATGAATCGTAGGCGGAAAATACACCAAAAGATCCTCCAGTTGTCGGTCTCCCTCTCAAAATTTTTACGTGTTTTTCAAATATGTCAGGTGTTTGTACGGACAGAATAGGTAATAGCATTGAGTCACAGTGTGTGTGTCTGGTGTCCTACGTCCTACCGACAACTGAACTGTGTAAACCCTGCATATTAACAACTTCACTGATTACTAATACTTCTGTTTAAATTTATTCTATATGTCACCTTTCCCTGAGACAAAAGCGGTAGGATCGGAAAAAATTTTGTTTAAGTGATCCTACACCAAAGGTTAAAACTGAGCACGTCTTATCTCATGTAAGTATCCAGTCCTTTTAGGTACGAGAACGGGACCTTTAGGACATGTCTACTATCTGGTGGTCTACCTAGAAATTGTAAATGAAGACACGTCTTCGTACAACTTTGTGTCTTACTCTTACTCTTCTTCAAATCCCTTTTTGAAACTTACGAAAAATATTATCCTCGTATATGTACAAAACCTTTAAGACCTGAATATATGTTGATGGAATTCAATGGTTAATAAACACTTTTTGGAGTATTACACACACACACACACACATACACACACACACACACCTCTCTTGGAGCTGAGGTCGGACTTCGAAGGAAACTCCAAAACGAAGTAAGTCAACACATAGACGTCATGGGTCCTCTGACCACATATATCCTGTCAAAGTCATTTGTAAGATAAGTTCACATAGATGTTGTAGTCTCGGAGACCCTTAAAAAAAAGTTTTTTTTTTTTTTAGACAAGACTTTTAGATACGGGTCTTACACTCTCGTGATTGTATTAACTTTTCAAACGGTCTTCCTGACCCTCTCTCACGCATAGTATTGTCTGAACAGACAGTGTTATTTGAAAATGTATAAATATACGTATATTTAAATGTTCGTAGAGAAAACATACTGTGTAAAATAAAACGTAAAAACACGTATGATAAGTTAGGAAAACACGGTTATTTTACAGTTATTTCAGAAACAGTTCTTAAAGAAGAAAGTTATTAATATGATGAATGTTATAAGTTGTATTACGTTCGTAACGATTCTAACAGGATTGGGGATTTCCTACACTTCTAAGTATCTGTAGTTTATTGAAAGAACTCCATGGTAGACTCCTTCTGTGAAAGGACCTTTGAGAGTCGATTGGTCAACATTTCTGATCGATTTCTTTAAATTACTTTCACTTTTTCCTCTCACTTTTGCAACCGAATATCGAGTTGTAAGTCTTTTGTTTCTAGTACCGTAGACCAGGGTAGTGAAGTACCCTTTATCTACCCCTTTGACACAGTCTGAATTAAAAACCCCCCGAGGTTTTAGTGACGTCTACCACTGACGTCGGTACTTTAATTTTCTACAAATGAGGAACCTTCCTTTCAATACTGGTTTGATCTATCGTATAAGTTTTCGTCTCTGTAATGAAACGGTTGTTTCCAGGCAGATCAGTTCCGATACCAAAAAGGACACCAGTACATACCTACACTCAACCTGACACTTCTTTCGATTCGCGGCTTCTTAACTACGAAAACTTGACACCACAACCTCTTCTGAGAACTCTCAGGGAACCTGACGTTCCTCTAGGTTGGTCAGGTAGGATTTCCTTTAGTCAGGACTTATAAGTAACCTTCCTGACTACGACTTCGACTTTGAGGTTATGAAACCGGTGGAGCACGCTTCTCAACTGAGTGACCTTTTCTGAGACTACGACCCTCCCTAACCCTCATCCTCCTTTTCCCCTGCTGTCTCCTACTCTACCGACCTACCGTAATGACTGAGCTACCTACACTCAAACTCACTTGAGATCCTCTACCACTACCTGTCCCTCCGGACCTCACGACGTTAAGTACCCCAGCGTTTCTCAGCCCGTACTGACTCGCTGACTTGACTTACCTTGACTTGCTTTGAACTTCGATCTCGACCGTTGTTCACAAGTAGACGGTGTATACCATAATCATTCTCAGTGGTTAGTGTGACTTGAAAACCTATACATATAGCCAATCTGGGGATTTTGTTTCTTTAAGACGTGTCTTCCTTCAGTTTTATTAAACCTCCTTGTTTACTTTTCGTTTTTGACCTTACTTGACTAAGTTTTTTCTTCTAAGTCTGAAACGACTTCGCTCTGTTCAACTTAGGGTTAATGAAGTATTTGTTTAGAAGTATTTCAGTGGGAAAGTTAGCCCCAAGAGACACTGACATTAAGTACGTACGTGTGAGACAGTTTCCTCTCTTTATAGTATACAAGTTTATGTAAACGGAAAAGAGACTCGTCTTTGAAACGGAAGATACGTGAATAGTGAAAAAAGACACGGAAACTGTGACGTATTTTATAAACCAATTATGAGGGAGATGTTAGACAATCCAAGGAGAGAATTGGTCGATGTGATGTTATATCGGTTGAAAGACGGTTTTGTTTTTATAAAAACTGTGTCTGTCTACTACTGACCCTGGGTCGTGTTGTGACAAGACTGAATAGACGGCAAAGACACACGGGGAGACCAGGTAGTATAAAATTGAGATCGTGTCGTGAATTATGTGGTACAGTTTGTACATCGATAAGTATACAAAGAGACGACTTACTATGTAAGTGCCTACCGTCTCTGATAAGTTTCCCAAAGAGTCACGGACTCTTGTACCGTCCCCAGGGTCATATATGACTAGTATAGTTACTTGTCCTCTTTAGTGCAAATTCAACAAATTGAACTGTCACCCACTCTTTTGGACTGGCGTCCTGGGAGCCTACGGTCATATGTTTCTAAAGTAGTCACTCATTCTAATTATCTCTCCTCTGTACTCAATATCGGTCATACTCTAGACCTCACCCCGTTGAGGACGGAGAAGTGGACAAGGGGTCATAGAGACGAGGTCTTTTATCTCCTGTGTCACGTTTCCTGCCGAAGGGCTCCTGTATGTAGACATAAAATACTATGTACCGTTTTACCTGAATTGTTTATTTTAATTCCAATACAAATTATCCTTTTTATGAGACCTAATAGGTTCACCCTGATTGACTCGTTGTCGGAGTGATTGGTTCTTGAAAGGGTCCGACTCTCGTTCTCTCCACACCGTCTCTTCTTACGATTTCTGTAAAGTTCATACTCTTCTTAATCTGTATATTACCGACAGACTCTACAACTCCAGGGACAGGTTTTTGACCTTTCTCCAGTATCTTGAATTCTCGTAGGGTTAGACGTTCCTTGTTGGACTTACTAGAACCTTCGTCTAAGAGGTCGTTGTAGAGATTCATTCTCGGGTCGGACAGTTGTATAATTAAAACTGAAAATGTCTAGATCTCCTATCCTTGGGTAGGTCTGAGGTTATGTATCTTTGATACTCTATTATTCAAACACAACGAAATTCGGTGATTCACACGTCACGAAACAATAATGTTATTATATTTTGATTATCTCTCCCCAGGGGTTTCACTAAAGGTGATTCTTTCTAAATACTTGGATCTCGTAGTAGGATGACTTCGTTCCTTCCCGTAATTTCACTTGTTTTCCTCTTTATGTAAGTGAGACTTTTACAACATAGGTGAGGATAAAATCCATAGTAACCAAAGTCCCATCTCCGTCGTAGAGAGAAGGATGTGACGACAACGACAACGAATTATTGATTCAACACAGACTCAGAAGACACTGGGGTACCTGACATCGGGTGGTCCGAAGAAATAGGTGCCCTAAAAGGTCCGTTCTTATGACCTCCTCCAACGGTAAAGGAAGAGGTGAGAAGGATGTAACCCTCCAAATATCCACTTTTTCTGGTAATTTTAACTGGGTCTCTCTACCATACCCCTCCCTCCACCCTCCTCCCAAGTCCTAACCCTTGAGTACATGTGGGCACCGCCTAAGTACAACTACATACCGTTTTAGTTATGTCATAACATTTCATTTTATTTTTTTTTATTTGAATTTTTTTTTTTTTGCTCATTAGTTTCGTTTTTTTTTTTTTAAGAGTAAATGTCTCAAAGTCAGTCGGAACTTGTCACCACGAAAATTCTCCCGATTTAAAGTCTTACAAACCCTGTTTCGTTGTGGCCAGAACCCGAGTAGGAACGCGAAAGGAGACTGATATCTAAAAAGTACATAAGTAAGCTAGGTCACCAAGCAGTTTAGTACGTGATCATGAGAGCAAATAGGTAAATAGGTTATTACGGACCGTGATATGAATCTCCTTGCTATATCCTATTTACTTTCATTAGTATTTGGAGTTCTTCGAATTTTTGTTCTTTTTCTTTCTACTTGTATATAATTCGTCTATCTTTGTCTATTAAGAGTGTACGTCACCAGAGATGTGGTTACTTGTGAACTGGATATTGATCATCGTTAAGAGATAAAAATTAGAAGCAGTACAGGACGGTAGGAGAAAACACCAACAACTTTAACGGTTGAGGTAAAGTAGAATACAAGTGGTGACTTTTATGTTCTAAGTGAGTTTGTCCCGTGGAGACAAGACAGGTCAAGATACATGTCGGGACGACCAAAACAGACAGAAGGAACTCAGAGTCCTAGGATATAACGGTAGGTATTAATATTTCACGGAAGTGGAGGTGGGGACGTTAATAAGTGAGTTTAGAGACCCTGACACTTATAGTACTCGATAATATGTGACTAATGCAATGACAACGTACCAGTTTCCCTAAAACGTATACTATAATTACAATTATTAGTCATCTGATATTCAATTAGTCTTATTCTAATAAATCCACTCAGACTTGAATAGTGTATTTGGGAAATACTCGTCTTTCAGAAAGAGACCAACCATCGTATTCCCGTTAGGTTCTCTAAGTTTTGTCTTCTGCAAGCGAAAACTTCCGTCGTACACTAAAAGGTTAAACTTTTACCTCACCCAGTACACTCTTCCTTTGACCCACCGAAACGGGAGAAACTATTCGTATCTGTCTCTCACTGGGGTCGACTGTCAGTTGTCCCTTTGTCCTGGAGTCAGGATGTTGGTGTTCTCCGACTTAAGAGTGTTGGACTTACTTAAACTTTTTCTTGGAGCTTAAAGTCTACACGTGTAACCTAAAGTTAGGACACCAGGATACTCGTTTTTTGAGTCAACTCGACCGAGTTTGTAGACACGATGTCTTGGTCCCCTAATATTTACCCACAACAAAATTTAGTGATACAGATACCATTAAACCAAACGTCATTATCTTCTGTTTATCTAACAACATTGTTTCAATGTAAAACATGTTTCCCTGTTAACAAAGGAAACAATTAGTAGATTACTTTGTACTAATTTACCAATTCACCCTTTTATTTGAACATGAGAGAGACACACCAGATCTCAAACTTTGAGGTCTTACAGATTTCTTATAACAAACAAAACCCACTATGTACCGTGGGTGATGTACCTTTGATTGGCACAATACACTAGAAGTCGGGATGTAGATCTGGGTCAGTATATCACGAACGGAACATCATCCCGTGTGGGTTACAGATACAATAGCAATTCGAAAACCTGTTAGAACATTAATCACATTGTCAGAAAGACTCGTTAATATTATATTTTTCCTTTCCACAGTCCAAAAAATATACTCACTAAAAGAATCCTATCGTTTACCTAAACATCATAAGATGAAACTTTCAAGTCCCTTTAAAATGCAGTCTTACTAATAAAAAAAATTCATACCACTGAAATTACAAACAATTTCAATGAAAAGGATTTATCGTAGATTATCTAATCTAATGTAGTTTAACGACTATAAGTTGGTAGGACGTTTACTGTTTTTGATAAATTTTTTACGGAATTTAAAAAATTATTCGAATCAGTCTACCGACTTTCCAAGATGTCTTGTTCTATTCACATCCAATGTCCTGTCAAGTATACAAAAGTCCTTTACTTTTAGAGAGTGTAATGATGCCGTCCACCATTGTCATAAACTGTAAGTAATTACACAAGTAAGTAGATCTGACAGTAGTTCGTAAACAATTCTGGATTGTTGTGTCGTGTTCATTAGAGTCCACGATCAAAATGTCTCCACTCTTGGTCTCACGCGTGGGAGTCTTAGATCATTGTCTCTTTCCGTTGACCGTATCCCAACTGTTCAAGATCCTACTCTTATTCGTTCCTACGATCCACTCATTTTCTCCGTAGGGGGGTCCGTCCTTCATTCCTCCCTAAAGTGACTTCTTCATTATCTAGAATAGGTATTAAGTTCCTGTCGATCTACCATTCGTTCCTCTTTTCACTTCTTTTCCGTAAAACCTCCCTTTTCTATCGTTCAGGGTAAGGTCCCCTCACTCTCGTGTACCGTAGGACCCCTTTACTTTCGTACGACTCAAGCTACAAACCATCGTTTTCACAGTTCCGACTTTTTCATTGGACCTCAATTTGTCTACGATTGAGTTACGTGTTATTACCATGGAACAATTCCTCATACCAAAAAATGAAAGACGACGAAGTAGTAAAGACTGGAAAACTCCATAGTATTAAACTTTCATTACTGTATAGGACTCACGGAAGTGGTAGAGGATCTGTTGGAACCAAACTTCGTCGGTTTAATAGAAAATTCGGAGCGTTGGGTTTTGTTGAGAAAGGACTGTTGGAGTAAAAAGGATCGACCTCAACAGACCGATGAACTCTGATCTCTTAGTCTGACGCCAAGTTTGACAGTCTGTTCCTCGAGTCAGACTCGATGACACCTCCGTACTTCCAAATCACTCTTTGTAAGGTCGCTCCGAGGTTATGGTTTGATTGGTTTTCCAACCCACTGGTTGATACGGTCAGAGGGTCCTGACAAAGTCAAATCGTGTCTTTCAGAGTGTAGGTTCTTTGGGAAAAGGTCCCTTGTCTTTCGGTGTCGTATGTCTATACCCACTTTTACAGTCCCTTTTTCATGTTTTGAGTACACCATCTTAATTGATCCCTCGTTTTTCGTTGTATAAACGATCACAGTTTATCTATACGTCATCTAATAAAGAAAGTATCAATACCAGAGATAGAGACTCGTGATTACCCCCGGCGGTACTAAATTTTAAACGTAACAACATAACTACATTTACACGTCAAATTCACGTAACGTCAGTACTCAAAATTGTCAAGTAGAGACCGAAATGATGTCTTGCTGACACCACGAAACCTGACTCTGTTGCGATCGACTTAAAATTGTGACACTTATAAAGACCGTACAAAAGATTCTCCAGTCCACTATGTTTCGTTTTACTACTGTCTTTTTTACGGTTGTACTGGGGGTGTGGTTGTTTCTCTTAATTTGTTTACACAAGAAAAGTACTGACGAGCTTCTTGTGTGTGACCTAATCCCTCCCCTTTCTAGGTTTACTTCGTATCGTACGTTATATCTCTTTCTTTGTCTGTACTATATGTGTTATGTGTCTGAACCATCTCTACACTTAAAGACTCTGACTTAGAGAGCAAACTTTAATCGGTCCGTTCATATAGAATTTTTTAGTTTTCCCAAAACAACAACCACCACCAATAACGAATAGAGGGGGTTTTCTGTAGTTACGAATCCCCTGTCATCCCAACAACTTAATCAAACCCCTGTGGTGTACTTCCTTGTATACGATAGAATAACAAAGGAACTAACGAGATTCTTTGAATCATTTTAATGTGAGGGTCTAAGTGTTGATTTACTAGAGTACTGTTTGTCTTCCCCTGGAAAACTATTGTCTACTCAACTGAAGAGGGTCTCGTCTCGACGAAGACACTCTAAAATGGTCGTTAGGTACAAAAGAGAACTCACACTACTCTCTATCTCACTTAGTATCTTTTTTTATACGAAAGTTGAACACCACGACCTCTTCTGAGAACTCTCAGGGACCCTGTCGTTTCTCTAGTTTGGTCAGTTAGGATTTCCTTTAGTTGGGTCCTATAGTAACCCTCCTGACTACGACTTCGAGGTTATGAAACGGGTGCAAACTACGTTTCTCGACTGAGTAACCTTTTCTGGGACTACGACCCTTTCTAACTTCCCTCTTCCTCTTCCCCTGCTGTCTCTTACTCTACCAACCTACCGTAGTAACTGAGTTACCTGTACTCAAACTCATTCGAAGCCCTCAACGACTACCTGTCCTTCCAGACCACACGACGTCAAGTACCCCAACGTCTGTCAGCCTGTGTTGAATCGTTGATTTGTTGTTGTTGTTGATCAAGACTTCATTAAACTAAACTTTTTTATATCAAAGGCAAATAAAAGAACTAAACGTATTTTTCAAATTACTGTAACTTCTGTAGTATTTTGTTTTCCATTAACTCTAGAACAGGTTTGTGTTTGATCTGAAAGGAGAAGTTAGACGTATAAATTTTTTGACACGTTTCCATTAAAAACCGTCAAAGGGAATGAAACAGTTGTTTCCAGGTAGATGAGTTCCGATACCAAAGAGGTCACCAGTACATACCTACACTCTCAACCTGAACATTTCTTTCGACTCGCGGTTTCTTGACTACGAAAACTTGACACTACAACCTCTTCTGAGAACTCTCAGGGAACCTGACGTTCCTTTAGGTTGGTCAGGTAAGATTTCCTCTAGTCAGGACCCACAAGTAACCTTCCTGACTACGACTCCGACTTTGAGGTTATGAAACCGGTGGAGTATACTTCTCAACTGAGTAACCTTTTCTGAGACTAAGACTCTCCCTAACCCTCATCCTCCTCTTCCCCTGCTGTCTCCTACTCTACCGACCTACCGTAGTGGCTGAGCTACCTGTGTTCAAACGTACTTGAGGACCTCTACCACTACCTGTCCCTCCGGACCTCACGACTCTAAGTACCCCAGCGTTTCTCAGCCTGTACTGACTCGCTGACTTGATTTGAATACAGATGTGTGAAGAATAGTTTCATTGATTTTTCTAGACGATTTATAGGACACGGGGTACACAGGTAACTATTCTTCATCATACTAAATAACTAGACACTTTATCTCCGTAAATATTACCCTCAAATACTAGTGAAGAGTCGGAAGAGGTCTAGTACTTCCTAATGAATTACTTTAAAAACTGGAGTATCTTTATCGTTCTTTATTAGAGATATCTGTACACCGCTATTCCACCGGTAACAACGGACGGTATCTTTTCTACAACTTTCCGAGGAGACAACAATAATAGTTTTTAAACTTGTTCTTCCAATAGGAAGATATTATACACTTATTATATAATTCCTATTTTAACCTCTTTCCTAATGTCATTTTGTCTTTACATTGATAGTAAATAGGTGTCGATACACTACTAGAAATTTCTCCAGTATTCATCCAATCCGCTCATATTGGACTGACGTGGGTTCAACGAATTCCAGTATAAATCCGAACTTGTTTTAAGTATATCACTTTTTTTTTTTTTTACTGAGTGTAAAACCTTTATTCTGACGTGGTCTATATGGTCTTTGTTTGTTTGTTCGTTTTTGGGAATGGACCTTTCCTTTCGGTTCAATTTATCAACAAAGAGTTAAAGAAATACTTTTGATATTAAAGAAACCTTAAGTTGACGTGAAAGTCTTCAATTTTAATGGAGACACGGATTACAGTAAGAGGGTCTTTTTCTCCAAATTGACCCCTACTGTAAGTTACATGAAGAGTCATAAATTTTTATTACTTAAAAAAACTACACCTGTCTGAAGTACTATTTACATATGTTTCGTCTTATTGATTGACTATTTGTTTACCAAATAAATTTGTTTGGAAACTTATCTTCGTCCGAAGCAGGATGATTCGTAACAAATTAGAATCGGCTATAGTAGTAAATGTTCAACTTCCAAACATCGTTGGGACGTAACCAGTTCAGATAGTTGTAGTAAAAAAGGTTATTGTAAACCAAGGTGATACAGACACACATTGTAAAACCATTAAAAGTGTTTTAAAGTTTGAAAAATTAATAACACTATAAACAATATCACTAAACTCTAGTCACTAGAAACTATAATGATAGTTTAGAAACTATAATGGTATTGACAAAAACACCACAGAGCTTGGTACTTGCATCTTCTACCGTTTGTACTAGTTATTTACACACATTAGACTGTCAAGTGAGAGGAGAGGGAGAGAGGAACCCAGAAGGATAAAGGACTCTGTGTCGTTACGACTTTACTCCGGTTGATTATTAGGCTGTTACCGAAGATTTACAAGTTTACATTCCTTCTCAGTGTACAAAAGGTAACATTTCGTTCGTGATGTTTCCTACTTCGAATCACTTCTGCACACAACTTTCGACTCTATCTGGTTTTGATCAGGAGAACCTGTCAATTGGGTCGACATTTACGTTTCCTTCCCAATGACCTCCTTTAATCTTCACGATGAGGTCATTTGTGTTCTTACGATTCTTTCACTTTAACAGAACAACGACAATCCCTAGTTCAAAGTCACCAAACCTATTTTGTAGCTTGGTCGGTGTAAAGGAATTCCGTTACGGATCAGGTCTCGTTCAAAGATTGAGAGACGTCAAGGTACTTCCGATTCCCTACACTCCTTTGACGTCTTCTCCTCAAACTTCGATCTTCAACCTGTACTACATATTCCTTTCCTCAGCACATGTATTGTATTTTCTCGTTCCATTTTGTCGTTCACGACTACATCTTCGATGTCTTTCAATAGGTCTTTAGACTCTATTACTTGTTAAAAGTTACATTTACTTTTTCGGAACATAACTATTTTCTACAGTATATTCTTAATATCGACCTCTTCTCTTCAGTTACGGAGCGAAGTTTCCTAGAGAAAAATCCCCGATTACGTCAACCACTGAAATTCAACTTCGGTCACGAGTAAATGATAAGCCTTTTAGGATTCTGGGAATTCTTAATGCGATTTAGATAAGAAGGGTACTAGATATTTGTGTTGTTATTTCGAACCTACTGTCGTGTAGACAAATGTTTTGTCAAATGATTTATACGATTTAGGTGACAACTCTTAATAAAGAGTCTATTTTCTCTTTTCCCCAGTATATAGGAAAACTATATACTGACGAACAACTTTTATGTCGACCATTGAACACTCGAGCCTACCTCTAGATGTTACTCTAATTGTTGAAGTTCGGACGATTGTGTTGTAGGTAAGACGTCCGGTCTCTAATCCCTCATTAAAACTGAAAGTGCACAATCATAAATTCTTTGTTTAAAGGATTCCGATAATGACGGTGTACCTATACTCTCAACCTGATATTTCTTTCGACTCGTGACTTCTTAACTACGAAAACTTGATACCACAACCTCTTCTGAGAACTCTCAGGGAACCTGACGTTCCACTAGGTTGGTCAGGTAGGATTTCCTCTAGTCAGGACCCACAAGTAACCTTCCTTACTACAACTTCGACTTTGAGGTTATGAAACCGGAGGATTACGCTTCTCGACTGAGTAAACTTTTCTGTGTGACCACGACCCTTTCTAACTTCCACCCTCCTCCTCCCCTGCTGTCTCCTACTCTACCGACCTACCGTAGTAGTTGAGTTACCTGTACTCAAACCCATTTGAGGTCCTCAACCACTACCTGTCCCTCCGGACCGTACGACGTCAAGTACCCCAGTGTTTCTCAACCTGTACTGACTCTTTGACTTGACTTGACTAACGACGGTGTCCATCACTAAGGAGACTACTTAGACTCGGTTAAGTTGGTTTTTAAAAGAACTTTCCTAAGTGGTAAGATCTTCCCTAACTCTTACAAGAACTAAGTACCCTTCTCCAGTTTTATGGTTGTAATTGTTCTCAAACCTTTTTCAACCAAGGTTGGGAGTGTCTACTGAAACTCCCCAAGTTCTAAGGTCATCTCCTTCATTGACGTCTACACCATCTTTATCTTTCTCTTGATCTTAATCTTTACCTTGGACTTATACACTGACTTAGTGACCTTAGAGTACTAGTTTAAAATTGTGGACTCCTCAACGAAATACTTTAGATGTGGATCACTTCTACGACACTACTAATAACTTTACTGTTTTTTACTAAATCTTACAATGTATTTAAACCAACTATTTCGTCATCGTCCGAAACTCTTCTAGCTAAGGTTAAAACTTTTTTCTAGATGACACCTATTTTACGATGGTTTATCGTAACGTACGATGTCTCTATAATATGTACTCAGTCGACTCCACCGTTTGAAGAGATGACAGAATAAATTCTTTAACGGTGTCGGCGGAGTTGGTAGTTGTCGGTGGTGGGACTAGACAATCGTCAGTTTTTACAGTACCGTTTCAGGAAGTAGTCGTTTTCCTTGTGTAAATTAACGTCCAAGTCTACTGTTGTAAAAAATCGTTACTTTATAAAAATCAATTCTGTATAAATATGACTAAAAACTTTGTTTCAAGAACGTGTGAATTATCATATGGAATTACCATATCCTATTTGTATTTAAAATATACATGATCCTTTGTTTTTTTTTTATCACCCTGAGTTAAATAACACTATAAGTAAAACGACCCAGGAGACCTTAGACACCATACGGACACGTTTCCCTTACCTATGAAGACCTCTGTTCCCTTTTGTTAAGGATGTTTAGTCTTTCAGATGACAACAACCATTTTAAGACTAGTGAGTGTAGGTCGACGATATAAGACTCCTACAAATCGAACTATAGTGATGACTTAGTAGTGTAGCATAGTAACATTGTACCGGAACTATTTTTGTCTTGACATGTAGTTTCATTTAAAATGTAAACGAACATAAGTCAAAATGGTAGTATAATATTCCTTCTTTCAACAGCATCACCGACACTAACGCACTGTAAATGAAATGTTTTGAGACCACTGACAAGACAAAAATTCTTGAGTATAGATACATGTAAATACATTGAATTTTTACCTCTGATGTTCTTACGTCTGATGTTTCAAATCTTAAGATCATGTCTCACTTCTTCTCAAGTTTATTTAACGACATAGTCTTCTGTCTTTGTGTTTTTATTAAAATACAAAAAGAGTACGTACGATAAACCAATTAAACAGTATGATAGTTAATGATGATTGAAGGTGACAAAGTTAAGATGTCAACAAGACAAATTAATTATCACAAATACATTGTCTTTCGTTACCATTAGTTTTAAAGTCTTTACTTCTGGAATGACTCTATTTCTCCACATATAACCCCCAAACAATCCTGACACCAGATCTTTTGTATCTAAGTACTTTGAGAATTCAATACAAAGAAACCTGACGTTTTACCTCCCTCTAAGCTTTCCGTTTTTAACATTCCGACGTATTTAAAAACAGTCCTTAATACTAGTTTCGACCGTTCTTCATTCCCATGAATAATTCGTTCTTAAACAACCCCAGGTTTTACAATATACGAACACTCTCCCCTCAAAACTCTCATATTCCACCATGGATCGTCCACAACAAGATTTTCCTGACTACCGTATAAACCCTCCAACACCAAACAATGGTGAGACCTTCAAGTCCAAGAGTCGTCACGTCTTTGCACAGACTCTGGTCTAGGAGTTACCGGCGGACTGAGGTAACACATCCGGACTTGACACCAATGAGATGAAACTGAAGTTTGATAGTCGTCGTTTATATGTCTTATTATATATTAAAGTTTATTTATTACATATGTACAAAATACACAGTTTCATTACTACGAGTATATATAGTATCAGTATATATATGAAATAATAAATAAAAAACCATATTGATATAGGACGTAGTCGAAAGATTTTTAAACCAGTGGGATATCTTTTTAATAAACACGTCGTAAAATTTGTAGTTTTAAGGGTTTGGGGTGTAGATCTCAAAATCCAGTCTTTATTTCGGACGACTCCCCATGACATTTTTCGTGGGTACATTAAAATTACGTACTGAGTTATACCCTTGTTAATATTACAAAACGACCTTCGTCCGTAAAAAAAGGGTGAAAACAGAGTCTAAGTCCTTCAAACCATGAACTTGTCTGGTTTACCACAGGGATGTGTCCTTTATACTTCTAGAATTGTTAAATATGACCTGAGGCTAGGGGAGTAACAGTCTCCCCAAACGGAAAAAGAAGTAGAAGGACCACTACTTTTTCAGACCACACTACTTTTGTGTACACCTCACTTGTCCACCGTCACCCCTCCGACCCCTGTCCCCGCGACCCCTGTGTCCTCCGGTCGACGGACACACACATAAGTGCAGATTGGTAAGTGAACGGACCGTAGTTGCTCCCCTACCTGTACTCAAACTCGCCCGAGGTCCTCAACCACTACCTGTCCCCGCGGACCGCACGACGTCAGGTCCCCTAGTGTTTCACAACCCGTGCTGACTCACTGACTTGGCTTGACTAAGTGAACGATATTCCAATACCCGTACACCTGAAAACAGTTGGATAAAAAGAGTTGATATCTTACATCTATTACTGTCTAATGTGAGTTTCTTAACGTACAACGTACCCTAAAAATTTTATAAAGAGTTTATATTTGGTTTATTTCTTTTTCTCGTTAAATTTAAACAAAGTAAGTCTCTAGAGTCTAAGGTCTACCTTTGGGTTACTTCTTGTCTTAGTCCTTTATGAACAAATCACCCTTTTCCGGATCTGACTCTATATATCATATCCTTTTGTCTTTTATGTCCGTAGTCTACCGAAGTTTAAAGAGTGAAGAATAAACTGGAACTCGGTTCACTCGGGACCGAAGTTAGTGGAATGTGACCTTAAAATTATTGTAGGTAAAGTGTACTTAAAAAACTTAGTTTTCTTGTTTTCTAAACTTTTCTCAGAATTGTTTATAATTTTACGATCCATTTATCACCCCGAAGGGTCACCGTGATGACCATTTCTTGGGTAGATAGTCACGTCCTCTGTATGCTCAACGCCCAACTAGGGACCCAGTCCTTCTAGGGAACCTCCTACCGTACCGTTGGACGATGTCATGAGAACAGGTCTCCTAAGACACCTGTCCCCTCGGACCGACCGATGTCAGGTATCCCAACGTTTCTCACCTTGCACTGACTTCGCTGAATCGTGCGTGTACGGACATCCATTTGTCCTCAATAATAGGCAAAGAAAAACACTCAAGTTTTGATGACCAACATTTATATCGTGACTGAACATACTTAACCTTTATTTTATCCAATATTTCATCATTTGGACTCGACTGTTCTTTCAAAAGGATCTCCAACTTATCAAAATGCTCAAATAAAAAGAATATGTTTCGAACTTGAATCTTCGCTTCTTCTTTTCTCCAAGAACATAATATCAACCCGAGCTCTTTCATCGTACATTATTCTTTCTTAAGACACTTAGAGGACTCCCGAGACTAAAAAAAAGAACGTGTCACATTAGGGACAAAAGGAAGACACAAACTGACTATTACATGTAACATGGACCGTGGTGCTATTTATAAGGTGTGACTGACTTGTGATTACTTAGCTCTAACACTTGTCCTCGAATTTAATATCTTGGTAGTAGATTCGAGTAAGTTTAAAGATTTGAACTGTCGTTTACGAGTGTTGACCCACTCGTCCTTTTATCAGGTTTAAAGTGTGATGGGTTTCGTATTAATTTGACTTTTAGTCGTAAAGTCCTATAAAGAGGACTTGGAAGGGACCAGAATATCAATGTCTCCAGTACCCTCTCTATCTCCTAACGTCCTTTACTAAAGAATGTTCCCAACCGTCCGAATACACTTGTTTTATTAGTTTTACGGTTTGTTAAAAAACACTTTTTCGTAAAGAATCGGGATCTCAAGAAATATAAAAGAGTACTCCTTTAGGAGGCTCCCGAAATCATTTTAGGGTCGACACTTAGATTAACACCGGGTTAGTATAATCTCTTTAAGTTTTAAGGAGAAGCTCAAGGGACTGTAAATAATTCACTGACTAGACCGATTTTGACAGATATGGAGTCAAAAGAGTGGACGTTTTACCTCGTATTTACAGGGGTTCTTGTAAAAAGGTCCACAATTTACTTAATTATACCACTTTTGATAAAACATACCACGATACGATCCTTTTTTCAGTGAAAAATTTTAAAAAATACAAATAACATATAAAATAAATAAAAAAATTAAAAATAAAAATGAAATAAAATGAAATTTTATGACATAACCAAAACGGTATGTAACTGTACTTAAGTGGTGCCCACATGTACGCAAGATTTTTGTTGTTGTTGTTTTTTATTCCAAGAAACTCTTCGGTTCGAATGTGTCTACTCTAGTTTCTGGTGAGTTCAGAAACGTTAACGCTAAAGACTACTTCCCCTTCAAAATGGATACAGCATTGTAAATCAAGTAAGACGAAGTCTCTTTAACGATGTAACAAACAGCTTCATTTATTCGTTATGATCCACACGGATACACGTGACGTAGCCATGAAAGGTAACTTCGGATTTTACGTACACCAATGAGAGTCTTATGTCTACTCTTTTGGCTCTAAGTCTAGAATACTAAATACGGTCACGTTTACGTCTATTAGGTCTCATTTCGGTCGTAACTTTAAGTTCAGGTGGTCTACCACCGTACTTCCACAAACCAGAGATGATAAGAGGTGACTTTGTGAGACTCTTGTTGTTTTCCTGTTTGATGTCTCCTTTTAAGTCGTTGTAATAAAAGTTATTTTATTCCTTTGTTACTTTACAGTTTAGTATCTGAGTTTTTACTATTGAACAGTATACAGAGTTTTAAACCCGGGCATACTCTCCTGTAGTTCGAGACATCCTACGGAAAGTCATATCTAAAAATATATTTGTCCACCGCTCTAGGACTTTATGGTAGGTTACTAAGAGACGATTTACACTACTCGAGGTCCCGGTACTTGTCCATTTTCCTTTTTATTCTTGTACCAACGTCTAAGGTTTAGTGTTGATCTCTGAATTTGTACCTCCTGTTTATATATCTGGGGTTCCCCTTTCCTCCTGTACCCTACTTACCCCTCTATCCATATATATATGTGTGTGGTATCTATCATACATATTTTATCTATAAGTACTCTCGGGTGACATATATATCGACATCTCATCCTTTACCGTTAGGTAAGGTCATAAAAACGGACCTTTTAAAGTACCTGTCTCCTCGGATTACCCGATGTCAGGTACCCCAGTGTTTCTCAGTCTGTGTTGACTCGTGCGTACTTCACATATTGTGTCCTTTGAGACGAGTCTCGAGACGATGACGATGACTATTCGGTGAAGTCAGCACAGGCTGAGACACGCTGGGGTACCTGACGTCGGGTGGTCCGAGGAGACAGGCACCTAAAAGGTCCGTTCTCATGACCTCACCCTACGGTAACGAGTCTCGAGATATCACTGGATTTACACTTCCTTTAGGTTTTCTCTCCCCTATGTGCATATACCCGTCGACTATGTGAAACGACATGCAAGCTTTCGTTGATATGACGTTATTTTTTTATGTTTATTTAATTTTTATTGAAACCTTCTAATTTTTTTTTCTTTCCCTTTCAGTCCCTCCTTCCCGATTTACTCTTTTCTGTTACGACTCGAAGAGACGCCCTTGAGCCTTTCCTTCCGTACCGGTGAATTTCGTCGTCAAGGAGTTCAACGTGTCTCTGAACCAAATACTCTACTTACAGACGTATACCGGGTGGCAAACGACGACGACAGAAGCCCAGTGACGATCGGATGGGTTGGGGAGGAACTTCTCCTCCCGTTAAGATTTACGACACTGAGAGATCTGACCGTCTCGAACCTATACATAGACCTGGTGTCTCCCGAAGTGAGAGTCAGGGGAGTACTAATGTAACCCTCGAAGAATTTCCGTCTTTTATCAGACGTCCTGATCTCGGTACGGGTCCCAGAGTGACCACAACTTATTCGTGAGTCCGAAAACTTGATTTGGTTTCTCTTACCTTAAGAGGTAAAATTACCTCTTAAGACGTACTAGTTCGACTCTCGAACGTCATTGATGATGTATGTAAAAACTCTAGATCATGATTCGTAAAAAGACCGAGTTCCTGAAGTACTTAATCACTGGTTTACTCCTGTGAAACGAGACTAAAGTACAATTGTACCGGACTAGGAAAGTGTGACAGTGTTCGTCCTGCAAAAAAAGAGAGAGGAATAAATTTATTAAAAATAATGGTCCTTTCGTCTGACTCAATCACCAGAAACCGGTAATTAACGACAAGTTTTCAATATTTTTACTGACCTCCGGTATACATGGGAAACACCCTATCAAGATCCCCTCTTCCCACTCTTGAATAAGACACGGATGATACACGGCTCCAATAGAGTGAATAAGGAATTTTTATAGAAAGCAGCATCCGGAATAAAAGAGGTAAATTGTCTGACTCTTGGAGTCCACCTTTTACCGAACAAGTTCCAGTGGATCAATCATTTACTTTCCCAACCCTGAAATAGAATCCAGTGACTTAACTTTTGGACACAAGCTAAACCCAGTGACATGAAAGGTACTACTCATAAAATTTTCGTGTTTATTGGAACTTAATTAATCTTACACGCTAGTTCAGTCTTTTATTTGTACTTCACACGGTTACTACAGATTAGGAGTGCCCAGTAAAGGGTTTTCTCTCATATTCAGTACTTTAGTAAAATTTCGTCTCTAGTTATTTTATCTTTATAAGAGGGTTCTAAATTTCAATGTTAGTGTAATTGTAAGAGTGTACCTCTCCTTAGTCGTGTAGTATTTAACCTCTTTCTTATTTTTCCTGTTGTCACTAGGGATAAATTCAACATTTTTAAATACGTCACAGGTATTTATTACTTTAACGAATTATTTAGAAATATAGGTTAATAGAAAGGTGTAACAGAAATTGAAGGTAAAAACTCGACATAAAGTACTTCACATTTTTTATGATCTGAAGTAGGTTTTCCATAGAATTCGTGGTTATAAAAGAGATAGATCTTAGGGTTTACGACGTTTATTGGATTCTTCCTTCAGTGATAATTGTTTCCCTAAAGGGAAATAAATCAGTAACTTAATGGGGTCTTTTTATATGTTACGTGACACTATCAATCATGAAAACGGAATTTTAAATTTGAGGTTGGTACTATTACCGTTCTGCTTAACTTTCCCGTAAAGTCGTCTTATGGTCTACCGGTGGTGAGACGAAACGGTACAAAAAATTTATTCGTCTGTAGGATCTGGGTACTTAAAGTCTTTAAGGAAAGAATAAGTGTTGGTTAAATTAGACGGGAGACTATACTGACTTACTCGACATGTTGTCATACCTTGTTGTCGTTACTCTTGGGTGACATATCAGGATCTCATCCTTTACCGTTGGGTAGGGTCACAAGAACGGACCTTTGAAAGTACCTGTCTCCTCGGACCACCCGATGTTAGGTACCCAAACGAGGTCGGTCTTCGGTTCTCTCGACTTCAATTAAATCTAATATATAGAAAAGACAACTATTTGACAAAAAGTACTGTAAGACTCAGTAAAACGGGAAGTAAATCGTTTATAGACAACTTACAGATGGAATACGGTTCGAGACCTCTTTGTTATTTTTGTGTTGTTCGTTCAGTGGACGAAAGTCACTAGTATGATAACATCACCCGTTTAGTAAGGGTTTATGACCCAAAAGATTACTAAAAGACGAAAAGGATAGATGGGAGTTAAATTTTCAGATTGATGTAAACCCCAAATAACGGGGATGTCTTGGGATGTCGTTCCGATATTCTTCCTTCACCAATGTACATGGAAAGGTTTCGGGATTCCGCATCTCTTCTCACCTTTCCCGGGGTAGGGGGGCGGAGACGAAGATGGTGAGACCTTAGACCACTCGGTCGTGACAGAGAACGGCTCGAAACATCATCGAAAGGTACCTGATGGGATGACAAGGACAACGAGATTTCAGGTAGAAGGTATTTCACCGAGATATCAGGAACACTTTCCATTCGGTACAGTACGGTATGGAAATAAGTTTGGGGAGGTTAAAGAAAAGTGACGAGTCACACTTTGAGTTTCTAGAACGATATCAAATTTCCGAGAGAGACTTGAGGGGGTAACGGAAGGAGACTCAAGTATTTACAAAAACACGAGAAAGGACCAACGATTTCCTTCGCAATGTTCTACTATTCAATTGAAGTCTTTCTTCATTTCCAGTTCCTCCTTTATGGAAAGAGGTACTGGTATAACCCATTTCAGTTGACAAGTAGTAACCACCTATATGTTGAGATTTATATACCCACCCTTTCTCCCGTTCTTTTATGAAAATCGTGAAGGACTACCATCAGACACTTATAACAGAGACTGTCTGTTCAGTTTCGTTTGACTTTAAAATCTTGCTCTTGACTTAAGGAACCTCTACTCTCAAATCCCAGACATATCTAACGATACTTGCACGACGACGGGCGGGGGGGGGAATAAACAATATACATACCATAAAGACTTCACGTAATAAGAAAAATCAGGATTCATTCTCTTCCATCCGTATCACGATTATAAACGGGACTCTACGACAGTAGGTCAACGACAAGTTCGACGGATGGTACATAACCCACCGAGTCTCCAATTTCGCAGACGGAGGTTACGCCCTCTGGACCCAAACTAGGGACCCAGCCCTTCTAGGGGACCTCTTCCTTTACCGTTGGGTGAGGTCATAAGAACGGACCTCTTAGGGTACCTGCCTCCTCGGACCATCCGATGTCAGGTGCCCCAACGTTTCTCAGCCTGTGCTGACTGACTGAAGTGGAAATGGAAGTGAGACACAATTCAACTTATTATTCGTTACCTTCAACTTTTTACTAATCCTACTTTGGAGACGGAAATTTCCGGTGTAGGTAAGATCACTGTCTCTGTATCGGACATCGAAGTGGTAGTAGAAAATAAAAGTTTCAAACTTTTATTGTGGCGGATTTTTAATTTGAATTCGGACACATAAGAACCAGTTCGATGAACTGGAAAGAGTCGAAATCAAAGTAGGAGATGTTTCCGTTAATACTCCTACACTACTAGTCAAAATGAATTTCCAGGATGAAATCACCACCGTGTATCATCCACGAGTGTTCTCCACTGATAACAAGTTTACGTAGTCTTCATCAAGTACGGAGACGGTCCTGAAATCTAAAGATACACATTAGTGAACTGTGTACTCATTACCATAATAAGTTAATTGAGTCTTCGTTTGTCAAGTAAATTTTCGTTTGGTTGCAGCCCCACCTCTAATCCAGTGATCACCTTAGGTCTCCATTTGTCTTCCTGTATACATTTATATTTAAGACCTGGTGCACGACACAAAGGAATCCATACCGAAATAAAAGAAGGAAATCTTCTGGGCCAAAGAAACGTTAACGAATCAAGTCAGTATCTAGTCCTACATAGTATTACGACCGGTAATACTGTCTCGGTCTACATTTAAGTCTGTAAACTTTTAAACTCGAGAGAAAAGTATGTACATACTCCATCTACTGTTCAGAAAGACGGAGAGAGATGAACAAGAACGTCGAATAAGTCTTTATAGGAAGTCATCCCTCCCCTTCCTCAGATTTTAATAGACGTCTCGACGGTACGTACGTTGTACACGATTCTTGTAAAAAGTCACAGGACTAATTAGGGAGATTGTTGAGACGTGGTACAGTCCTAAACCAAGTGTCTCCAACTCATACAGTGGTGTCCAGTGTCTCTATTAGTACTGTTCTGGGTCCCATCTCCGGTTCACGAGAAAGGGATGTCTCTTGACAGGGCAAAGTTTCGGTCGTCTCCCCTTCGGTCCATAAGATGTCCTCTCGGTTACGGCAACGGAAATGAGATGGATTGACGAGAGGCCCTTTGGTGGACTATATGTTGTATGAAAGTTTCATATAGAGGGCCTTTCTCTTTGTGTCTAAAGTCCTGACCGGAAACCAGAGGTACAATGTGAGAGTCACTTTTCGTGTCGTCGCGGGACGTACGTCTATTCGGAGTCGACTAACTCCTACCCTCCTTGACTATTGTCAGTCCAATAGTCGTCGACAGTCCGACTTCTGGAGTGTGTTTTAGGATCCGACTTATTAATTTACCGAAAAGAAGGACGTCCTGAAGTTTCTTGTAAATTATACGATTTCACGTATAGTACTTTGTAAGAAAATTAAAAAACCTAGACTTCTCTACTCACAAGATGACTTCTGTAAGACCTTCGTTAACATTATTATTAAAATTTTCATTGGTTTTTTTTATGTGATAAGATCCGAAAGAATGCATAGTTTAAAGTCAGATCGAAAACACATTATAGTATCTATGCACGTATGTACGTATAATACACACACATGTATAATTATATATACACATATATATGTATATATACACTCACACATACACAGATATGTCTCTTTCAGTTATTTTTATACTTTTGTCATTATGATTATGGTCGATAAATAATTCGACATTAATGAACGGTTTTTTGGTACAATTGGGGAAGAGGGGTACTTTTGAGACGTACAGTCTAGTGTATTTTATTGTTCTTTGTTATTTTAACGATTCTCGTGTCTGAGACTTCATTTGGACTCAAATTTAAGGTTAAGAAAGATATATTAGAGGTTATGAAACCGGTGGACTACACTTCTTGACTGAGTAGCCTTTTCTGGGTCTACGACTCTTTCTGACGTCCGTCCTCCTCTTCCCCTGTTGTCTCCTACTCTACCAACCTGTCATAGTGGTTGAACTACCTGTACTCAAACTCGTTCGAGGCCCTCAACCACTACCTATCCCTTCAAACCGCACGACGTCCGGTACCCCAATGTTTCTCAGTCGGTGTTGACTCGTTGACTTGGTTTTCAAGGGAATGTCCTTATTATCCCGACTATTATGGGTCGTTTGGGGGGGGGAGGAGGGGCTTCGGGGGGGTGTGTGTGTGTACGTATGACACGGTAACATGTCTAATCTAATCTTACTTAATCTTTCGGAGGTCGTACTCCGAACCACGTGGGTATAAGTCATTTACAAAACCTTAGATTTACAAGAGAAAGAGGTAATTTGACGTTAGTTCTTTACCACAAAATTCTATTGTTACTGTCTTTTGACTCAGTCGTTCACTTCCCATACAGTTTATATACACAAAAGGAAAGGGAAAAAGAAGAAATGTAAAAGAAGGGGGTTCTCTGTGTCAGTAGGGGTTTCGAGTTTACGTAATCCGTAGGGCACCTCGGAAACACTCTCTTAAAAAAAAAATTAAAAAATAAAAAAAATTTAAAATTTTAGAAATTAAGAATGTACGCAAGGGTTTGTACTTGGGGGGAGGGTGGAGGGAGGGGTGTTGTAGAGAGACCCAGTAGGGGTACGTGGTCGGGGTTCGTTCGACGTGGGATGCAGTCTGTACCTGACCGCTAAGTTAAGAATGTACTGTCATATGTACAATCTTAAGGGTAAGAGGGTTTAGTAGGGTGGGAGAGGGAGAGGGAGACTCAGGTTTTCAGGCAATATGTGTAGACACAGAAAAAAGGACAGAACGTATGTCCCAGCAGTAACGGTAGAAGGATTTAAGGTATATATACACAATCATATGACATAACCACAAAAAGAAAGACCGAATGAAGTGAGACATATTAACCGAGGTCAAAGTGGGTAGAGTAGTCTTGACTAAGTTTACTTAAGAAAAATTGCCGACTCATTATGAGGTAACACATATACATGGTGTCGAAAGAATAGGTAAGTAGACGACTACCTGTAGATCCAACAAAGGTACAGGACCGATAATATTTGTCACGAAGCTACTTGTAACCCTATGTACACAGAGAAAGTTAAGACCAAAGGAGCCACACATACGGGTCGTCACCCTAACGACCCAGTATTCCATCAAGATAAACGTTAAAAAATTCCTTAGAGGTGTGACAAGAGGTATCACCGACATGATCAAACGTAAGGGTGGTTGTCACATCCTCCCAAGGGAAAAGAGGTGTGGGAGAGGTCGTAAATAACGAACGTCTAAAAACCTAGCGTCGGTAAGACTGACCACACTTCACCATGGAGTAACACCAAAACTAAACGTAAAGAGATTATTACTCACTACAACTCGTAGAAAAGTACACAAACAATCGGTAGGCATACAGAAGTCTTAAATAGAAAGTAAATAAAAAGAGGATCCTAGAAGTATAACCTACTTTGAACGTATGTATATAAAAGGGTGTAGAATTAAAAGAGGATGGAGTGAGTTATACGTGAAGAAACTGATAGTAACGAAGATAACGAGTTACAAGAAAACTAAAGACATAACTAAAATAAATTTTGACACATCAGAATTCTCTAGAATTTCCGTAAAAAAGTTTTATTTTATTTCTAATTTATCCCAAGTGAGTGAGGGTTGTCAGAGAGGACGAAGGTCTGAGATGGAGACGGGTACATAAGTCAAGTCAAGTCAAGTCAGTGAGTCAGCACAGGCTGAGAAACGTTGGGGTACTTAGCGTCGTGCGGTCTGGAGGGACAGGTAGTGGTTGAGGACCTCAAGTGAGTCTAAGTGTAGGTAGCTCAGTCACTACGGTAGGTCGGTAGAGTAGGAGACAGCAGGGGAAGAGGAGGACGGGGGTTAGGGAGGGTCGTAGCCTCAGAAAGGTTACTTAGTTGAGAAGCGTATTCCACCGGTTTCATGACCTCGAAGTCGAAATCGTAGTAAGGAAGGTTTCTTTAGAGTCCCGACTAGAGGAAGTCTTACCTGACCAACCTAGAGGAACATCAGGTTCCCTGGGAGTTCTCAGAAGAGGTTGTGGTGTCAAGTTTTCGTAGTTAAGAAGCCACGAGTCGAAAGAATTGTCAGGTTGAGAGTGTAGGTATGTACTGGTGTCCTTTTTGGTATCGGAACTGATCTGCCTGGAATCAGCCGTTTCATTACAGAGACGAAAACTTATACGATAGATCCAACCAGTATTGAAAAGAAGGTTCCTCATTCGCAGAAAATTAAAGTACCGACGTCAGTGGTAGACGTCACCAAAACCTCGGGGGTTTTTATTTCAGACTGTGACAAAGATGACAAAGGGGTAGATAAAGGGTACTTCACTACCCTGGCCTCCGGTACTAGAAGCAAAAGACTTACGACTCGAAATTCGGTTGAAAAAGTGAGAGGAGAAAGTGAAAGTAGTTCTCTGAAAAATCGAGGAGAAGTGAAAGACTGTATTCCCACCACAGTAGACGTATAGACTCCAATAACTATAAAGAGGACCGTTAGAACTAAGGTCGAACACAAAGAAGGTCAGGTCGCAAAGAGTACTACATGGGACGTATATTCAATTTATTCGTCCCACTGTTGTATGTCGGAACTGTATGAGGAAAAGGATAAACCTTGGTCAGACAACAAGGTACAGGTCACGATTGACAACGAAGGACTGGACGTATGTCTAAGAGTTCTCCGTCCAGTCCACCAGACCATAAGGGTAGAGAAAGTCTTAAAAGGTGTCATATAACACTAGGTGTGTCAGTTTCCGAAACCGTATCAGTTATTTCGTCTTCGTCTACAAAAAGACCTTGAGAGAACGAAAAAGGTAGTAGGTCGCCTAAAACCGTTAAACTAGAGACCAAGGAGACGGAAAAGTTTTTGGTCGAACTTGTAGTCCCTCAAGTACCAAGTGCATGACGACTTCAGACCGAACCTCTTAGAACTCGTAATGAAATGATCGTACACTCTACTCACGTTAACACACCATCAAACTCGTAAGAAAACGTAACGGAAAGAAACCTTAATCTTACTTTTGACTGGAAAAGGTCAGGACACCGGTGACGACTCAAAAGGTTTGAACGACCGTATAACTCAAGTCGTGAAAGTGTCATAGTAGAAAGTCCTAAACTTTGTCGAGTTGACCTTAAGGTAGTGGAGGTGATCGAAACAAGTATCACTACGCAAGATTCCGGGTGAACTAAAGTGTAAGGTTCTACAGACCGAGATCTAATCACTAGTATAGTAGTACTAATAGACCCAGCACTTCAAGAAAAAACATGTCAAAAAGACACATAAGAACGGTGGAGAAGAGTTATAGAAGACGGAGACAATACAGGTCTGGTAAAGACAGGAAATAGCTCGGGTAGAAACGTACTTTACAAGGGAACCATAGAGATTAAAAGAACTTCTCTAGAGATCAGTAAGGGTAAGACAAGAAAAGAAGATAAAGAAATGTAACTGGCGACTTCTTCCGAAAGAATAGAGAAGAACGATAAGAAACCTTGAGACGTAAGTCTGCGATATAGAAAGGAAAAGAGGAAACGAAAAGTGGAGAGAAGAAAAGTGTCGGTAAACATTCCGGAGGGGTCTGTCGGTAAAACGAAAACACGGAAAGAAAAGGTACTCCTACCAGAACTAGGGACAGAGGACATGTTACAGTGCTTGGAGTAAGGTATCAAGTAGTCCGTAAGATAGATAGTCTAGATCCGGGAATTTAGGTAAAGAGTGAAGGTGACACATTAGTATTCCCTAAACTAAATCCAGTATGGACTTACCAGATCGCCAAAAGGGATGAAAGAAGTTAAATTCAGACTTAAACCGTTATTCCTCAAGTACTATACTCGGTGTCAGTCGAGGGCCAGAATAAAAACAACTGACATATCTCGAAGAGGTGGAAACCGACGTTTCTTATCTTAGTTAGACTAAAGCCACAACTGGTAGACCACTATAGGTACACATCTCAGAAGAGAACACAACAACCTTCTGCCACAAACGATACTGATCACGTAAAAGAACCGTTTTGAGATAATCGGAAACGGGACGAAGTAAGACGTCAGGTTCCGGTTTAAACGGACAATGAGGTCCACAAAGAACTGAAGGATGAAAACGTAAGGTCAGGGGATATTACTTTTCCTGTAGAAAAACCCCACAATCAAGATTTTCTAGAACATCCAGAAGTATTTTGACAAGTTAAAGTCAAAGAAGTCGGAATGACCAACCCCATATCTGAACCTATTGACACTATAACTTACCAAACGGAACCTCTACTTGTCTCTAGTAAGACAGTAAAAACTCTAACGTAGATTGATGACGTAAAGCCTGAGAAAACAACTGACACTACCGATGAGGTAAAGAAGACTCCCTAAGGACGGGCGTCATCATCTACATTACCAGTAGACTCAATTTAAGTGGGTAAGGTCAGGTAAAATCAAGCGACTAAGGATCTTACAGCTGCAAGTGGGAACGGTAGAGAACAAACTGGTGAAGGTTAAACGGAACTAAGTACCTGGACTGTAAGGTCCAAGGATACGTTATAACGAGAAATATCGTAGCCTAGAACGAAGATAGTGGTCAGTATAGGTGGTGACCCATAACAAAAACGAAACCGAGGTAGGGAAGGAAGAAAGACCTCAATAAAGAGGTGACTAGAGGTCATCGTATAACTCGTGGATTACTGGACCCCTCAAGGAGAAAACTATAGGATAGTAAAACGGGTAAATAATCCACTCTTTTAACAGTTGGACTTGTACTTTCTCTTCGAATGATAAGTGAAGAAGTGGTTCTGTAGGATTCACTAAAGACCCGACAGACTTAGAGGACTACTAACACCCATGAATGGAATAGAGTCTGTCAGTTACAGAAGGGGCTAGTGTGGAACACGTAGAGTACAAAGTGAGAAAATAAATGGTAGATGGTACACTGTGTCTCCTTTGTCGTAGTCTGAAATAAAAACCCCCGAGGTTTTGGTGACGTCTACCACTAATGTCGGTACTTCAATTTTCTACGAATGAGGAACCTTCCTTTCAATACTGGTTGGATCTGTCTTATAATTTTTTGTCTCTGTGATAAAACGGTTGTTTCCAGGTAGATTAGTTCGGATACCAAAAAGGTCATCAGTGTATACCTACACTCTCAACCTGACACTTCTTTCGACTCGTGGCTTCTTAACTACGAAAACTTGATACTACAACCTCTTCTGAGAACTCTCAGGGAACCTGATGTTCCTCTAGGTTGGTCAGGTAAGACTTCCTCTAGTCAGGACCCACAAGAAACCTTACTTACAACGATTTCGACTTTGAGGTCATGAAACCGGTGGAATACCCTTCTCAACTGAGTAACCTTTTCTGAGACTACGACCCTTCCTAACCCCCGTCCTCCTCTTCCCCTGCTGTCTCCTACTCTACCGACCTACCGTAGTGACTGAGCTGCCTACACTTAGACTCACTTGAGGTCCTCGACCGCTACCTGTCCCTCCGGGCCGCACGACGCTAAGTACGCCAGCGTTTCTCAGCCTGTGCTGACTCGCTGACTTGACTTGACTTGGTACACTATTCGTGTGACTTATAGGGTCCCACCATAATCAGAAGTAAATTTGGATGGTTATACAGAGGTATATTGAAGGTAAGATAGCAGGAATCGACACTGTCTTCGTGCGACGGTCTAGTGTCCTCTGTCGCGTCGACTAACACAGGAAGTTACACCCCTTCTGAAACGTTTCCTTAGGTCAGTATTATTCACTCGTTTCTGCAAGACACTCTTTTTATGGAACTTCTGTGTCTTGAGGTCCGTCTCCTTTGTCTTACTACTCTCCGTACGCACACCCCTACATGTTGACTTCTTCTTCTTTTTTTTTTTCTGCGACTATTCTTGTCGTATTTCTCTTTCGTTTTGTATTTTGGAGAGTCTGACTGTTTTCGTCACAGACATTCTCTCTCTTCGTTTCCTCAAAGGACGTATACCCCTGTCATAAATAGAAAAAAATTTTAATCACTTGTTAATTAGTAACAGGGTCAAAAAAAAAATTTCTTTACTAATCGTACCTAGTGATACATTCAAATTTCGTGTCTCATGTTACCAGACTAAAAGTATAAATATACATACACTTTACCAATAGTATTAACCAAATTAACTGTAACAAGAAAAAAAGAAAAAACCCCCCTGTGTTCACTCATTTTCGGTTTAAAGACATCCTAATACTTCGTTCTTTAGGAAACACTTGATTATTTTAATTCCTCCAACACTAAGTAAAACTGTCATTTCTAATAAAGAAAAATAAAATTTAGAGGGTAGGAGGAAAATTAAAAATTCTATTTCAGATTTTCGGACGTCTCGGAAGACATTTGACGATGGTAAGAAGGAGACGTCGGAGTGAAGACTAAGACCGACCCTACGGGGACACGGGGTAACGGTGTAACGAAGAGAATAGACTCACGGTGAGTTAAACGTTCCCGAAAACGGTGAGAGACCCTGAGAGAGAGGGATAGGGTTTGAACGAAAGTATTCAGGACTGACAGGAAGTCACAGACGAGTTCATAATGGAGGAAACTATTTTGAAGAAACTTGTGGTGACAATTAGGGGGACGAAATCTTTTGGTTTCACCCCTGTGAGAAACATAAAGGGTGTCGTGAGATTGGTCTTGTCAATCAATTTACCTAATAACCGTAATACACGATATTCTCATCTCACACTCATAATAAGTCGGAAAGTGAACAAATAAGTAGGTGGATAATAAGTAGTTTTTATATAACTCCTGAATTCAATCCGAAACACTTTTTCTGTGTACTAAAGACGGAAGTGTCTAGAATGTTAGAGTACACTCTTTATTTATCCGTTCACGTTATCTCAGACCATTTAAAATACTACCGTCTTCATGTACTATGAATTCGTTCAAGTACCCCTCTAGTAAATCGGACCTGCCTCCTCTCGTCTCTTATTCATTTCCTCTTCCTAAATCCTTCTGAACTTCATTTATAAAGATTCGACTTTGGAATAAATAAGTTATATCACTTGTGAATGTTATACAGTCCATGTTAAACTCTATCTAGACACTAGTCTTCTGTTTCTAGGTATGGGACATCTCAACTCACAAATCACAACCCTATGTCCTTTCTTTAGTAGCAATATTTATTAATTTAATATATCATACGGTCTTGTATCGTACACGATGTCTAATTTTTCTTTTTATTACATCTCGTTCAATCCCTAAACCCCACCAACTCATTACCCATCCACAACCTTTATGAATTTCATAGATACTAAAAACTACTTGACCCCATAAACTCTCACGACTCAGGATTAACCGTCTGGTCCTCCCTTACAGTTCATTCCATCAACCTTACTTTCCCCACGTTCTTATGCCTTCAACTCCGTCTTCCTGATAGTCGTTCCAGTATCCTAGGACTTAAGTTTCTTCTTGATATAGTTGGTACTAGTTGATCCTTTACATACTGTATGTGCTCCCAATACACTTTTCCCAAATTGTTTCTTTATACCCATATTTCTATCTCCTTCCCAATACGACCCGTTCAAACATTATAGGAGTCAAGACAGAACAACGTTGTTTTTAGACTTCGCTGTCTGGTCACAATATCGGAAGCCTTCTTGGTCACAGTGTGGGGAGTCTACCTGGTCACAATGTCGAGGCAAAATATCGAGTAAAAATAAATCTTTCATTTCCTTTTATGCAAGAGCTCCGCACTCCCGTACGGTTGGGTTTTCAGTGCTTCTCTTCTCTCCGGGGTCGGGTCAAACCCGAGAAAAGTATATAAAAAGGAGGAGGGGGACCCGGACGGGACACACTTGACCCCGTCGGTCCTCACGACAAACAAAAGGAATTCCAGGAGTGAGAACAGGAGCCTGGATGGAAACAGGATAAAAGCGCCCGAAAAGGGAAGACACAGAAAATTGATGACGGTAAGACCTGAGGAAAAAGGATAAGCTTGATGGATGTCCATATTCTTTTAATGTTCCCTATTCCTTCGTGGGTCCCGACTTTTGTCATCCTGGTTAATGGTGAGACGTGACTTCCTACTTGTTACAGTAGAGAATGTCTTGGTCCACTCCTTTCCCGACATCCCTCTCTCTACGGTTGTCTTCGGCTCGACTTCATTAGTCTGTCGACGGTCGTCGGGGTGTCCGTCGTCGTTTGAGGGAGAGGAAGGAAGTCACGGACCAACGACATGGGACACCTACTTTAGGTTATCGTTCGGTTTCTGGTACCTTTATCCACCCGTCACTTAAATCTCTCTACTTCCTACAAAGACTCTTCAAATAAGAACACTTACTCTCCGAGGATCCATTACTTACACAAATTTTTGTTCCCAAATTAGTTTACTTACTTCTTTTCCTCTCTAAACTATACCTCAATAGAGGACCTCTTCCTTTACCGTTGGGTGAGGTCATAAGAACGAACCTCTTAAGGCACCTAACTCCTCGGACCATCCGATGTCAGGTGCCCCAGCGTTTCTCAGCCTGTACTGACTCACTGAAATGAATGAAATGATATCTGTCCTATAGACGAGAACCACTTTCTCTAAAAACTTCAATCTGACTCTTCCCTTATCATTTATAAACAGTGTCGACCGGTACTTAGCCACAGATCCTTCTCTTACTGATAGTGTCGGTACAAAACTTTTGATGGCCTTTTACGAAAAGAATAACGAAAAACATAAAGGTAGATTAACAGTCACAGCACTAGAACCAGGACTTTGGGGAAGATATAGACCGAAGGTAAGGAGTAATTTCCCTGGGAGAAGTCATGGTCGTACTCGAGTCTTAAGTTGATTACGAGACTATGGTTGTTGGTCACAACACTAGACCTCCTTTAATCGGGTGTACGGTTTTTACATATTTTTGAAGTTTTTAAGTCTCCCGTTGTCCTTTCTTTCCTACTCTGAGAAACGGAATCACACTACCGGACGAGTATTAGGTATAAAGTAACCATTCACTATTATAAGTATATATAAACTCTTTAGTCTAATGTAATCTTATAGTGACACCTTAGTCTTCGTACACCGTCGATGTTTGTTTACCTGAAATTATCCTTTGTCTACTTGGTCGGAAGGGACTGGGACGGAATCCTGTCACTTATTTTGGTTCTTTTACTTTAGTCACTCCGTCTTACAGTCTCACTCTGGTCCCACGTTCCGACAAAATAAAACAAAATTACGATATTTTCACCCTACGAATAACTGAAATACCAGTCTAAATGATCAGACTAAAGGAACTGAATCGAAAAAGAAACGGTACAGTAGTGTAGAAGATATTTTTCTTTACCATAGTTTCGAAGGGTGGATCTTTTGTCCGTCGTAAGTTTAAAAAACCGATTCCGACTTCCCTCTCAAACGTATTAAATACTCTGGAAATTCACAAACCTTTCCTCTGAGTTGAACGAAAATAGACAATTTACCTGTGTCACAGTACTTCCTCGGGTGCGGGAGACCTAGAGAGGATGAGACACTTCAAAAAGAGGGCTACCCCTTCTGGTAGCCCGTAAGTTAGCCAACCTTCAGACACTTCTAAGAATAAGTACCAAACTTGACCTCCTTAAATTCACCACCACCACCACCACCACCACCACTCACAGGATTGATCTTTGAACAAAGGTTGACTGATGAACGTGGTCCCCGACGCCCCTCGGGACCTCGACCTCAACTACCCGTGTTAGCTCTTGTTTTTCTTTTTCTGACTCTATATTATCGTCCCTTCTTCAGTAGTCTTCTGTCTTACTTTCTTTTGAACCTTGACCGTTCATCGCCTATCGACTACCCACCGTGATCATCATTTCTTGGGGGGGCGGCTACGTCTTCTGTATCCTATGGTCCCAAACTAGGGCCCCAGTACTTCTAGGGGACCTCTTCCCGTACCATTAGGTGAAACCATAAGAACAGACCTCCTGGAGTACCTGTCTCCTCGGACCACTCGATGTCAGGTGCCCCAGCGTTTCGTAGTCTGTCCTGACCCGCTAACTCGTACATCTATCGACTCCTCCCTTTCTTGTCAGTCCAGGACCATCTGTCTCCACTCTTAATCTTTTTACCACGTTTGTTTCAAAATGAAACCGGGAATTGAAAGACTGAAATCGTCTCTCAGTCACCGACAAGAAACATCGGGTAACACTTGTCTACAAAAGGACACCTAAAAATCTTACCTTAAAACTTCCCGACACCTGGTCTCATTTTCCTGAATACATCACACTTTAATCTCAACATTCACTAATCGTTTTACCTTTGAAAGACGTGGCATTGACAATTTACTGGAACGATCTCAGATATAAGTTACCACTATACGTTTATAATTGTCGAATGTTCATCAATTCGTATCATCTATCTGAAAGGTATATTTGATATGGTTAAACTAAATTACGTCCTTGGATCTTCCACCGAATCGTAATGATTATAACGATAAATGGTGGATTGGCAACGAAAAAGGGAACAGGTTTAAGGTGAAATACATCCGTTTACTGATATCCCTTAACGTGGGGTAGAGGATTGATAGATCTTGTTACCGTAACGAGAGTTTCCATTTCTTCAGAAAAATCTCCGACTGTTAAATTTTAGTCTCGTAAGTACCACCCTTCCCTCAAAATTTCGGTAGATTAGGATAGTGCATAGACGACGAATTTACAGAAGATATTGTCGTCGAAAGTCGATTGAACATGGCCCCTCGTCCCCGTTGTTCGTGAATGTAAGTCTTTCATACATAACTCTTTGATGGTACTCCGTCTATGACGTGATCCTTATGTTACCTATTATTCTGTCTGTAGTATGTACGAAAGTACTTTTGAAAGTCACCTTTTCTGTCCACTAATTTTCCATTCGGTTTTTTTTTTTTTTTTGACGTTACTAAAATTTCTTAATTTTGTGGTCTTTTGTAATTTCTTCCAACTTATTGTCAATTTTGATCGAGAGACTTTTACAAACGTTTCGGAAGTCTGATGGGACAGATACGGTTTCGTTCTCACGTTTCTATCGAGTACTATAATCTCGTGCACGCACCCAGGGAGGGAGCAACAGTTTCGCTTTGTATTACGAGTCTAGTCTCGTTTGACGAATTCCCTCGGAGAGACAGGAATAAAGTATACCTGTTTCCCTTTGAAGACTTAGACTTACTACTCCCTTGAACTATTACGTATAAGTAATTCGACAGTGTATAAGTAACACATGGACGATACACGATCATTGAAGTCCCTATTGTCGGGTGCTCCTGCCTCTGAAGAACAACAAGGGACGACATGGGAGATCTTATCATCGACCGTGTCCCATCTACGATCTAATCAGTCCCAAGAGGTCTCTTTATCTTGGTTTTATTATTATCGTATATAAGTATTACTATACAATTTTCTAATGTATAATTTTGTAATTATAATATAGGTACTATAGTATATCATTTTGTAATTATTATAGTATATAATTATACACGTACGTGTAAGCGAGTCAGTACAGACTGAGAAAGGGTGGGGTATCTGAACATCGGGAGGTCCGAGGAGACACGTACCTCGAAAGGTCCGTTCACATGACCTCGCCCAACGATAAAGGATGAGGTCCCCTAGAAGGGCTGGACCCGTAATTTTGGTACAGAGGACGTAGCCGTCCATCTAAGAAATGGTGTCACAGTCCTCGTGTCTATAGGTTCCCATTTTTTTGGACTACAGAGTCGAGTCTCTCTTTTACTTGGGAAGAAGGTGGAAAAACAAGATAATTAAACAAGATAATTATAGGTGAAGAAGTCACCTAACCAACTACGGGTGGGTGTAACCACTTCCGTTAGAAGAAATGAGTCAGATGACTAAGTGTACGATTAGGGAAGGTCCTTGTCGGAGTCTGTGTGAGTCTTTATTACAACATAGTCGATAGATCTGTAGGGAATCGACCCAGGTCGATTGTATGTTTTCATTGGTAGTGTCCAGGAATGATATAACAAATTGACTTATTTGTCTAGTTATATTCCGTAACTTTTAAGTTTAAGATTTTATTAATTCAAATGATGAAACCACCGAGTCTACTATTTGTTACACGGACGTCACATCCTCCAGTCCTAGGCACTCGGTCTTTCTAGGAAACCTCTTCCCTTACTGTTGGGTGAGGTCATAAGAACGGACTTCTTAAGGTACGTGTCTCCTCGGACCGTGCAATGCACTTCATCGTCTGAGATAAGATGATAAAGTACTTCTCAGCTTGTGTTGACTCGTTGAGTGTGACTACGATTGATTGAAATGTTATCGTTCGGACCCTCCGACTTCTAAAAGTTTAAACTGTTGACTACTTTGACCCAGAATTTTCCGATTCTATCACGTAATTCGAACGTATCAATTACTTTCTCTGTCGGTTATGATTTCCAGTGAAGACGGATTAAGAATAATACATGAGTCTCCAGAGAACAGTACTGTCACCCTATACCTCTTCGTCTTAGGACTATGTTCGATACTGGTACACAAGGAGTCGATTCAAACAGGACACTGAAACTTTATTCAAAGGTTTTAAGTATAGAATTCTACCTCAAGAGGTCTTAAACCAGGGACTGATTTAGATCAGAGGAAAGATTTCTAAATCTAATCGGAGAGGAGAATTTCAAATAAAATCAGGTGTTGTCTTCAGATAAACGGAACTCGCACAGTTTAAAGAATGGTGAAGGTATGAAAAGGTATGTGATCTCGAAGGAACGTACCACCAAGTCTACCATTTCTTAAACGGACGTTATTTCCTCTACGTCCAAGTTAGGGACCCAATCCTTCTAGGGGACCTCTCACCTTACTGTTGAGTGAGGTTGTAAGAACGGACCTCTTAGGGTACCCGTTTCCTCGGACCATCTGATGTATCAGGTACGTCGACGTTTCTAAACCTGTGCTGACTCTCCGATTGTGTGAAAGGTATGTGACAGCGAGGTGTACTTTAAACGAAACAAGGACGAGAACGAGTATTCGAAAGGTGGTCAAAAGGTTTTAGATCGGGTTCTCGGGGGGAGATGTTGTACAGAAGAGATTTGGGGTCCTGTCTTAGTCCGTAGGGACGAGATACTAGGAGACCGAGAGATGTGTCGGGAGATAGTACATTGATACTTAAGGAGTTTAACGAGGACCCTGACCAGATAGAACGGTTGTACTGAAACTCGAGAATCCTCTTACCCAGATATAAAATAAAGTAAGGACACCAAATTAGTTTAACTACTACTTATCTGTTTAATTAGGGTCTTACTTATTGGCTCTGACACCATGGACGTTCCTATGTGGTAATCCTCATCATAGATCGTGATGAGGTCTTACTATTTCTATAATTCACTAACTGTTTTTACATAGTCTGTAATTAGTCCATAATCTTGATCCCCTACGTTTTTCTCCCCATTTCGAGTACTCTTCGTTTTCGGTCCCAGAAATCCCGGAAAGGGCCACCAGATCCGCTTCAGATCTGAGGTACGAGAGTTTCGTTCTCCGGGTCCAAATAGAGACCAACCCCTTGATTTAGGGTGTACAACATTGATTCTTAGACGTACGGTGTTGACTTCTAGGGTGTATGATGTTAATTTCTAAGGTACTCGACGTGGATTTCCTCGGGCGTATGTCTTTGACTTCTCAGATGCACGGAATTGATCCCTACGACGTACAACGGGGCTCCTGACTCCTGGGGATCACGACGTTGACCCTTGGTCATGTCGGTTTATTTAATTTTGCTTTTGTTTTTTTTTGTTTTTCTTCTTCTTCTTCGTCGTTTCCGATCCCAAAAAAAAAAAAAAAAAAAACTCAGGGTCACAATCTTATGTTGGATTAATCCAGGGTCGATGGTTTTCACTCCGATACTCTCCCACTCACCTCTTTAATAAACATAGAACGCCAAACCTTTAGTTGACTAAGTCGATACCACCCCTTTTCCCTAACTCTTAGACCGGTACTCTTCTGACACTGAGTGAAACTGAAAAAAGAGGAGAGGACCCAAGAGGACTTTGGGATATGAGAAAACTTATCCGAAGTGATGTTAAACTTAACGAATTTCGACGTGAGTCTTTACTGAGGTAAGAGTGACTTTACTTAAGAGGAAAGTGTCTAAAACATGAGTCTTTTGTAGAGAAAGAGAAACCTCGAGAAAACCTATAACTAAAACTGAGTTTGAACAGAATGGTTTTATTTTTTCTTTCTTTAGAGGGTTATTTAAAAACGAAATCAACTTTCGTTAGATCAAAAAGTTTGATCTTTAAAAAAAGTTACCATGTTTCATATATTCTACTCTTTTCAGACCCTAACTCTTAAAACTAGGAAGACTTAAAGTAACGAAACAAATATACAGGTAGAGATGGGTTAAGAATTCGTTATGACAAGATAAAAGGGATAAGACCACACACTGCAACACGAAACGAAGAACCATCCATCGTTCATGGATGGTTTATCATCAGTTTGTTTCGACTTTATTACTGTCGATATTAATACGTTTCTCATACAATCTTTATCTTTCACGTATTTGGATAAAAAGAGTTAAATGGGGTTACCGATCATATATGTCTCGTATTGACGGATCCAAATCCAAGATCGAAACGGTAAATGGTCGAGAAGTTTGTCTAGTCATATGACGTCCCTGAAGGACCACTGTCTGTGGAACCACAGAGGTCTAAGAACAAACATTATTCTTTGTTAAATCAGAGGGTCCGGAAGGGATTCAAAGTTTCACCTCTGAGTTTGTCGATTACTAATCTGTTCACTCTTTTACTTATTTGTTTCTTTTTCGTCAAAGTTCGTTCTTTTCGTTATTATGGAACTTGTTTTCTCAGTGTCCTAAGGATCAGGGAGAAGTTCCTTGTATCCATTGTTAGACTACGTATCGAGACTCAACGAAACGTCTTTCGTTCTGGAGGGAGGGTGGTGGGTGGGTCACCTTCTACCACTGATGTACGACTAGTGTTCGTACTTCTGGAGTCTGACCAACCTTAGTCTTCTGACTACTAACTTTGTAATCGAACAATGGAATGGTGGTTCGTTAGTTTTGTTGTTGTTGTTTTTAGGTACTCGACTAGTGCGTAGGACCCAGGAAGTCAGGGTCCCAATAGTGAATGTTTACGAACAGGTTTTCAATGACTCTTCAGAATCTAGTAAACTCACGATCGACGGGTAAGAGGAAAGAAGTCAAGTCAAGTCAGTGAGTCAACACAGGCTGAGAAACGTTGAGGTACTTAGCATCGTGAGGACCGGAGGGACAGGTAGTGGTTGAGGGTCTCAAGTGAGTCTGAGTGCAGGTAGCTCAGCCACTACGGTAGGTCGGTAGAGTAGGAGCCAGCAGGGGAAGAGGAGGACGGGGAATAGAGAGGGTCGTAGAGGAAAGATTCACGGGACGTTTACTTACGTCATGAAAGGAAGTAGTGTTGGGTGACAGTCATCTAACTGAAACAACGTGAAACCCGTTTACTTAGTCTCAAACCAAACCATTATAATATACTAGATATTAGAACTTATTCTATGGAAAGATACACAGTTGTCCGAACAGAGATTCTACTCTTACGGTTGTAGACGACCTATAAGTTCTTTCGTTATTTCAAAGTCTTTTTGTAGATAAAGACGAAATAACTGATACGGTTTCGGAAACTAACACACGTAGTGTTATTTGACGCCTTTTAAGACTTCCTCTACCCTTATGGTCTGGTGGACTGGACGGAGAATTCTTTGGACATACGTCCAGTCCTTCGTTGTCAATCTTGACCTATATCTAGTTGTCTGACCAAGGTTTATCCTTTTCTTCATGTAGTTCCGATATATAACAGTGGGACGAATAAATTGAATATAAGACTTATGTAGTACTCTTTGCGACCCGACCTTCTTTGTGTTCGACCTTAGTTCTAACGACCCTCTTTATAGTTATTGGAGTCTATACGTCTACTGTGGTGGGAATACCGTCTTTCTCTTCTTGATTTTTCGGAGAACTACTTTCACTTTCTTCTCTCACTTTTTCAACCAAATTTCGAATTGTAAGTCTTTTGATTCTAGTACCGTTAGTCAGGGTAGTGAAGTACCCTTTATCTACCCCTTTGTCACCGACTGAAATAAAAACCCCCGAGGTTTTAGTGACGTCTACCACTAACATCGGTACTTCAACTTTCTGCGAATGAGGAACCTTCCTTTCAATACTGGTTGGATCTATCGTATAATTTTTCGTCTCTGNACTTTCTTCTCTCACTTTTTCAACCAAATTTCGAATTGTAAGTCTTTTGGTTCTAGTACCGTTAGTCAGGGTAGTGAAGTACCCTTTATCTACCCCTTTGTCACCGACTGAAATAAAAACCCCCGAGGTTTTAGTGACGTCTACCACTAACATCGGTACTTCAACTTTCTGCGAATGAGGAACCTTCCTTTCAATACTGGTTGGATCTATCGTATAATTTTTCGTCTCTGTAATGTGTCAGTTGTTTCCAGGTAGATCAGTTCCGATACCAAAGAGGTCATCAGTACATACCTACACTCTCAACCTGATATTTCTTTGGACTCACGGCTTCTTAACTACGAAAACTTGACACCACAACCTCTTCTGAGAACTCTTAGGGAACCTGAGAGAGTCCTCTAGTCAGGACCCACAAGTAACCTTCCTGACTACAACTTCGACTTTGAGGATATGAAACCGGTGCAATACGTTTCTCGACTGAGTAAACCTTTCTGGGACTACGTCCTCCTCTTCCCCTACTGTCTCCTACTCTATCAACCTACCGTAGTGACTGAGTCACCTGTACCCAAACTCATATGAGGTCCTCAACCGCTACCTATCCCTCCGGACTGTACGACGTCAGGTACCCCAGCGTTTCTCAACCTGTGCTGACTCCCTGACTTGACTTGACTTCTACTCTTACTCTTAATGTGAATAGAGAATCCAAGAACACTCCTAATTTACGTAATTATATATATTTCAAGAATTATATCCTAGTTATGTATAATTCTAGTTACGTTTAGGATCCGGAAACATTAAAATACTTTGGGAGACGAGACTAAAAAGACAAAAAAAGGGGGACCTTTAATCCAATTTTTACCTTTTGACCTTAAAGTAAAGACATAATTAAACAAATATTTAAAGGGAAACATCTAGATAGGACAACGGACGATCGGAAATGGTTTTTTGTTGTCAGGGAAACCACTTCATTCATCCAATACGGGCCCCTTCAGGGTGTTTTATTACTACCTGGTTCCTGTCATCCACTGGGTTTTTCTATTGGTTATATTTCGTTAAAATAAAATTCTGTCTGACCCTGAATACTTTAAATTCAAACACTTTTCATCTCTCATAAGTAAACCAAAAGAAGTTGAAGTAAGGTGTAACTTAAGAGACGTTTCTGTGACAGACTTGGTAATAACACTTCGCGTCTTTTGTTTTCGGAACTATAAATTCAAGTGAACTGGAACCTACCCTCTTCCGTTACCGTGGGATGAGGGCATGAGAACGGACCTTTTAGGGTATCTACCTCCTCGGACCATCCGACTTCAGGTACCCCAGAGATCCTCAGGTTGGGCTGACTCGTTGAAGTGAAACGAAAAGTGAAAGTACGTAACCTCTTCCTTTACAGTTGGGTGAGGTCACAAAAACGGACCTCTTAGACTCGTTGTGTCTAAGAGAGACCCTAGTGTGTCTCAGCCTGTACTGACTTTGCTGAATCGTCGTCGTCGTCGTCGTCTGGAACTTACGACCGAGATGTTGAACTACACTTGTACCCGTATAGTACTTTGAAGAGGTTCAGATCAATAGAGTAAATACTAATATTCTTCCAGGATTATCATACTAATTAATTTTAAATTCCTTACTAAATTCGAGAATTTGATTTGTGTGTATGTGCCATATGTACATCAGAGTGCCATATGTACATCAGAGTGTACGTGTACAATTGTCTGTGAGCATAATGGGATGTATAGTAGTGGGGTTCAATTATTACCAACAAAGTCAAAATGTTTACGTAAGCCTTTGTCTTTTTGTACTATTTGTTAAATAGTTTCAGTGTCTCTCGTATTCACCGTCTAGATTATAGACTTGGATTTACAAAGACCGACATTTCGGTACTAGAGACCGAAATAACGTGGTAGAAAACAATGTGTCGACTAGACTCGTAATTACACCACTAGATCTTTTATAGATCATACTCCAGGTCGCATACTATCTAAGAAGTATTTATGATGAAATTATAATTTCATTATCGATGAGATTATGATTTCATTATTATTTATTATCGATGAAATTATGAACTTACGAAACAACTTACTACTATTACCACTACGGAAATTACTATTATCTTTATGTATAATGAATGGTGAATAAATCGTAATATGAAATATATGAAACGTAAATAATCGAATAAATTAGTTATAATATCCTTGTCCTTGTAACAATAATAGTAGGGGTAAAATTTTTAATTTATTTCCTTTTCACTCTCTTTCTCTCCCTCTCTCTCTCCTTACCCCACCCCCATTTCTTCCCAATCTTAAAAAACTTTTAGTTAGTCTAAATTTAAGTCCTGACTTACTAAATAAGTATAAATCGTTGTTCTGACAACTCTCAGGGAACCTGACGTTCCTCTAGGTTGGTCAGGTAAGATTTCCTCTAGTCGGGACCCACAAGAAACCTTCCTTTCTACGATTTCGACTTTGAGGTCATGAAACCGGTGGACTACGCTTCTCAACTGAGTAACCTTTTCTGAGACTACGACCCTCCCTAACCCCCGTCCTCCTCTTACCCTGTTGTCTCCTACTCTATCGACCTACCGTAGTGACTGAGTTACCTGCACTCAAACCCACTTGAGGCCCTCAACCACTACCTGTCCTTCCGGACCACACGACGTTAAGTACACCAGCGTTTCTCGACCTGTGCTGACTTAACTTGACTGGACTTGACTCGTTGTTAGAACGGGTATTTCATAAACTTTGATAAGGAACGGAAAATTTCTTACTAAGATTAAAAGGAAAAAAGATTATTGAATCAAACTTCACCGACTCATGAATTTTGTGGACGTACGGTGAATTTTAATAATCAGTATAACAAGAAATAAAAATATGGTATCGATTATTCAAATAGGGTCAGACATGAAATTTTCCCCGAAGGGACCACCGAGTCTACCATTGCTTAAACGGACGGTACACCCTTTGGACCCAAGTTAGGAACCCAACCTTTCTAGGGGACCTTCTCCCGTCCCTTTGGGTGAGGTCATAAGAACGAACCTGTTAGGGGTACCTGTCTCCTCGGACCACTCGATGTCAGGTACCCCAACGTTTCTCAGTCTGCGTTGACTCACTGATTCGTGTGATAAATTTTTCCCTTTAAGGTAGTGTTTCAACTCATCGTCCGGATTTCAAATAAGAAGGTATACCATCAAATAGAAATTCAACCTCGTTAATTGGACTCTATCAGACGCTCTATGTGGACAGACGATCGACAGAGAGAGGGGTTTGAATACCATGAATAACTACGAGATATACATATCTCACGATCCATGAGTTTAACTCATTATGTTATATTTGGAACAGGAACTCAATTGTCTTACCTTCCGTTGTATCTGTAGAGTATGTCTCCACCATGTGACCCTTGGTTTTCATACATTTACTTAAGGGTTACGTAGGTAGATCGTTCACAGGACTCGAGTTTAGATCTGAGGAAGATTCAGTAGTTGGAGAGATTCTAGACGTGCCTAACCGAACTTTGAAAAGGAGGAAAGGATTACTATTACTATATATGGTAAGTTTCGTCAATTTCTTTCGAACGAGGAGACTTAAAACACATACGTACAACTCCCTTACGTAAAACGAGAAAGATAAGGGGAATCTCAAGAGCGATGTCTCTTCTCTTATTCCTGGGAAAGGTTCTTACGACTACTTCAAGACGTTACGATCAGTGAGAAACACTGAGTAATGTCACCCAACATACAAACGATTTACCGTGCCACAACTATGAAAAGAATCAAGGTGCGTGAAACTTCTCAGTGAATAGGAGGGATACTTTCAGGATCAAAGGATTTTGTCTCTCGTATTATAGATAAAATCCTTACAGAATTTCTGATATATTTTATTAAATTCCTTTTTAGAGGTGTATCAAAGTTCAAGTTCTCTAAACCTGTTTTACATCCAATTAAATTATCTTAAATATTTAAAATTAAATCCCTTATCATACCTTATGGTTATACATGGTCTTTGATGTTTTTTTATGTGACTCTAAAATGAACAATTTTTTATTAGACGTACATCTCTTTATTAGAATTTATATGAACTTCTAAAATAAATACGGAATGTAATTTTCCGTGTAGTATGATATAACCACAAAAAAGAAAGACCGAATGAAGTGAGACATATTATCCAAGGTCAAAGTAGGTAGAGTAATCTTGATTAAGTTTACATAAGAAAAATTACCGACTCATTATGAGGTAACACGTATACATGGTGTCGAAAGAATAGGTAGGTAGACGAGTTGTAAAATTTCATTAATCGGAGGTTAATTTTATTTATTTAAATATAAAACTTTTTTTCCGTCTAGTATAACAAATTTCTTTCTTATATCCAATATTAGACACAATCGGTCCCAGGACCTCCTTATTGTACCATATTTAAATCCTCTCAAATTCCTTTCCTGTTAACTGACTTAAATTCCTTCGGTTTGTCCGGGTCACGTCACATGGTTCCGATCATTGGACCTCCTCAAAAATAACGAGTACTTGTCTATTTACCTTCTTCGTGTTGACTTTGGATTTCTCGTACCGATATTCCTCCCTTCTCGGACTGTCTGTACACCGGAAGTCATCTCCCTACGCCCATTGGTACCACTACACTTAAGTGGAAGATACACGGAAAAGTAGATGAGGGTCACGGAAGGTAACCGACTTGGGTTGAATTTCAGTCTCCAGTTTCCTTTTCAAACGGTCTCGTCCTGTCTTTTTCCGTCTGTCACTTTCGTCTAGATGTCTCCGTTTACTTTCTATTGGTCCTGTCTCCACTTCCCGGTAGTAGTACTTATACCTCCGTCGTAATGACGTAACCCTATTCACCTTTCATTCCCCTATCAATTTTACAATATCCCTATGTCTACTTCTGTTGAATTGATATGCAAGGAGTTTTAATAAAAGACGAGCCACAAGTACTAAAGTACAGAAACTTCAAGAAACCCAAGAAATTACAAATTTGTAACGTTCACGGGACTTGATACCGTTTTTATTGGTGAAAGTTACAACTGAAAAACTCAGTGGATATCAAGTTTCTAGGTTTCTGACTAGACAACAGAGTTGGAGTTACTAAAACTCACTACAAATCCTTCAACCAATGAGAAAGACCTTGAGAACATTCCAGTGTAAATTATTGACTCGACTAGTGTAACTAGAGATTCTCTCTAATTTGAAGATCCTAAGATACTAGGTTACATACGGAACCTGTCGACGTCCTTTTCCTTTCCTAGATTTCGGCTCCCATTTACGCTATTTAAACGGGTTCACACAATTACAATCTATCTCCACCACTTTTCCCTTCAGAAGACCAATCGTACGAATTATATCCGAATCACCAAAATTCACTAGGTATAATTCGGTAGGTATGTCTAAAAAATTACATTATTGTGTCAAGTCTTAGTAACGGGAGGTAAATTTGTTAAAAGATGTTTTGTGTAACGACCACACTCCAAGGGATATAACGAGAGGAGGCCGGTGGAAAGTTAGGTTAAGGTTCTGTTGACCTTAAATCAGACGTTAACTTAAAAATGTTTTCTGGTGTAGACTACGAAACCATTTTAGTTGTGAATGTAGTAATCGTGTTGGAATTAATACGACAGGGGATTGTCTTCCAATCGACTAGGACGTTCCGAGAACACATTAGAAAACATCTGTACTAACTCCAGATTCATGTTAAAATAACTCACCAGAGTCGTGCGATCCGAGACCCTGCACACGAGAATGTGACAGCCAGAGTGACTAAGAAATCTTGTCAAGACACTTGACAAGGGTAAATATCTACTCGTGTAGCTCAGAACGTGAGAAAGAAAGTATGAAATATAGGAAGGACGAGTCTCCACGAGAAAAGAGGTCTAAAAAACACGACTAGTCAAGGAATAAGTAATATTTGAAGTTTTAAATTGTGTTTAAATTGGTAAAAATCTCCATGTCTCTTTTTCGTACATCCTGATCACGGATTCTTTCTCACTAAACATCGATCTAGTAAACCTAAACTTACACTCGGGACGGTAAACAGCAAATAAACTGAAACCAGTATAATAAATTGAAGAAACGAGGAGTCCAAGAGGTAGACTTTTTATACCCCTGTAAACCTTATATATGACGTAAATAGTAGGAGGAACATGTATCTACACAATAAAGACTTTTTACAGAAAACTTTACTCCCACTCTACAGGAAGTGATGGGTAAAAAGGAAAGAAGACCGACCTTACCCCTTCACTACCGACCCCGGTGTCTATGGTATAACGTATTACCCTATGGTACCCTATTTTCTGATACACAATATCTTCTGTTTTATCTTCCGATAACGATAAAACTTGTTGGATACGGTTCTGTCGAAACACTTATTCTCTCTTTTTTTTTTTACAGATGATATAAATCGGTGAACATAAACTCTGAAAGGTAGTATATAAACGTACCGAATTTTTCTCCCTTCTATTATTCTCTACTCTCATGTCGGTCCTTATTCCCCGTGTTTAAATAGAGTTTGAGAAATTCAACCTAATGACTCCTAGTCTTTGTAAGGTGGTACACAACTATTTCGTATACGTACGTCCAAAATCGTGACGGACGACGACGACGACGATTCAGCGAAGTCAGCACAGACTGAGAGACGCTGGGGTATCTGCCGTCGGGTGGTCCGAGGGGACGGGGACCCTAAGAGGTCTGTTCTTGTGACCTCACCCAACGGTAAAGGAAGATTACGTACTTTCACTTTTTAGTTTCACTTCAGCGAGTCAGCACAGACTGAGTCGCTGGGGTACCTGACGTCTGATGGTCCGAGAAGACAGGTACCCTAAAAAGGTCCGTTCTCAAATCGTAACGGATCTTCCGGGATACAAGACCATAAGAGTAAAAGGAAAGGACAAAGTGAAAAGAGGTCTCTTCTGAATCGACTAAGGTAAGATGAGGACTCAGCTTTTACAATAGATGTTAAATCCTAACTAGAAACAGTAATATAAACGGAAAAGATGAGATACCTGTGTCCCGGGGTAGATAGAAGTAAAACCACTGCTCGATCGTCAGACGTTTTACAGACCGTGTACCTTTACTAGTTATTATATATATCGGTATGAGTCCATAGAAAAATCTTTATAACATTTGTAAAAGTCCAAGTTTGACTTTTGTTGTTAATTTTATATGAAGTTACTGGTTTACCCGATCTATGAAATACTCCAGAACACCTTTGAAAGAGTAAATTAGGTGTACTGTTGAGATACTCCCCGTCTATAAGATTAAAATGTTTCTTCTCCAGGACTTAGGACTCCGATTGTTTGTCGACTTTGGTCTGACCTGGTGACCAGACAGACCACGTAATAAAATACTAGTAGATTAAGAGACTTTACAAATATTCTTACTCTTTAGGGTTCTTAAATGTTTTACGGGGGAAAAGTTGTTTAGGAAACGTGAGTCCGTGTCATGACAGTCGTATCAAAGAAAAGGGAACTTCTTAGTCTGAATCCCCGTAGAAGTTTTACTCTCGATTTACCCGATAGATTAGTTACAGAAACTCAGACAAACTGTGTTAAAGGACAAATTTTTTTAGGATTAATATATGTATATATATATATACATATGAATCTTATTAAATTTTATATACGATATTGTATCAGTACAGATATAAATATATAGATACATGTTTAAATACACATTTGTGTAAAAAAAAAATTCTCTATCGTATAGGATGGGACCCCCGACCTGTACCGAATAATGTCTCGGTTACCCTATCACTCCTCTGATTGACCGATGAAGAAATTGGGTCCTTATTTTCGTACACCAATAGAACTATCGTACCCTTACTTAAGAGGTAAAATCGTAGTAAATTGGTTTTGTACGACCGGACCCAAGGTCAAAGATTCACAGAAGGAGGTTTTCCGTAAACAGAAAGGAAAACATAATACTCTTTTCCACACAACACCAGACTACCTCATTCTTGGTCAAGTGAACCCAAGGTAAGCTCGAGATGGTGAATGACCAGTATTACTGGTAACCTTTCAATAAATTTAGAACTTGAAATTAAAAGAGTAGACACGTTTACCCCTATTAATCTCGTGGACGAAGAGTCCCAATAAGACCCGTAATTTGACCTATTCCGTCCATTTCCAGAGTCTAGTAGGACCTAATAATTTTATGTGATCAGGAGACGAGTCCGAATGAAAGGGTAAAGGTTTCTATCAGGTCTTAGTTCTTCCCGGTACGTTATTCGACCTCTTTAAGTGTGTGTCGCAAAGGTCCCGACGCCACCTCTACTGTGTGTGGTATAGGTCGTTCGTGGACACGTGTCACACACGAAGGAGGGGGTAGAAGTAATCTTTTACTAAGAGTCTTACATCGGGTCTCCGTTAATCGATTACTCTTTACATCCGGAACTCTTCCAGTCAAGTTCGGTTACGACTAATATCACTCCCTATGTAGTGATCCTAATCTTTCAGGGGTTTAGAAAACTCCAAAAGGATTTTTTGATTCACTCCACTTTCAACGAGTCAATACAGACTGAGAAACGTTGGGGTGGTCCGAGGAGACAGGTACTCTAAAAGGTCCGTTCTCATGACCTCACCCATCGGTAAGGGAAGAGGTCTCCTAGAAGGACTGGGTCCCTAACTTGGACCTAGAGGCCGTAACGTCCGTCTATAAAGTGGTCGACTCGGTGGTCTCCGGACGGAGGACGACCGACGTCGGAACCGGTTTAGACGATGACACGAAACAGTGACGTTCTCCCATAACTCTCTCGTCTATTTCGTACGTGTGTGATGACATAAATTTTACCTGTTGGTTGTTCCTGGATGACATATCGTGTCTCCTGAGACGAGTTACAATACACCATCGGACCCATCCTCCCCACAAACCCCGTCTTACCAACGTACACATACCAACCGACTCAGGGAAGTGTCAAGTGGATTTTGATAATGTTGTAACAAACAATTGAACGATACGAGGTTATGTTTTATTCAAAAAAAGAAAGAAAAGAAAAATAAAAAAATTTCGACTAAGTAATAGGAATTGAAATAAGGGAGTCCCGTCAACCAACTGTAGGTCGGTACGGACGTCCGTAAGAGACTCAGTGGGGATCAACATCCCGAAGAGAGTCACTTCTTCCAAACGAGTGGGAGTAGGTGTATAACCATGAAACTATGTTTGAACCGGAGAAGAGGGCCCCTTTCTCCATAAAAGGAGTGAGACGAAGTTAGTTAAAAAAACTCTTAAAGGGTCAATTGTTCTTAGTCGACGGACTGGTATCTTAATCTGTATAGACGTTACTCTAGGGTAGGGACAACGGGAGACTGACAAACTACTACCAGTGACTCGGGAACACTCGAAGACGCATAAACTTTAGCACCGTAACTAGAAGCGAAATACAGACAGTGCTTTCACACTCCTGTTCCTTCATTTTACCTTTTACGACTCCAGTAGTTGACTTTTGTACTACGTTTGCAATTGGTATATCAATAAATTTAAGACGGATAGAACCTCAAGATAGAGTTTTGAGACGAGAAAAACTTGGATAGGAACTACTGAGGCTCCGTCTTATTAAATGGGGAAAACCTCGAGGATGACTTGTCATGTATGAAAGATCATTAGTTGAAAAAGAGATTCATAAGACGTAGAAGAAAAAAAGAGGGATTCGACATGGAGTCGAGTGACGTCTATCTCTGCACAGTAAAGGATAGGTTGACTTATAAGGGGGTATGGATTCGTCACGAATCCCCAAGTTACTCATGGATCAACTGTCTCAAATTCTAAATTTGAATTTGAGACAGGTTTAAGAATAGAGTCGTACGTTTCTAGACCGATGGAACCATCCACATACTAGTGGTAAGAGTGTCAGTCCCAAGATCAACTCTGTTTTCTCACTTCTTGAGGACCTACGAGACGGACAACACGGTCCACGGAACTACACGTCTTAAACAAAATGGTCCTTCTATGGAGAATCTAAAACGTGAATATTGGAGACTAAAAATAAAGTTCTGACTCTATTTTAGAATAAAATGGGACATTTAAGAGTCATCGTGGTCAACAAAGGTCACACACAGTAGTCATAGGTGTGACTACAGGGGTGGTCAATTTGTCAAGTATGTGGGACGATATCAATAGTGTACAATTAGAGAAGATTTAAGACTGGAAGTGTTCCTGTCTTTGATGTCCAAAATTTTATTTATGTATATAAAAATATAAATCGTGTAGTGTATTATCCATGAGTTAATATAACAAGTTGATCTCACTACGCTACAAGACAATACCTAAATTTTCTTTTTTTAGATGTTACTTGTGAAATGTTGCTACGTAAACGTAAACCTATGACTGTGCTGACTCGTTGACTTGACTTGACTTGACTTTACTTGCATAAAAAAGGTTGACGATTCACAGACAGTGAGATGAACTAAATCAGATTATAGACCGAATAGACATCCGATTAAATAGTCTAACAAAAGGATGGTCTACACACCCTTTGTCGACCGTCGGGGAGAGGTAAACTTACGACGACCAACGTAGACTTGATCCACGGAAATTCTAATGTTTATGATTTAAATTAAGACGAACTCTTAAAGTCTCATATTAGTCTCGATGGTTTAAGTAATATATAAACTCTTCACGATTATGAGAATAAAAAATAAACGTATACCTGTATCAATCGAAGGAGGTCTTGACTCGATCATTTTTTTTTTCAATTTATGTATGAGAACTTAGTTTTTCTGGAACCAAGACCTTAAATAAGTCAAAAAATGAAACCAGTTCAGTGAATTAGGCGACTCGACGTCAAAACCGGAGACATTTTACCCCCTATTTTATCTGAACAAACACTCCTAATGTACTACTCCAAATATTTCAGGAATCACATCATGACTCGTGTATGATTTTAGAATAATGTCACTTGCTATTTACTATTTAGAATAATGTCACCACTAAGTGGAATTGCAGGAGACTTCCGATACAGGATCTGAACACAATCCTTAACCGCATCTTGATCTTTAATCTCTACTGGTTTCCCTAAAAACATGGGTACCGGAAGTCAGTACAACCTTGTTCTCGTTCTATTTAAATTTCCCACTCAACTCCGGTCGATCGTTATATCTCCCCCATCTCCTCGTCTCTTCTGCTTTTTAGTGGGTTGGTCTACTCAATTCTTTCTTTCCGATGGGTGTGTTACACTCATTGAGACTGGAGGAGTGTATAGGAGTCGAACTAGTTACCCTCAGTTTTCCTGTGGGTGGATGACTCTTACTTCTATATAGTAGGGAGCTTTCCCAGTTCTCTGTGGGATCAGTGTATAGGGATTCCAAGTGAATTTTCTTTACGTTTTTGTTTTTACGTTTTACCAACAGACTCCTCTGGAATACTTATCTACTCTTTTCTTCTCTTTACTTTCCGTTTCCTCTTTTCCTTTCTATATAGGTGGGCATCCGTCTCAAGGTTTCTTATCGTTCCTCTCTATTCTTACCGAAGGATTCACTAGTTACGTTTCTTTATCTCCTTTTGTTATCTTACCCTTTTTGATCTCTAGAGAAGTTCTTTCAATCTCTATGGTTCCCTTGTAAAGTGCATTTTAACCGTGTTACTTCCTCTCTTTGTCACACCTTTATTGTCTTCGTCTTCTATAATTCTTCTCCACCGTTCTTATGTATCTTCTTGTTTTTTCTAACATTACTTACTCTATTGGTACTACCACACTAGTGAGTGGATCTCGGTCTGTAGGACCTCACACTTCAGTTCGTCCGGAATCCTTCGTAGTAATGTTTGTTTCGATGACCTCCACTATCTGAAGGTCAACTCGATAAAGTTCAGGATTTTCTACTACGACACTTTCACGACGTGAGTTATACAGTTGTTTAAACCTTTTGAGTCGTCACTGGTGTCCTGACCTTTTCCAGTCAAAAGTAAGGTTAGGGTTTCTTTCCTTTTCGGTTTCTTACAAGTTTGATGGTGTGTTAACGTGAAAAGAATGTACGATCGTTTCATTATGAGTTTTAAGAGGTTCGGTCCGAAGTTGTGATAGACTTGACTCTTGAAAACCTATAAATTCGACCTAAATCTTTTCCGTCTCCTTAATCTCTGTTTTAACACCTGTAGACAACCTAGTAGTTTTTTCGTTCTCTTAAAGTCTTCTTACAGATGAAGACGAAGTAACTGATGTGATGTCGGAAACTGACACACCTAGTGTTGTTTGACGCCTTTTAAGAATTTTTCTACCTTGATAGTCTGGTCGAATGGACAGAGAACTCTTCAGAGATACGTACAGTTCTTCGTTGTCAATCTTGGTCTGTACCTTGTTACCTAACTAAGGTTTAACCCTTTCCTCATGTAGTTCGGATATATAACAGTGGTACGAATAAATTGAATATACGTCTCATGTAGTACTCTTTACGACCCGACCTACTTCGTATTTGACCTTAGTCATAAAGTTTCTCTTTATAGTTATTGGAGTCTATACGTCTACTGTAGTTGGAATACCTTCTTTCGTTTCTCCTTGACTTCTCGTGGAACTAATATCTCCACTTTCTTCTCTCACTTTTTCGACAGAATTTTGAGTTGTAAGTTTGTTACTTCTAGTACCGTAGGTCAGGGTAATGAAGTACCGTTTATCTACCCCTTTGTTACCTTTGTCACTATCTGAAATAAAACCCCCGAGGTTTTAGTGACGTCTACCACAGACGTGGGTACTTTAATTTTCTGTGAACGAAGAATCTTCTTGTCGATACTGGTTGGATCTGTCGTATAATTTTTCGTCTCTGCAATGAAACGACTGATTCCATGTAGATCAGTTTCGAAACAAAAAAGGTCATCAGTACATATCTACACTATAAACCTGATCTCTTTCGACTCGTGACTTCTTAACTACGAAAACTTGACACCACAACCTATTCTGAGAACTCTCAGGGAACCTGACGTTCCTCTAGGTTGGTCAGGTAGGATTTTCTTTAGTTTTGACTTATAAGTAACCTACCTGACTACAACTTCGACTTCGAGGTTATGAAACCGGTGGACTACATTTCTTGACTGAGGTAACCTTTTCTGGGACTACGACCCTTTCAAACTTCCGTCCTCCTCTTCCCCTGTTGTCTCCTACTCTGTCAACCTACTGTAGTGACTGAACTACCCGTTCAAATTCGTTCGAGATCCTCAACCACTACCTGTTCCTTCGGACCACACGACGTCAGGTACCCCAGTGTCTCTCAACCTGTGTTGACTCCCTGACTTGACTTGACTTCCAAGTGATTGTGTGGGGACGACTGCGATATCTACACTATGCTTTTAGAATAGTTTATTCTATTGACCAGAGGATCATAGAAGGTGACGATGAAAACAGAAGGTTACATTCTGTAGGATCTACGTATCTAGTGCCGAGGAAACTGTGTGAGAATAGAGGTATTTCGTCTTACAGAACGAGGTAAGGAAAGAACGGAAATTAAGGAAGGTGACTTGGGAGACCTTAAGTCGTCAAAGATAGTAATCCCCATTCAACAGTAGTCGTTTGAAAGGATATAGAAGTTTGAGAAGAACCATACAAAAGAAATTGAAAAACGACAAAGTCTTTTGACCGAAAGGGGGAAGGTTCCGAAGACGAAGAGTAGGTCGGGAGTGTACACCCCTAGAAGAATAAGTGTGTGTCTGGACTGTGGTGACTTGATTTCCACCCCAGTCACGGAGAACCTACGAGCAAAAGTCTGATGAGAGTATAGTATGGAGTCACCACACGACCTCGTCTGAACCCGGATGAGTACCCTCAGTTGACACGTACCAGGATGGGTCGAGACAGAAACTATTATCAGACAATCGTCGAACTCCTGTGGTACTACATTACAAATAGTACTTTTAACCGTATGTGATTTTTAAGTCCTATAAAACAAAATAAGAGGTTTCTGGACCAACAAAATGGAAATACCCGTGTCGTGACGTAAAAGGGACTTTTGGAAGTTGAACTCTAGGATGGTGAAAGGAAAGAGTAAGTAACAGTAAAAGAGGTCATAGTGACAGAATAGTGAACTCATGAAATTATATGTGTATCTAGTCATCTAACTTTTGCAAAGATTGTGAGGTTAGAGGAGAGTCGAGACACTGGAGTTAGAAGACGTTTGTGTGACAGGAGGAGGTGAGATGGAATCGGTGAGTTAGAAGACGTTTGTGTGACAGGAGGAGGTGAGATGGAATCGGTGAGGGAGGGACCTAGAGGTATTTAGGACAAATGATATTAAAGTTACTGGGATAGGGAACTGTAGTAAAGGATTGTAGTAAAGGTCCAATGAAGGATATTATCAGGGTTATTAGGAAGGTGGAGTGGTCCTGAATAGCGGGGAAAGGGATTAATGAAGGAGAGACAGGAAACAGGCAAAGTTCGGGAGATAGGGAAAGAAGACGACAATTCAAAGAAGTCAGTACAGGTTGAGACACGTTGGGGTGTCTACCGTCGGGTGGTCCGAGGGGGCAGGGACCCTAAGAGGTCCGTTCTCATGACCTCACCCAACGGTAAAGAATGTGTAGAATCTAAGGTTGAATTGGTGAAGAAACGGACTCAAGAGTCTAGGAAGAGTAACAAAAGTTTTAGGTAAATCTTTTGGTAACAATTTATGATGAGACCTGAATTAGATATGGTCCTTGACCGTCAACCGACACCGATCCTCCTTCTTTGTTTTTGTTTCGTCCGACTAGTCAGAAAGTAATAAAATTTATAAAATATCTACATACGTACATAAACCGACGTCGTCCAGAATCAACGTCGTGTATCTCAGAAACTACAATCAACACCGTGTACCCCAGATCAAGGGACTCGTCCATAGCTTGGATTCGGGGACTTCACCTTCGTACCTCAGAATCGAAGACCTGGTGGTCCATTCAGGGACCAATAAGAGGAAAATATAATACTAATACTCAAGTCGAATCGAGAACGTTAACAGTCTGTATGAATGTGTAAGAAGTATGTAAGTAAAGGGGTGGTAAGATCGTTAATAGTAGGGAGAATATATTGGGAAAAAGATTTTTTATAATAGGATGAGGGTAACCGTATTGATGAACAAAAATAAAGAAAGTATTACTTTGTTTGTTTTTATTTTGAAACATTGGGTAGAAGTATAAAGCTGATACTGAGAGGAAGAATGACCGAGATATTAAATTATATAACATGGACATGGATAGAGGCCATGAAAGGAAGTCAAAATTTGATTAGGTCTACAGAAAATAGGAGTGGTACGGTGGTCTTCACAAATTTACTTCCGATGAATACTGAACACGAAGGGACCACCGAGTCTCCAATTTCGCAGACGGACGTTACACCCTCGGACCTAAACTAGCGACCCAACCCTTCTAGGGGACCTCTTCCTTTACCGTTGGGTGAGGTCATAAGAACGGACCTCTTACGGTACCTGCCTCCTCGGACCACCCGATGTCAGGTACCCCAGTGTTTCTCAGCCTGTGCTGACTCAGTGAAGTGAAAGTGAAAGAAAATACTCAATGAACGACAGTTTCGGTTACCAGTTAAAGTCAGGAAGGTAAAAGGTAGTTGATAGTCGTGATGAACTTCGTCGATTAGTGGTGGAGTAGGTATTATTTTGGTACGAAAGAGTAAACAAAAAGGAGGATGGAGTGAAAACAAGTAAGAGACTAGAGTCTTTTGCTCCTATAGAGTTCCGAATCAGGAAACAAAAGAAGAGGTAGACAGGAGAAAGGAACCACTAGAAGAGATTCGAGTACCGGAATTTGTAGTGGGGTTACCCCTATTAAGAGGTTACATGACACAGTAGAATCTTTGACGAGGAACTTGAGGTTCGAGTATGTAGGTTGGTGGATCAGTTACGGACGAGAACATTCTATCGGTAGAATGCCGTTTGTCCGAGGTCCGACTTGTGTATGAAAACTAACCCGTTTAAAGAGTCCAGTTTTTATTATTTAACTAGGAAGAAGGAAGCGAAACCAGTGTGGAGTGAAGGTTAGTACATTAAAATAGTGGAACTAAAGGTTTTAATAAGTCTTAGACTGTCGGAAACAGTGACGGTGGTCTGAGGGAGTAAGGACCGGAAAACTATGGACGTCAGAGGGACGGAGGTGAGAACGGATGAACGTGAGACCAGAATTCTCGCCGGTCTCATTAGGGGGTGTATTTACTTTAGACCGGTGTTGAGAGGTCACCGAAGGATAAAAGAATAGAAGGGGATATACGTGGAAGAGTTAAACGGGGATATATGGTTAGACTAAAATACAAACGATAAGAGGAAATCAAGTGACCCCAAAGGAACGAATGGTATCGTATGACTCGTACCTGAACTGAACCTCAGGAATACTACGGGGAAGAGAGACGGACCTTTTAGAAGAGGGTCACCTGGAGTGATGAAAGATACGGTGGAAGAGATGAGGACTTTCAGACCCGAATTTACAGTAAAAGGGTCACTCTTGGAGAGTCTGACAGGATACGTGTCAATTATACGGGGGGTTGACCAGAGTCCGTTGATATGACTGAGATAGATCACGAGTGAATATGAGATAATATAGTCGATATTGTAAGATGATACAATCCGTTACAGGATATCTGATACAAATAAGACACACAAGGAGACGACGTTATATGGGAGGTTTTCTTGTCCTGTAAAAAAAAAGATGAAAAAGTTCGAGATTATATACAGACCATATAAGGTTTGTAGAGGATCTTCACAAACGACAAGTCAACGATTCAGTACAGACTGAGAAAAACTTGGTTACCTGACGACGACGACGATGACGACGATTCAACGAAGTCAGTACAGACTGAGACACGCTGGGGTATCTGCTGTCGGGTAGTCCGAGGGGGCAGGGACCCTAAGAGATCCGTTCTTATGACCTCATCCAACGGTAAAGGAAGAGGTTACGTACTTTCACTTCTCAGTTTCACTTCAGCGAGGCAGCACAGGCTGAGAAGCGCTGGGGTACCTGACGTCAGATGGTCCGAGGAGGCAGGTACCCTAAAAGGTCCGTTCTTATGACCTCACCCCACGGTAACGGAAGAGGGTCACCTGACGTCGCTCGGTCTTAAGGAACGGGAAGTGATAGAGGACCTCACACGAGTTTGAGCACAGGTAACTCAGTCACTACGGTAGGTTGATAGAGTAGAAGACAGTGGAGGGAGAGGAGAACGTAAGTTGGAAAGAATCACAGTCCCAGAAAAGGTTACTCAGCCGAGAAGTGTTGTCCAGCGGTTTCATAACCTCGAAGTCGTGGTTAAGAAGGTTACTTATAAGTCCCAACTAAAGGAAATCCTAACTGACCAAATTAGAGGAACGTAAGGATCCCTGAGGGGTCAGAAGAGGTCGTGTTAAATTTTAGTAGGTAAGAAACCACGAACCGGAAGAAATACCAGCTTGAGAGAGTGCACATGGACTAATGACCTTTTTGGTATCGAAACTAATATGTTTGGAAATAACTGTTTCACTAAAGAGACGAAAAATTATACGACAGATCCAACCAGTATCGAAAGGAAGGTTCTTCGTCCGGTAGACGTCACTATAACCTCGGGTTCTTTTATTTTAGACAGTGACAAGAGTGAAAGGGGGGGTAGATAAATAGTACTTCACTACCCTGGTCTACGGTACTTGAAACAGAAAACTTACAACTCAAAATTCGGTCGAAAAAGCGAGAGGAGAAAGTAGGAAAAGTAGTTCTCAAAGAAATCAAGGAGAGACGAAAGGCGGTAATCTCACCGTCTTAGACGTATAGACTCTAATAACTATAAACAGGGACGTCATAACTAAGGTCGAACACGAAGTAGGTCGGACCGTGAAGAGTACTACATGAGACGTGTATTCAATTTATTCGTCCCACTGTTATATGTTGGAACTGTATGAGGAAGGGTTAGACCTTGGTCAGGTAACAAGGTATAGACCAAGATTGAGAACAAAGAACTGGACATATATCCAAAGAGTCCTCTGTCACTCCACAAAACCATGAGGGTAGAGATTCTTAAACGGTGTCAAACAACACTAGGTGTATCAGTTTCCGACATTATGTCAGTTACTTCGTCCCCATCTGTGAGGGAACGAAAGAAGTATTAGGTCGTCTACAACCGTTAAACTAGAGACCAAGGAGACGGAAAAGATTTAGGTCGAAAATCTAGACCTTCAAGAGCCAAGTACATGACGACTTCGGATCGAACTTCCTAAAACTCGTAAGGGAAAGATCGTACACTTTACCCACGAAGACGTAAGTTCTTTCTATTTCAACTTACCAAAATATTTCTGGATGTTCTGAAAGATCTTGATTGTGGTCTTTTTCTACAGGAAAAGTAGTATCTCCCAAATTTACATCTCCACAAACTGTATACAGGAAACGGTTTTTTGTATAAGATTAACGTATTGATGGAATTTATTTTTAAAGTTTTTACAATTCTTAATCAGTACCTTTCGATAAAGAAAGGAAAAAGTTTTTAACTTCATATCAACTGAATGTTACAACACAATCAAAGACTACATGTTGTTTCACTAAGTCAAAATAAAAGTTCCATACACACACACACACACATACACACACACACACACGTACACACATGATTCGGTACAGGTTGAGAGACGTTAAGGAACCTAACACCGGACGGTCCGGGGAGACAGGCACCTTAAAAGGTCCATTTTTATGTCCTCACTCAACGGTAAAGGACGAGGTTCCCTAGAAGGACTGGCTCCCTGACTTGGGTACAGAGAGCACAAAGGGCGTAACCGTCTGTCAAAGAAATAGTCGTGTGGTGGAACCTTCGGAGCACAATAAAAAGTACAAGAAGAGACTAAATAGTGTCCTGTAACTTATATCGAGGGACACGATATCCTGGAACAACGGATAAGTAAGATACATATCAACAAACTTAGGGTGATTAGGGTTTAAGGGTTTTGCAAGGAGAGACCGGGGTGAGAGAAAGGAAATTGAGGTCACGAAAAGAAATAAAAAAGTCCAGAAGTCGTCGAAATAATAATCTTTAAAGTGTGTTTTACAGGTACAATCTTCGGTGTAGAGTCAAAAAGGAAAAATTTTACGATGATAGTATTTAACCTGTGATCGTTTAAAGTTAATGTGTAATTCTTTTTTATTTGGAGTGACCTTCAGTCAAATACGTTAACGTTTCACTCATATTACAGATGAATTTAAATAAAAAAATTCTTAGCTTGTTTTAAAATTTTTTTTTTAACACCGTATTTAATCCATGAGACATCACCTTCAATCATTTATTTGTAAATACGTAATCCACTGACTTCATTATTTACTTACTTACTAAATCGGACATATGAAATTTATACAGATCGTCCTGAAGGGACCATCGAGTCTACCATTTCTTGGACGGACGTTACGGTCTCTGTGTCCAAGGTAGGTACCCAACCCTTCGAGGGGACCTCTTCCCTTACCTTTGGGTGACATCATAAGAACGAACCTCTTAAGGTACCTGTCTCCTCGGACCACCCGATATCAGGTACCCCGACGTTTTCTCAGCCTGCACTAACTCGTTGATTGTGAAAGTGAAGTGAAGTACCTTTAACAGTCTGTACTGACTCACTGATTCCCGAAGTGAAGTGAAGTGTCTTTAGAGTAACCTTTTATTTAATTTATAAGTTTTATGAAAAATAATTTCAGTAAAACCAAACTCAGAATACATTTTAGGTTGTGTATAAATAGTAAAACGAATATGGTGCATTCGATATATGAGTGTAATAGTATACTGTTATAGAATCTCTTTATACTTTCGAACTAAGTTCACATATTGTTCTCTGTTGGTTAAACCATCTGTGCGTGTTCTCCTTGTAACATATACGAGATGTCAACCTAAAATGTAACTAAATAGGTATGTTTTGTCCATACTGACCGTACCCTCTACTTACTCTCAGTCTATAAATTACACAGAAAGAATTAGATTAGTTACAAAGAAAGATATCGGGTTTATTAAAAGAAAAGAAAAGGATTACGTACAGTATTTTCCACTTAAAGTATCACGAGATCTTTTAGTTTAATACACTGTAACTGATCATCTATTTTATTATAACTTTCTGAATCTACTATAACGATTTACATGTGGGGAGAGAGGGTTACGTTCGTAAATCTGGAACTACCATATCCAAACTTCAGAAACTATTAATGGATATTCCACTTTGACCTAATAGGAAATAACGGTCAGATAATTTACGTAACCCAGTGTAGAGTTCGGATATAGTACTCCAATACTTTACTTTTACAGTCGGATACGGATAACTGAGAGTATGCCCGAGAACTACTCAAACTGGGTCTCTTAGAAAGTTAGTGAAAATATAGTTCAAGTGTCCATGATGAGTTCAAGTACGACTATGAGTCTAGAAAGACGATACTTCAGATCTCGGGGATCGTTTGTTGTTATATACTTACATCTTCTGACGGTATTTTATGGTTTCTTCATCTCTCGGATGTAATCACCTTTTCCTACCGGGTAGTAGTTTTTTCCGAAACGTTCCGGATTCTAAACGGTCTTCTGAGTCAAACCTTGTTTAATACCGTTTCTTTCTTCGATAGAAAACCAAGGAATCACAACGGTACATATTTTTGTGTCATCATTATGTATTATGTACAACGATACCCTTCATAAATCCGTCCTTTATACTTTATTAAATCCTCTTTTTGAACGGAATGTTTGTATTCTTAGTGTTTAGTATCGTTGTTATGTTTCGTCTAAAAAAAAACATAATCGAGGTATTATAAAAATTGGTATCTTCTATTTTTATCAATAAACTAGATTGAACTTTGTATCCTGGGGTATCATTTCTTTTATTCAAACGTGAGTCAGATTGGATAAACATTAGGAACAAAGTTGTGAAGGATGAACACACTGGAACATGTTCACCGAATTGATAAAATACGGAGTAAAAGGAAGACCTAATATACCGTAAGTCAAGTCAAGTCAAATCAAGTCAGTGAGTCAACATAGACTGAGAAACGTTGGGGTACCTAACGTCGTACGGTCCGAAAAGACAGGTAGTGGTTGAGGTCCTCGAACGAGTTTGAGTACAGGTAACTCAGCCACTACGGTAGGATGGTAGAGTAGGAGACAACAGGGGAAGAGGAGACGGAAGTTAGAAAGGGTCGTAGTCCCAGAAAAGGTCACTCAGTCAAGAAACGTAGTCCATCGGTTTCATAACCTCAAAGTCAAAGTCGTAGTCAGGAAGGTTACTTATAAGTCCTACCTAAAGGAAATCCTGACTGACCAAACTGGAGGAACGTCAGGTACGCTGAGAGTTCACAGAAGAGGTTGTGGTGTCAAGTTTTCGTAGTTAAGAAACCATGTAGACAGAAATACCAGGTAAAGTGTGTAGGTACGTACTATGACCTTTTATCGAAACTGAGCTGTCTGGAAACAACCATTTCATTACAGAGACGAAAAATTATACGACAGATCCAAACAGTACCGAAAGGACGGTTCCCCGTTCACAGATAATTAAAGTGCCGACGTCAGTAGTAGACGTCACTAAAACTCCGGGTTCTTTTATTTCAGATAGTGACAAATGTAACAAAGGAGTAGATATAGTTATATCTACTATAGTTATTGGAGTCTATATGTCTACTGTGGTGGGAATACCGTCTTTCACTTCTCCTTGATTTCTCAGAGAACTTCTTTCACTTTCTCCTCGTACTTTTTCGACCGAATTTTGTTGTAAGTTTTTTGATTCTAGGACCTCAGACCAGGGTAGTGAAGTACCGTTTATCTACCCCTTTGCTCTAATATACCGTACACATATATACATATACATATACACATATACACATATATATATACATATACACATATATATATATGTCTGTGTGTGTGTATGCATACGTACGTACATATATGCCGGGTTGGTGACACACCAACACTAATATTTAATATATTGTGTACATTTATGTGACTGTATTGCTATTTATGAGGGTCTTACAATAGTTAAAAGGAAGTAACTCCTTCATCGAATTCGTGACCGGAGTCAAATTCTCGGTATAAGGAATGAGTAGTTAAAAAGAATGTACCTATAAGGGTCATTCTTAATGTTATCGAACCGTAAAAATTTAAGTAATGGTTAAAATCTATGGCATTATTATTATTTATATGTGACTCGTAAATGAACCACTACCTATGAGAAGTCTCATGAAATGTACATTATTGAGGAAATTAAAAGTGTTGTGACAACATCTACAATAATACTAAGAGTGAAATATCTACTCTTGTCACTTCGTGACTTATTAAAGGGTAACGTACACGCACGCACACATAGTGTTAAAAACAGAGGTAAGTAGATAGTTACCCGTAAATTCAACAAAGCCAACAAGGTATTGAACTGATAACCCTTACTTACTGTGGAATGACGATGTTACTTGTACTCTCGAGTCTAGAGAAACTCTATTACTAAAGTGAAAGAACCCTATATATACATCTTCTCCATAACGACTTAGTGTACCATCAAGGTAGAAATTTATAACCTCCTTGGAGTATAGAAAAAACCTCTTCCGTTACCGTGGAGTGAGGTCATGAGAACGGACCTTTTAGGGTACCTACCTCCTCGGACCACCCGACGTCAGGTACCCCAGCGATTCTCAGCCTATGTTGACTCGCTGAAGTGAAAGTGAAACGTGAAAGTACGTAACCTCTTCCTTTACCGTTGGGTGAGGTTACAAGAACGGACCTCTCAGGGTCCCTACCACCTCGGACCACCCGACAACAAATACCCCAGCGTGTTACAGTCTGTGCTGACTTCGATGAATCGTCGTCATCGTCGTATGGAAAAATTCAACATGGTTATATTTAACATTAATATAAGGATGGTTGTCACATGTTCACAAGAGAACAGAGGTGTAGGAGTGTTTATGAATAGAGTAATAATAATAACTATTATCGATAAGATTGTCCACCCTCCATTATAAAGTAATACCAATCACTTCGGATTTGAAGAAATCGATTTGAATCTGACGATCGTATCTGATGTGGGACTTTGACAGTCATAGTAGTCAGCGAAAGTGATGATAAAGGAGTATGTGTCTGTTAAACTAGTGACACCCCGATCACTGGTAGGGATTTATGGCAATTAACTAGTGACACCCCGGTCACTGGTAGGGATTTATGGCGATTGTGAAGTATATCAGTGTCTAACGACGACATTTCAGTGAACCATCTATTGAGGATGAATAGGGATTTAACTGTAAGTTTATAGTGGACGAGGTAGTTCCAAAAGGGTCTAGGAGGATCTTATTACTTGAGAAGAGGTAAAAGGATGTGACCCTACAGAAATAAATTTAGTAACGTACCCCTGGTAACATTCAGTAACGAAATTACTGACAGAGAAAGTCATACTAGAAAAGGTCTCCTTCTTGGTTCAGAGTAAGTAGATTTATAGAGATGAGTGATGGACTACGAAATGAACCGTGTATTAATTAGGAGTTATCTACAAATTGTTTACTTTACCCTAATCAATATAGAATTTGTGTAGATCTACTTTTAGTATGTAGTAAGAATTAAAAAGTTTTCCATTTACTATTTCTACTACTTTAATATTTTCCCTTAACCATATGACCTGTTTCATAGTTTTCTACTCTTGTCCGTGAGCTTAAAACCGTTCTAAACAAGAGTGACAAATCGGTAAAGTGAGTCTGGCCACTACCAGTATCTCATTGATCTTGTATTATACATGAAACACCAGAATCTGTTCGTAGCCAAGCTTTGTGTGGAAGTGACTGAATTATCGATACTCTAAAATAGAACCTATACATCGAAGAGTGGAAAAAGTTACCTTTTTACTCGTGTCGTTATGGGTAGATACCTAGTCACTCCCATTTCCCAGTATACTATTACTTAATAATTTACAAGTGATATAGTCATATAAAACCAGGGTTGATTTCCTCGAAATGAGTTATTTAAGTGTATACCGCAGGGGAAGTTTTTTGTTACACTGTTGTTTTCCAATCACTACCCTTTATCGTAGAGTGACGCATCGTACCATATTCCCTCTTTTCCATAGACAATATAGTTCGTCTCGACGATGGAAGATCACGACACTGAGAGTTTTAAGAGGTTCGGTCCGAAGTCGTTATGTACTTGGCACTTGAGGGACTACAAGTTCGACCAAAATCTTTTCCGTCTCCTTCGTCTCTAGTTTAACGGTTGTAGGCGACCTAGTACCTTTTTCGTTCTCTCAAGGTCTTTTTGTAGAGAAAGACGAAATAACTGATACGGTTTCGGAAACTGACACACCTAGTGTTATATGACACCTTTTAAGACTTTCTCTACCCTTATGGTCTGGTGGACTGGACGGAGAACTCTTTAGACATACGTCCAGTCCTTCGTTGTCAATCTTGGCCTGTACCTTGTTGTCTGACCAAGGTTTATCCTTTTCCTCACGTAGTTCCGACATATAACAGTGGGACGAATAAATTGAAGATACGTCTGATGTAGCACTCTTTGCGACTTGACCTTCTTTGTGTTCGACCTTAGTTCTAACGGTCCTCTTTATAGTTATTGGAGTCTATACGTCTACTGTGGTGGAAATACCGTTTTTAACTTTTCCTTGATTTTTCGGAGAACTACTTTCACTTTCTCCTCTCACTTTATCAACCGGATTTCGAGTTGTAAGTCTTTTGCTTCTAGTACCGGAGGCCAGGGTAGTGAAGTACCCTTTATCTACCCCTTTGTCACCTTTGTCACCGACTGAAATAAAACCCCCCGAGGTTTTAGTGACGTCTACCACTAACGTCGGTACTTTAATTTTCTTCGAATGAGGAACCTTCTTTTCAATACTCGTTGCATCTATCATATAAGTTTTCGTCTCTGTAATAAAACGGTTGATTCCAGACAGATCAGTTCCGATACCAAAAAGGACACCAGTACATACCTACACTCTCAACCTGACACTTCTTCCGACTCGCGGTTTCTTAACTACGAAAACTTGACACCACAACCTCTTCTGAGAACTCTCAGGGAACGTGACGTTCCTCTAGGTTGGTCAGGTAAGACTTCCTCTAGTCAGGACCCTAAAGAAACCTTCCTTACTACGATTTCGACTTTGAGGTCATGAAACCGATGGAGTACGTTTCTCAACTGAGTAACCTTTTCTGAGACTACGACCCTCCCTAACCCCCGTCCTCCTCTTCCCCTACTGGCTCCTACTCTACCGATCTACCGTAGTCCCTGAGCTACCTGCACTCAGACTCACTTGAGGCCCTCTACCACTACCTGTTCCTCCGGACCGCACAACGCTAAGTACCCCAGCGTTTCTCAGCCTGTTCTGACTCACTGATTTGACTTCATTTAGTGAGTATGACCCGAAGGGTCCACCACGAGGGTCATTACTTGGACGGACGGCACGTCCTCTGTATTTTGTGTGTCCAAGTCAGGGACACAACCCTTCTAAAGGACCTTTTACCGTACCGTTGGGTAAGGTCATAAGAACGGACCTTTTAGGGTACCTGTCTCCTTGTTCCGTCCGATGTCAGGTATCCCAGGGTTTCCCAGTCTGTGCTGACTTCACTGAATCGTGTTAGTAGGTGTAATCTTACATCTTACTCTGACTGGACGTCGTCAGGGTCGGTAAGGGACCTATTATACCATGGGTTACGGAACTTCTCAATAACTCTTTTTCGTTCCTGAGAACTTGAACCGTACGTACTAAAAACTGGTTACGTATTCGTCTATCAAAAATAATTATCGTCATTCATAAGTTGTGCCGTCCGTTCGCATCTGACTATACTCCGTTCCTGTCTGTTCTTTATGTTACTTTCCGAGTCTTTGAGAATCTGGAAGGGTTCTTATTCTTCTGATCTCATATTTTAATTTATTTCCTATCAGAAATGCAATGTAGACTTTTTTTTTTACGAAAGTGAGAAGGAATTTACTTCTGTTTGTATTTGGTTTAACCTTAGGTGAGAAAAAGTTAGTCCCAAACGTTAGATATTGATTTTGAGAGAAAATTCATAGGAAAGGATTCAGAGGTTCTGTCCCGATTCGTGTATGGGGTACCCATGGTATCACTGCAAAGATAAAACGATAAAGTAAATTAGAGAAAAAGTAAATAGAAAAATAAGTAGTTCTCTATTTATGAAAGACACGTGGAAAATACATGGTCGGTCCCGACGATCCTCCATCCCTATATGGTCACTTGTTTTGTCTGTTCCGGGGACAGAAAAGTACGGAGAAGTAAGTTTTCCTTCTCTTTATATTACTTATACAAAAAATTTTTTAGTTATTTGTTCCCTCTATGTAACATGACTCACGACACTTCCTTCGAGTCACCACCCACTTCGAAAGACTCCACCGACTGAAGTCTGTCTTAATTGTCCCTTCCGAAGACACTCCTTTACGGTTCACTCGACTCTGTATTTCCTACCCTTGTTCGGTGGTAAACTTTTCAATCTTGCAAGGAGTACTACCTGCCGTTTCCGGAATCACCCCTGTCCGACACACGTAAACTCTGTCTCTTAACTGAACCACTTTCGACTAGGTGACTTCCCGTGTCAAGTTTGACCAAAGGGAGCCAAGAAAGATCTCGTGACGTCAGAAGAGTGGACAAAGTAGGAGTGACGGTACTCGACCAGAGGGGGTCGTCGGTTTGGTTGGTGTACTGTCACCGGAGGACGGAAATCGGGACGAGACCAAAGACGAGTGTAAATCTTCCTAAGTTTCAGGAACTTTCTGGATCTTCGCTTATAAGTAATGTGGGTACTGCGTGAAAGACTGGAGTAAAGACGCGAAACGGGGAACTTGTAAGTCGGGGTCAGTGTGATAGAAGGAATGACAAGGAGTCTATAAGGTCCTTCCAAGGACGGAGACCTTTAACGTGAAGGTCTATAGGTACATTCGTTGAGGGAGTGGTGTCCGGAGTCAAGTTAAGTAGAAGATCTTCCGGAGGGAACTGGTGGAAGGAAGACGGTCAGAGAAGAGATATAAAATAAAGTAAAAAAAAAGATATTACATATACCTAGATCGTAAGATGACATATAAATTACAGATAACAGACAGAAGAGGTGGCGTTAACATTTGTGGTGTTTCTCAATTACAAAGACAAAGTAAGTAGACGTAATCACTCGGACTACATGACTTAGTACGTCCCGTGCAATATATTTCGCACAAAGATAAACCTATCCAATACACAGTATACGATCGCCTCGCGTCACAAGAAGTCTCCTCTTTTACAGAATGAGTCTCCCTCCTCAACTTTTTCTGAAGTCCCCTCTGTAATGTATACTTAGTTCAGAAACTTTTTACTCTTCAGGAAACGTTTCATATCGTTTCGTCCCTCTTTCATTCCTTTTTTCCGTTAAACTTATCGCCTTTAAGGGCACATTTCCGTGTTCCAACCAATGATATTTCTTCTCCTCTACGAATCTCACAGACCTCGTACCCTTTGTGTCCCAGGTATTCTTCGTACTCCTCACCGTTCTCTCTTCCGGTCAACCCCTACTCATCACCACTCAAATCGGTGAAATCATTTTTTACATACGAAGTAAGAAACCCATGATTCCCCGATCAATTTTATGTGCGGTAAGTTTTATACTAAAGAGTGATTCTAGTGGTACCCCTCTGTTTGGACATTCCACTAGCATTCTTTCGATTGCCCCTCGGTAGAAGGAGAAAGTGCCTAGACAGGAGCCAGCACATAAACGCATACAACGACGTAACCCCCAGGAGTAAGGACTGTAATGGGTTATAAAGATCTCGAGTTGTACAGTCTTTCTAGTACCTGGACTACGTCTCGAAAACACCGAGAGACAAGAGGAGACACCACAGAGACAACAGTATTTGCGAGGTACCTCCTCCTTCTCGATCCGTGTTAGAGAGGGAAGCAAACCAGTAGAAATCACTACGGGTGTACGACGGTACGAGAAAGTGATGGGGTGGCGTTGTGTCACGTTATTTCTGTACTACCTCTATACGTTTCAGACAGACGAAGAGAGACTCGTGTTGACGGTAGAGTGAAGGTAATAATAATAATAAAAGATAGAATAACTGAAGGTTCCTTCCCCTATTGTCTTCACTCTGGCTGTCGACCATGAAACTATAGATTAGTCGGAAGTGTTAAGACGGGCGGGGTTTTGATGTAACAAGATCTTTATAAATCTACCCTATGATATTTTTTTTAGAGTTTTATTATTACTATTTCCTTTTCTTTACCCTTTCTTTTTTCTTCCGAGACCGTCTACAATCCGAACCCCTAATCTCAAATGTAAATAAAATTTTCGTTTAAATCGTGATTGAATCGGTCTTATTACTACCTTTTATATGATTACACGATATATTTACGTTACAAAGAGTCTAGTAGATGTAGACGGACGCCGTTATACCACATCGTCAATTATTGAACGTATAACCTTATTCGGTTGGTACCTACCTAAACTTCAAACCGAAATGGGGAATGATTCGACGTACTGGAACTTGTTTAATGACTTTAAGAGAGTGGAAGATATAGGAGTAGACGTTTTACTCCTATTTATTACCATTGTGTATTGAGTCTCTTAACAAGGTTCACGATTTGTTCTATCTCGTAGAGGAGATCAGGAACATTACACACTAGTTAGGGTGGAAAAGAGAGAAGAGAAGTCTGGGAGTACCTCCCGAGACGGGAAATAGTTTCGTTATTACCTAGGATCCGGATACGCAAAAACTTGACGGGAAGGTCAGATGACTTCGTAGAGTCTACCCTTAAAACTACTGTCTTCGTTTCCTTACATCTTTCTTGTAAAAAAGGAGGGGAAGTGAAAGAATACAATAGAACTCACCACTTTAAACCTTCGAAGAAAACTCTAGATATGTACGGAAACTAGATCTTCAGAGAAATTGGAATCTGTTCCTTTTCTCCGGATCCAGTGTACTACTTAGATCTGAGTCCGAGACTCTCTTTTGTTCTTTTTACTGAAACAAACTAAAGAAAGTCAGGTACAGTAGTCCGTAGTCTTTGTACGTCCCGAATACTCATCTTATTAAGTAGTTCTTACCGTCTACTTAAAGCGTCCTTCTTCGGGAAGCGAAACGTAAAGACCTCTGGACATCAACCGTCAACATGTTTAGTTCGTATTCCGACTCTTGTATGTAGTGAACATATATGGACTATAAAACAAAAGGGTATGTACGAGGGATAGTACACAAGTAGGTTGGTTCCAAACTAAGGAAGTAAATAAGTTGGTTACTTGTACATAACTCGTTGTCAAGACACAATCTGGGTCCCTATTTCCTTACATTGTTTGAGTTAGAGACGAGAGGTGTATGAGTCAGAAACACTTATTTCATCTGTGACTTCTCTAAAAATACTCTCTCCAAGTATAGTCACGTCCTTGTATCTCCTCGTTCTTCCTCCCCGTTAAGGCCCCTGTTCCTTGTCTGTGACACAATGACTCCATCCTGAGTGGACGGTGTGGATCTTAGAATCAAAGTAGTACTGTAACAACCTAACAAGGAACAATTGTTACTCCGATAAGACTGGGACACTGTAACCTATGTATCTTTCACTTTACCAACCTTGGACAACCTGGTCTTTCCTACCTTCCTCCCTACGACCCCGAAGATCAGGGGAAGTAGAGTACTTCGAGAAGACGAACGAGCCGTCAATAGGACAGTAGAGATTGTTTGGTACATTTCCACCTTCAATTTCGATTAATCGTACGTTATCGAAAGGAGGAACCAGAAAATTTTAGATTTAACTTACGAGTGTTCCCCCGAACAATACTCCGTCGATTATTCTCTCGGTACCATAATTAACTATACCGTAAGTGGTCAGGTATAGTAACGACACATAGAGTTATAATTAACTCAAATAAAAATAACTTTTTCGTAGTACGACCCGGACACTCCACACGTACCACATACACACACACGCACAAACACACACATATGGTCCACCCTGTCCATTATGGCTTTCGTTCCGTCTCTCAAGAATATTGAGTGAGTAAACACACCTAAAATAATACTTCGGTGGCTGTAGCCGAACACAGTCCATGTACTTGTGACTTATATACTTTTCCTTCCTATTTCGTACATCAAGGACCGAGGGTCTTTTCTACTCAATTCACCACCCTATACACACACACGTACACGAATCAGCCCAGACTGAGAAACGCTGGGGTACCTGTCGTTGGACGGTCCGAGGAGACAGGTCCCTTAAAAGGTCCGTTCTTATGACCTCACCCCACGGGAAAAGATGAGGTCTCCTAGAAGGACTGGGTTCCTAGTTCGGACATAGAGAACGGGTCCCTAGCTTGGGTGTAGAGAACACAGAGGACGTGACCATCCGACTAAGAAATGATGACACAGTGGGTCCTTCGGGTTCCCCATACCATAGTTTGATATTTGTTCATTGAAATTTCATTCGTGCCCGACGACTGTCTTGTGTTTCTTCTGTCTAAACTCTTACTCAATATCGATTTGTTTACAATTACTCCACTGTTCACAATCAGTGAGTCAACACAGGCTGAGAAACACTGGGGTGTTGACTGACATCGGGTGGTCCGAGGAGACAGGTACCTCAAGAGATCTGTTCTTATGACCTCACCCAACGGTAAGGGAAGAGGTCCCCTAAAAGGGTTGGGTCCTTAGTTTGGGTCCAGAGGGTGTAACGTCCGTCTGAGAAATAGTAGACTCGGTACTTATCCTTCATTAGACAAGTTTTTCTTCCCGGAGGTCTATCCCTTTGATGAGTTCGGTTCTATGTCTTGGCACTTCGCTACACCACTTTCCTAGATCTCGGGAAGTGATAATTGGGTCCCTGTCCTTGTTCGGTCCCTCACTGTCTTTTCAGTAGCAAAGAAAACTCGGAGTATTCTTGGGTGAGAAAAAGTGTTTACTCTTTCACTTCTTCACTCCACTTCAGCGAGTCGACACAGGTTGAGAAACACTGGGGCACCTGACATCGGGTGGTCCGAGGAGACGGGTACCCTAAGAGGTCCGTTCTTATGAACTCACCCAACGGTAAAGGAAGAGGTCCCCTAGAAGGGTTGGGTCCCTACCTTGGGTCCAGAGGCGTAACGTCCGTCTACGAAATTGGTTTACTCCTTTGATTCCAGATTTCTTTTTTCACTGTATAAAATGGACAATTTACCCCTGTGGTCTTAAACCTATGTTGAGACGAACTGAGAGTCAGGGAACGAGAAAGGTGTAGAATACAACGGACTCCCAATTTCCTGGCGATTTTGACTTTGGACTCTAAAAATACAACACTATGACTTCGTTTCTAACATCCAAAATCGGATTCTTTTGACATACTAATAGACGAAATTGTGTTAGTACTGATTTTTCTATAAAGATGTACAACTGGCGTGTCTTGGAAGAATAAGAGACTTTACCAAGATTCACCTAATTCATCCAGAAAAGGTACACACACACACACAATACGCACACAATCAATGACAGTACAGACTGAGAAACGTTGGGTCACTTGAAATCAGGCGGTCCGAGGAGACAGGTACCTTAAGAGGTCCGTTCTTATGGTCTCACCCAACGGTAAGGAAAGATGTCCCCTAGAAGGAGTAGGTCCTTAGTTTGGACCCAGAGGGTATAAAGTCCGTCTAAGAAATCACAGACTCGGTGGTCCCTTTAGGTCCAGAAAGGATATCATAATATTTTAGTTTATGATATTACAGAGAGTCTTAAGTGAACAGAATATCAAGACGGAAAGAACTCTTGGATCCCATTAATTTTTTTTATTTTATTTCCGTGATCTTTAACTCTGAACAACAAAAGTCAACGATTCAGTACAGACTGGGAAACGTTGGGGTACCTGACGTCGTATGGTCCGAACGGACAGGGGGTGATAATTTAATTCCGTAATATTCTGTATTATTGGTGTTTATTGTGTTTGTTTTAGACTGGTTCCCTTTGAAATATAAACTTTACATAAAGTTCTTTAGTTATAAGATATGACGTATAAGAGTCTTTATAACTATATCCAGTCAGAGAAAAGTAAAATTTAGGGATAGTTAGTTAGACTTCGTATACTTTAAATGATTTCAGGTGATTTATAAGGGACATAATAGTTGTAGTGATTTGTTATTATAAAAAATTTTGAAACAATTACTTCTTGGTTAGAGAATGAACTAAGTTATCGAGAGTGATACGAATCTAAAAAAAAGGGAAAATGAGGAATATAGAACTTAAAAATCGAGTAACCTAACTAGGAGAAGGAATACGTTGGTAATATCTAACAGAATCATCACGTTAGTGCTAAAGTACGAAAGAGTCTTTTTAGTACAAAAGAGACCTAAAGTTGTTAATGAGGTCAAGACTACTGAAGGGATAACTTAGTCTGTAGGACCAATAAAAATTCAATAACGATAAAAATAGTGGATGGTTGAAAATCACATAATATATAAATAGAGAAAGAGAGAGAGAGAGTGATCTACCGTTCGAGAATCTCTCGTCCAAAAATATAAAATCGAGACATACAGGATACATTTGTGACTGACTCAACTTACGAACTTGTTTACTAATTTAGTTACTTCTTCCCTTGGGAAGAAATAATAACCCTTTCATTTGACCACGTCGGTAATACATTTTGTTTTTCGATTTTTAGCTCAACGGTATACTGCGTCGTTAGGGTGAGGATCCACACAGACTCTGTTTTGATGTTATGTTTTCCGATGTACATGGGGACATAAGTACCGTCGTGATAAGTGTTATCAGTTCTGTCCCTTTGGAGTGACAGGTGACGGTCAACTTACCTATTACCTTTACACCGTATATATAAGTTACCTTATGACAAGTCGGTATTTTTCCTTACTTTATTACGGTGGACGTCGTTGTACTTACCTGGATCACTGACAGTATGATTCTCTTCGTTTAGTCCTTTTCTGTTTATAGTATGCTATAGTGAATATACACCCTATATTTTATGCTGTGTTTACTTGAATAGATACTTTGTCTTTGTCTGCGTGTCTGTTTCTCTCCTCTGAACAATGGTTCCACCCCTAACTCTCTCTTTACCTGACTCTCGAACCGTAATCGTCTACGTTTGATAAGATGTATAGTACCTATTTGTTGCTCCAGGATGAGATATCGTGTTCCTTGGTATAAGTTACAGGACACTCTTTGGTATTACCTTTTTTATACTTTTTCTAACACGTATATGTATATATATATATATATCCATTATGTTGTAACGTTTAGTTGAAGTGAAGTTATTTTATTTAACTTTTACTATTTACTTACTCCCTTGATTTAGAGATTTTGACATAAAAGTCGGACTTCAGAAAGAATCAGGTGGATAATTTAAGAAGTCATTCTAGGGGAAATGTATCATGAGGAAATTCAAAAGAAAGTAAGGACGGTTCCTCGTCAATCAGGACGAGGTGCGAACCACGAAAGAAAGAGCGTTGTAAAAATTTTTACCGTAAAGATGACACAACATTAACAGACAAATGTATAGTAGGTATGTCTACTACTCGATGGTGGATCATCTAGGAGATATTTGGGTTCGACTTTCAGGGACTATTGTGTTAGAGGGACGTGGACGGTTGTGAGGTGTGGAGATCTGTGTGAACGCGGATCTTTAGGATTCAGAGGTCCACCGTTTACATAGTGGGACTTTACTGACGGGAGTGTAAATTCAGAGGTTAGTGTCAGAGAAGACTTTTAGGGTGTGTAAAAGTTGATAGTTTGACTGTAAACGTGATCTTACGTTTATCCGAGACTTTATATTGGATATCGTATAATAGTCCCATTCTTACCGAGGAGCCAACAATTCTCTCTCAACTTTTCTATTGGGGGGTGGGTACACAGTTGCAGTCTACTCATTACGTTAAAGTATTTCACCCCAAGTTCCTTTCTATTTTCCCTCGAATTCTGACACCTTGAACTTCTCGTTTACCAAACAAATTTCCCCTTTCGGTGAAGAGTAGAAGACGACTAACAACGGTACACCCTTACACCAGGTCATTACAATGTCGAAGATTAAGAGTTCTCTACGAAATTTTTCAGAACTAATTATATAATTTCTGTCCGGTCTCTGTCTTTCCCTTCTCCCTCCCCTTCTTTCCCATTTTCTTTCACTTTCTTTTTGTTTCTACCCGTCTCTTATCCTTTTCTTTACTATTGTTCTTCCTTTTGTAGATGTCTAACTATCCGTAACCTATTTCTACACACGTCTGAGTCCGTAAATCCTGTTTAATCAACGAGTCAGTACAGACTGAGACGTTGGGGTACCTGACACCGGGTGGTCCGAGGAGACAGGTACCCCTCAAAGGACCGTTCTTATGACCTTACCCAACGGTACGGGAGGAGATCCCCTAGAACGGTTGGGTCCGTAATTTTGTCCCAGGGAGCGTAACGTCCATCTAAGAAATAGTCGACTCGATGGTCCCTTCGGGGTCATTTATGAGTATTCGGGAATACTAACACATATAAACTCCTATCGGGTTATCCTCTTTTTCAAATTATTATCATTTATATTTCAACCAACCTAAAGACTGAGTCTAAGTTGATTTATATGACTCTCAACTATACCCAGTACTTTGTACGATTTAATAAAAGAATTATAAAATTTAATAGTAGTTTCATTATTTACGTGTATCGATTTTTCAGTTTAACAAAATACTCCAAATGAGACTTGAGGGGAAGAACGTAAAGTATAAGGTATCTTCGTTTATATTGAAATTAAAATACGTATAGAAATTTAATGTAATAATATAACGATGAATAACAAAAAATCAAATACCACAATAGATAAAGGAAGGTTGGTACCTTCCACTCCTATATTAAGGGTGTGTTTAAGGTCTTAGGGGATTTGTATTTGTTAGTGTTAAGGGTACCAAGTGTAGGTGGGTTACACGAAAATAGGGATTATAACAATCAAGTTATAACAAAAGTACTAACAAACTGACACCCTTTAGGTAAATGACAGATCGGTACATCTTAAAATATGAAAAAGAAAGAATGGTTTAAGAAACAAAAAGGAATTCAATCATTTTGGATTCGGAAAGATAAATGAATCAAAAGATCCGTCATGAAAATTTAAGTTAAAGTTTGAGAGGGTAAACAGATATAAAGGGGAGTTATAAAAGTTTATATAGTCTTAATAGATCAAAATATAGAACTCCTGTAGAGAGACTGAGAGACGAAGAAGGAGTTTGTGTGGAAACGAGAGACAGAAATCACCTATCTACAGTAAGACCTTAAAGAGTAGCAAAAGTACGATAAAAGAGAAGGGGACTGGACAGGGACGAAAGAAGGGAACTTAACCTAACACGTTAAGGTCTTATGGTAAAAAGGATAGAGAACTTAATGAGGAATAAAAGTACCTTATATAGGTCTTCGAAGAATCTTTTCTCATAAATATTCCTTCATTTTATAAAATCAGGATCGTACATATACATAATTTTTTTTGTAATAAAATGGGTGTTTTGATTATGTAAACCGATATACATCTTAATATTTAATCATTGTTAAAAAGGACTCTTAAGAACCACAACGGGATAAGAGAGGATCGATGTCCCGAGCACAACGACGATTCAGCGAAGTCAGTACAGGCTGAGACATACTGGGGTATCTGCCTTCGGGTGGTCCGAGGGGGCAGGGACCCTAAGAGGTCCGTTCTTGTGACCTGACCCAACGGTAAAGGAAGAGGTTACGTACTTTCACTTTTCACTTTCACTTCAGCGAGTCAGTACAGGCTGAGAATCGTTGGCGTACCTGACGTCGGACGGTCCGAGGAGGCAGGTACCCTAAAAGGTCCGTTGTCATGACCTTACCCTACGGTAACGGAAGAGGTCCCGAGTACTACTCTGTAGTGTTTTAACAAACCTAAAGACTTGAACATATATGGTAAACAAAGGAAAGGACGGAAACCTTATAAAATCTTAAAAGGTAAAAGGTCAATGGACTTTGTAATATTACACAAGGAACTATATCCAGTTGAAGTAGATAATGCAACCAGGTATTTGTCTCTGAAGAGTAGTCCTTTTTATATAGAGTCTATTAAGGGGGAGAGAAAGACTAAGGTAAATGTTTGTGACGAAATTAAACCGAAACCCGGAGGACCCGTGTAAAATAAAAAAGGAGGAGGAAACATTAAACAAGAAGAGAGACTTTAAAAGAATAGAAGGGTGAGGAATGACTCAAAAAGTGCCGAAATTAAAGACTTCCACGCAAAGTGCAAGGATTGACAAAAAGTCGTGAAGAGTATCTTGCAGCACGACACTACCTTTACAAGACATTGTACGCAATGAGGTATACCATTGGTTATCCGTCTCTTACAAATTATAATAAATTTCAATGAGTAAATTTGAGTTATTGGTAAACCCCGATTCCGATGATACAACTCCGTCGGATAAAACACGGAATATAAGTATTCTTTATTATTGATTTCTACAATATTTGAAAAGTAAAAGGAAGAAAGGAGTTTAACCGAATAAAGACAAACACAAACAGAAGGTGTACTCTTGTATGAAAAATATACAAATCATTGGGTTGTAATCATAGAAGTCCACAAAGAGAACTAGATCTAGTAAAGTGGACTCTTTTTTTAAGGTTCTTGGTCGAACTTCATGTTTGATCGATAGACCTAAGACTCTTAGTTCGTCCCCTCCTCCCGACCTAAAGTCGAGTTAAAACAATCCTTTTAAAAGTGGTAAAAGTCACATCTTAGTTGTAGGGGTTCGTGTCTGTGTGAATAAAATGGGTTAGATTTCTTTAGTAGTTAGAAGACAAAACTGCCCTTCCTTTTCTTACTTGGTCACAACAGACCAATGTACCGGAGTTCCTGTTCTGTACCCTAGATCGGTGAATTTCTCCAAAAGTTGACTCAGATACGAAAGTTGATAGGGATGAGGGTGAAAGTCCCAAGGGTAAAGAACCTTTAAGAACTCATTAAACTCTGGAGACGATGTTTGTTTTAACGAAAAGTTAAAAAGGTGGTTACCGCATATAGTTGCTTTAGTCAAAGATGAGTAACAGATAAAGGGTCGACGACAAAAAGAAAGAAAGATGAAAGAAATAGGAGTTGTTAAACACGAAGTTTGTGCACTCGTTAAACCGTTTTCGGTGTACCGAGAATGAGAGTAGGCAGACGTAGTACCAAAGACCGGTGCGTGGACCGTCTCTTCTAGTATGTTATGTTTACTATTATTTTAATATCTAATTTTGTTACATTGTCTCCGTTACGTCTCACTCTCAGAGACTACACCTCTACGATTAAACCATCAGACAAAGAGAAATTTATAACACAAGTTCTCCGACGGTTTTAATCGTTTTGCTAATGATCTGTGAATACCACGAAGGTGAACCCACCCGTCATGAAAAAACGTGTGAGAATCCACACGGTACTTCGAGCCCGTGTCTGGGAAGGAAGGATTGGATGTCCGTCGTATTACAGCTCCGTAATAAAAAACAATAAAAACAAATGATAATCCACTGAAAAACGCTGATAATAAAGGAATTAAACCAATCGGTCCGGACACTAAAACAAAAGGATGGGGTGAAACGACTGTCAGAACACCCTCCTTCACTTTTGTGACACTCACGGTACAAATAAATACGTGGAGTAGGACCTGCTGAGACACTGTTCGCCACCCCTATATAAAAAAGTTCGTGAAAGACGCAGTGAACAGTCGAAGAATAATATTCCACCAACTCAAATGACGTAAAAATCGATATAAACTTACGGATTATTAGGGTGTCGTGTAATTGATATTAAACACTTAATATAGGTAGAAGATTCTCATGTAACGAAATATAGAGAATCATTTTGCTAAGTACACTTAGATGGGTGTACTCTTCCGAAGACTCTAAAATAATGGTCCTTCTGCTAATATGAGTAGGAGTAAACCGTAAAAGTTCGAGGAGACCTTTATAAAATGGTGCAGAAAATAGGGAAAGATAGAGTTGTACAGTCAGGAGACCCTGTCCGGAACACTGAAGAGTTTTAGTACCGCCAGATCGACAGTGGAGTTTAAGACGTACATATTTTGATTCGAGTAATAGACATGGGGAAAACTGGGGGACAAGTTTTGACCAGGGGGACCCTATTGAGGGAGTCAATTACCTTCGAGGTACGAAGGACAATGGAATCTATCTTAAGAAACACAGTAGAAGCCGAGAGAGATTACAGAGTAAGGTTACTTAGTAGTGGTTTAAGACAGTAAGGATGGACTCTTTATATAAAGTACGACAGAGGACGAGTCAGTTTCGTATTCCAGATTATAAAAGACAGGACATAATGACGATTCAAGAGGAAAGACCAGAAAAGGGGTGGATTGAACTGAAAGATGTAATGACGGTATTTCTCATTAAGTAATGACTTTTCATACCTTTGTAGTTTCTTTTATTATCTTTCATTTTCATTTGTAATGGGTATCAGATAATGGCCTTCATTAGTGACAACGTTAAAATCCTGTATAGGAACGTCTATTTACGTTTATATTGATATTTACTACTATATCTAGACGTACCTTGTGGTACCTTGTGGTCACTACATGTACATAAACACAATATAAAATAACGTAATATGTAATAACCTAAGGATATTTGAGAAATATGAAACTTAACCGATTTAAATTTAATAATCACTACAAATGTCTTAGGTATGAAAAAACGAATTTTTCGAAGTTACGACAGAGTAATTGTTCTTATGTAAGATTCTGAGTCGTTCATTAATCTGAGACGTCTTGACCGAACTGAAAGAAGAGACTGGAGTAAAAGATACTGTAGATAAATTAGGGTACCCAGATGAACGACAAGAAGATTTTGTTCAGTGGGTGAGACCCCGGAACCATAGAAGCTATCAAACCTGAGGGTCAGACTGTAAAAAGTCTCTACACTGGACGGACAGACTGGGGACTGTAAAAGTGAGTAGTCTTAAGCTGAACCCAAGATTTATCAATAAGTTTCAAATGGAGAAAACTCTTTCAAGATGAGTAAAGGGGATGATTTACTAAATGGAAGGAATTCTCAAAAGTGTGCAGAAAACTCGTCCTTACATAGTATGTACACAAAGGAACACCTTATGTGGTCTTCGGAATTTCAGTATTCCTGGTTCTGAGTTGAGAATTAAGACATAGAATGATTAAACCATTATAATAAATTAAAGAGACTCGGAATCTATCCCCGGATAACAATAGTAATTTACAACCCTTTTACCTCCCCTCATCTCATTCCAAAATGGGTCACAGTGTGTTGTCTAACCTCGACCCTGACCGTTAGTGGTAGACTGTAGTTTCGGATATGAGGACTGACAGTACCGTGTAGTCAAGAGATCAAAAAGAGAGGATTTTCTTTGATCATCTCTACGACGAGTACCTAATAGTGAAGAGTGAAGAGGTCACTCACACTTCTGATGCTACAATTTTGTGACAAAACGAAAGGATCCCAATGATGTTTGATTCACCAAATATTATTGTCTTTACGTAAAAAAAAGTATTAAGATCTTCGATCTCCAAGTTTTACTTCTAAGATCGTTCCGGTATGAAAGAAACTTCCCAGATCCCACTATAAAAAGAAACGGAGGAGTACCAACCGTGAGGAACTGAACAGGAAGGGTAGAGACAAGGTACTGGGAGAAGAGAGACGTGGAAATATACCGGAAAAGTATTCCTACGGTCAATTACCTAAATCCCGGGTGAGATTAGGTCACACTGGTGTAGAATTGAACTAATACAGAAGTTTCTGGATAAAAGTTTATTCTAGTATAAGTGTCCATAACTCCCAATTCTGAACTTATTTGGAAATAACACTAGTATCCATGACCAATTTCCACGACTATATGTATATATATATATATATATATATATATATATAGGGTAGTATATTACGAAACAATACTAACTAAGTAAACGATTCTAGTGTAAAGGTCCGTTAACCACACAAGGATATTGTTAAGTTGATCTACGATCTTGTTTATGATCATACGATCAGAACAACCATTAATTATCCGTAACCGTCATCAGTCCTAAAAAAAGTGTCAAACAGTATCTTTTTACATGATTAATGTTTAAACTGTAGTAAAGATTATCTGTACATCGGTCACTAGTATTACTATCTTTCAATCCCTTCTACGTGTGTTTCCTTTACCTGTCATCTATTTATAAGTTGAATAGTTCTTGTTAGACACGAAGCAACGAATCGGTACAGACTGAGAGACACTGGGAAACCTGATATCTGACGGTCCGAGGTGACAGGTGTCGTACAGGGTCCTTTCTTTTGAACTCACACACGGTGAAGGAAGAGGTCTTCTTATTATACGACCTTAGAATTTAAAATATATAAATAACAAGTGTATTATATGGTTACTACCCACATATAAAAGAGATTCTAAAGAATGTAACAAAGAGTAGATGTGTAAAACACATCCTTTTCCTCATGTAGTTCCGATATATAACAGTGGGACAAATAAATTGAATATCATGTAGTACTCTTTGCAACCCGACCTTCTTCGTGTTCGACCTTAGTTTTAACGACCCTCTTTATAGTTATTGGAGTCTATACGTTCACTGTGGTAGGAATGCCGTCTTTCACGTCTTCTTGATTTCTCGGAGAACTACTTTCACTTTCTCCTCTCACTTTTTCAACCGAATTTCGAGTTGTAAGTCTCTTGATTCTAGTACCGTAGACCAGGGTAGTGAATTACCCTTTATCTACCCCTTTGTCACCTTTGTCACCGACTGAAAACCCGAGACTTTTAGTGACGTCTACTTTAATTTTCTACGAATGAGGAACCTTCCTTTCAATACTGGTTGGATCTATCGTATAAGTTTTTCTCTCTGTAATGAAACGGTTGTTTCCAGGCAGATCAGTTCCGATACCAAAAAGGTCACCAGTACATACCTACTCTCTCAACCTGACACTTCTTTCGACTCACGGTTTCTTAACTACGAAAACTTGACACCACAACCTCTTCTGAGAGCTCTCAGGGAACTTGACGTTCCTCTAGGTTGGTCAGGTAAGATTTCTAGTCAGGACCTACAAGTAGTCTTCCTGACTACAACTTCGACTTTGAGATTATGAAACCGATAGACTACACTTCTCAACTAAGTTATCTTTTCTGGGACTACAACCCTCCCTAACCCCCGGCCTCCTCTTCCCCTGCTGTCTCCTACTCTACCAACACAGTATAGTGACTGAGTTTTCTGTACTCAAACTCACTTGAGGCCCTCAACCACTACCTGTCCCTCCGGACCGCACGACGTTAAGTACCCCAGCGCTTCTCAGCCTGTACTTTAAGTACCCCAGCGCTTCTCAGTCTGTACTGACTCGTTGACTTGACTTGACTTGACTTATATCAATCTCGAAGTCTAACGACGTCCAACCAAGTTGATCGTAAAAATGGTACATAGACCATATGACATGTACAAGTGTTTTCTACTGTTAATATAATCCAACCACATCTTCATTAACACCAAAACGTGACCACTTGAAACGAGAAACTACAATCTTATATAAGAATTTATGTACACCAATTTAATACACAATGTGTAGTAAAATTAAGTGTAAAGAGTCAAACGAAAAACGATTACTAAATGGTGAACGACAAATAAAATATAAATAAAATCTGATCCCTTTACTACAATCTGTTTTTAGTTTAAACTCACTAAAAGTATAAACTCAAGTTTTACCCGGAATTTCGTCACTTCTGTTTAACGTTGTAGTTGTTAAGTAAACCGGGTCCTTGACGATCTTAAAAATCACGTCACCAGTAAGTTCTTCAAACGTTTCCTCTGTTCTCGGAACTGCTACTCCTCATATCACTGGTCGGTAACCTTCAACTGTTGTTGATTGACTCTCCTAGTAGTTTCGACTAATAAAATTTTGATGTACTCTTCAACGGTTTCTTGAGTAACATGTCATGAAATCGTAAACTTCGTTTAACCTTTCCACTTTTTTGAACCATTCACCCACGGACTACTTTCGCTTACAGCGAGTCAGTACAGACTGAGAAGCACTGGGGTGTCTGATATGTTAAGTACCTTAAGAAGTCCCGTCTTACGACCTCACCCAGCGGTACGGGAGGAGGTCCCCTAGAAGGGTTGGGTCCCTACCTTGGGTCCAGAGTGTGTAACGTCCACCGAAGAATCGGTCGACTCGGGGGTCCCTTCGGGTCCCACGGACTACTCGACTGACTTTTAGTTTTGTAAAAGTAAAACTTCACAGTAGAAGAGAATAAAATACGTTGTTTTACCTGTTAAAGAACTAGTCTAACACTACACACTACTTTTTACGTAAAATAGGTTACTGACCGTTACTGGTTGAGTCATCGACTTGATTTTTCTACGAGGTTCAAATCAAGTCAAGTCAAATCAGCGAGTCAGTACAGGCTGCGAAACGCTGGGGTACTTAGCGTCGTACGGTCCGGAGGGACAGGTAGTGGTTGAAGGTCTCAAGTGAGTCTGAGTGTAGGTAGCTCAGCCACTACGGTAGGTCGGTAGAGAAGGAGTCAACAGGGGAAGAGGAGGACGCGGGTTAGGGAGGGTCGTAGTGTCAGAAAAGGTTACTCAGTTGAGAAACGTCCTCCACCGGTTTCATGACCTCAAAGTCGAAGCCGTAGTAAGGAAGGTTTCTTTAAGGTCCCGACTAGAGGAAGTCTTATTCGTGAAGGGTTTCGGTTTGAAGGTGGTTTTTCACCAGTACCAGTTGTAAACCACCAGACGATGACCGAGCTATGTGATGTCGAAAGACTTAGGGTCACTTTGGTAGTGTAGACTCTTCGTCCGAGTCGTTTAGTTACTCTATATGACTTTTGACGTTACGGACGTCGACCGTAACCAATTGTCTTTCTCGGTCTAAGAAGAGACGTTGTTACGGACTGGTGTGCAGTGTGTTGGTTACGAAGTTTTCAACTTGTTTAACCCGATACTTCAAAACGGAGACGGCATAAGTGGACTGTAGATCGGTTGGTTGACGGTTCTAAGAAGTTCGTAGAACTGTTGAAAAAGTGTCTCTTTTTTTGAATGTGTTAGTCGTTCTTCGTCTTTTAGGAAAAGTTCTCAAACAGTGTAGGGTTTCATATCTAAAAATGCGAGATCCATATTTACTTAAATAAAGAGTAACCGGTTTTATAAAACTAACATTACCAAGGATAAAACTAATTATTTCTACCAAAATTCGGATTCATATTACTAAATTTTAAGTGTCCGACTTTGATATTAATACGAACGTGGTTGGATTATTTACGTTCGTAACAAATACAAAAAGACTACCGGTGTGTGTGTATGTCTCGTTAAAACTACTGACAGAGTATTTCTATAAATTGTAAACACCGATTGACGGGACCAATAGAAGGAGGACTCTCTCAACAAGGGGTCAGGGTGTTTAGGTGACACAGGAGGACGGAGGGACGGAAGTGAGTCAGTAACGGTAGGCGATTTTAACATACATGAAAATCTCGTGTCTGTTTTACTATACAGTGGATACTTCTGGCAGTACTCTTAAATGGTGAGGTAAAAAGAGGAGGAGGATCTACTAAGAAAAAGATGGACCTATTTTGTCGATAAAACAAGACGGAATCAAGGTTGCCCCGAGTAGTGCCCTAATCATTAACGGATATCACAGACGACGACGACGATGACGATTCAGTGAAGTCAACCCAGACTGAGACACGCTGACGTGTCTACCGTCGGGTGGTCCGAGGTGGTAGGGACCCTAAGAGTTACCGTTGGGTGAGGTCATGAGAACGGACCTTTTAGGGTACCTACCTCCTCGGACCATCCGACGTCAGGTACCCCAGCGCTTCTCAACCCGTGCTGACTCACTGAAGTGAAAGTGAAAAGTGAAAGTACGTAACCTCTTCCTTTACCGTTGGGTGAGGTCATAAGAACGGACCTCTTAGGGTCCCTCTCTCCTCGGACCACCCGACGGTAGATACCCCAGTGTGTCTCAGCCTGTGCTGACTTCGTTGAATCGTCATCGTATCACAGATCCTGTCTCGAGTTGTGTATGAATAAAGGAGAGGTGAGGGTGGGTTCTTTCTCAAGACTAAAAAATTCAATTATTTTCCTGTTTAACCCGGTCCCAATCCTCACTTCCATCCCCCACCCCAACTTACGGATGGTACAAGATCCGTGTCACGTTCTATGGCCCCGATTTATTTCTACTCATTCTGTTACGGGGACTAAGGTCCCTTTACTATCAGTACACAGTTTGACGATTCCATTAACTGTATTGTCTTAGATTTTCGTCCAGTTTTCGGACGTGTGTATCGTAAGATACCATTAGTCCAGTCTCCGTGGGTACTCCTCGTGGATGTGGTCTGGTTCCGATAGTTTGACGTTCTCTTAGAGTTTGTTGTGACTTTGTCACTCGAACCTTGTTCCCTCCCTTTCACCTATTTTTTGTAACGTTGTAAGGTTCGTGTCACTTGGTTCCTGTCTCTCCGTTCCGTCTATATTTTCTCACAAACTTTTGACTTTCGAGTAACGTTTCCTCCGGACCACTGAATTACAGTAGAGTTATGTTTTCGTGTCTTGAGTGATACGAGACTAATAGTAACTGGATATCCCACACACGCAGACGTATACACACATCCCGTCACCCCCTGTACGAAGGACTACTAAGACGCAAATTTCATGTTCAGGTGGTCTCTCACCATCCCGGTTTTCAAGTAATGCCTATAAAAAAATTTGGTGTTTTTGTCAGATAGCCTTTCTAAAGACAGTCCGTAGACGGTAGAGATCATTGAAAGACCTTACCAATGTTTTTACGTATAGGTTCAGTATTTCTAAATTGCTTCATAAGAGAACGGTAAATATCATTACTATGGTTTACTGTTCAAGTTTAATGAACAACACTAATGAGAAGTAGACCCGTTTTGTGTACAACATTGCATAAGCGTCCTACGTTAATGTAGCTGACGTTACTGTATCTTACCGTTGTGACCTTTCTCTCGATTAGTGTATGTTATGTGTGTGACAAATCTAAAAAAAGGTTAAAAAAAAAAAAAAAACCATAACGTTAGACAAGTGGTAAACCTGATTAGTAATTGAGAGAGACAGAAAAAAAAGACATTACACCTTTCATAGCCGACTTAATCTATTCGTGGTTTTCTTACAATTATGTTACTTGTATTACATACGAGATATAAGAGTTTAAATCTACTATTAAATTCTTTCTGTTACTGACATGGTACAAGTACTCTATATAATAGTCTTTTGAACATCTAAAACTAAAATATTACTAGTATCTCCCTCTTTTGGATGACATTACTGTTTGTTATCTACAAAAGTTTCTATAAGAAGTACGTCTCAGAATTGTTAAGATAGGACCCATGAAATAAATTGTTTATCAAACTCTATAATGTAAAAAACACAGTTATTTTCCTGTACCGCTTGGTGTAAATTTTATAAGATATTCGAAAACAAAGGAGAAAAACCGGAGGTATTAAGAAGGAAAAGAAGAGTTGAATGACGGAGAAACCCCTATCGAGTAGATGACATCGAAATTAAAGGTTAGAATTAAAGATTTGATATGGGGAAAAAAGTCGTGTTACGGATGTGGAAACTGGTGATTCATCTGAAAGATGGACGTACAGAAGTTTCAGTAATACCCTTTAAATCTTAAGTAGTGAGCGGGAAGAGAGAGGAGAGGTAGAATTTAAAGTGTGTGACTACTTACAAGAGTTAGTATGAATGACGTAAAGATAGGTTAAGTCTTTGAAGAATCATTACGGACTTAAGAGACAGGATATACGTGGTTTATCCTGTGTTGATAGCAATCACTACGAAACACAAATAACAGAAAAAGGTGAAAGACAAAAAATACCGGAATTAAGTCCAGAGTTAAGTCCAGAAATAGTATCAAAGAGTCCTGTAATGTTGTATTTTATGTGCAAACTCACTTCAATAACAAGGTGAATGTATGAATGGAAGAGATTACTATAAAAATAGTTGGTGTAAGATTTCAATCTTTTGATCGTCAGTATAATCTATGGAGGGTAAGAGAAGAGGTAGTACACATTAGACATTTGTTTATACCACTGGATAAGTTATAGGGATCATAGTAAGTACAGATGAAGGAATTATCTTCAAGAATAACGGATAGTGTATGATAACGTTACTTACGATTGACCAGAAAGATGGAAGTGGGTATTTGAGAGGACGGTTGAACGATTTCATTCTTGACCTAACATATCCCTGTGTCAAGAAAAAAAAAAAAAAAAAAGAAAAAATTTACTAGGGTTTATCTATTCTTGACACACGAAAGTTTTTAGTTTCTTTAATAGATCCCTTTTACTGGACCCTGAGACGTAATCATAAAAAGTTTTCCAGGAACTCATTGAAGACACAGATCAGAACTGTCTCTTTATCATAGTGATAATTCTTTTTAAGTGAAGTTACGATTTTTCCAGTCAAGTAGTTCCCTGTACGTTTTTACACATTCATGGAATTTTATCTTGAATTTTTTAGTACTTTGTCACCGTTTTAGACCTTTTTCATGTATCGCAGTGTATTAATATTGACCCTTGAAATTTTTTAAGAGAAAATCATTAACTATATTGATCATCGTAGGTTTTAAGTCATTTTAATCTCTTTTAAACTTGGTTTTGTGGTAGTAACTTGTCATAAACCACTACGAATAAAAATATCTTGTAAAATAAGTTATTATCGTTTATACACGATAAAAAAAAAGGTTCTTGTGTACTTAGTAATCGACTTTCTCCAGTATACGATTACTTGTCGAATGAATTTCCTGACTCAACTGTATCTTATACAAGAGACTAGTGTTGTTTTAATTTATTTTTTAGTTTTGGTTTTCTGTAAAATATTTTGATGATAATAAGTGTTTATTACGTCGTATAAAGATTTATAGGATGCCATGTTCTTTCTTTAGTGTTACCTTTAATCTTTTATAAGAGTTACGTTACCTTTACTTTGTTGGATAGTTTTAAACACCGTAAGTTAATTTCGTTCCAAATAAACTTTGCAACGAAGATGATTTTAGTGTCTTTCCACAGTTTAGTTTCTTTATATGAAGTAACCTTTTATATCTTCTTATCTAGGTAAATTTGGGTTTTATTCATGTGTCTTCATTTTAGTTATGGGTCTTTAGTTATTCATCTTGTACCTTTGGGTTATCTTTTCGTTAATATAGACCTTTTATAGATATTTAACTTTCTTCTTCTTATTCATTTCACCGGTTGGGTTTGTCTCTTTTGTGTTTATTGGTTATAGTTCTTACTTTTTTTCTATAGTGACGACCTAAATGTCCCTATAACTTCTCTATAGTTCCATAAAAAATAGTTTAAATACGGTTATTAAAAAATTTTTAGAATCTTCTTTATTTCAAAAGAACTTTCTATGTTGAACGGTTTTAACTGTATATTTCTTTGTCATTTGATTTCGTCGTACCAAAATTCAATTTTATTTAGTTAAATATTAATTTGATAAGAGGTCTTTCTTTTGACGTTCATTAAAGTTTCCACTTAAAATAGTATATAAATTCCTTCTTTTTATAGTTGTTCAAATGAGTTTACAAAGTCTTTTATTTCCTTATCAAACGGTTGAGATAAGGACTCAGTCATGGTGTGGCTATAGTTGTAAGTTTCTATCTGTCCGTGTATCTACGTGGATAGATACAGGTTTCTTACTGTAAGAAGTATCTGTATCCACTTTTTTTAGAAACTTTTTATTAATCGTATAATTTAGGTCTAGTACCTTAATCATCTGTTCCTATTATTTTATCGATAAAATTCATGTTTATAGGTTCTTCCATCTCCCTTCGATCTCGTACTACTCTCTTTCCGTTCTATAATTTGTTCCTGAGTTTGAAAGGTCTTTTCTTTATAGAGTTTACTTTTTAAGTAACCTATCGATCTACCGTATTTGAAGGTTAGATTATTACATCTTTTTGGGTCACTGTATCGTTATCTTTATCAGATGGGACTTCATGTTTTAATCTTTGTTTTTAGTAATTTTATTTCAATTGTCTCTTGTCCAGTTAACACCCCGTTATGACTGATTTGAGTATGTACCTCAGGGTCTTCCTTTCTCTTCCCACCTGTCTTTTCCTCGACAGTTTTAAGTTGAAAATAAGGAAAATTTTAAGAACCATTTGATCTTAAACTTTATTTTAAAGAATTAGACTATTACCCGTAAAAATTATTAGAGTATTATTGTATACATTATCACTGTCATACTTATACAAGAGAATACTAAAGAAAAAAAGAGAATACTAAAGAATAGGTGTAAAGATAAATTTAATTATCTAAGGTTCGGTCATGTTATGTCATTCTTTTTATTTCGGTACTCTTTAAATTTATAGACGTCTACTATACTGATCCGTTTATCTTTAACTATTCTTTAGATGGTTTTTATGAGTAAACTCCTCATCATACATTTAAATCGTTATAGTATCTTATTGTCCGATTAAATGTTTCTAGTCGACTTATGGATATTCACTGATTCTCGTTTTAACTTTTATTAATAAATTTTATCGTAATAGTTTTTGATGAATCTTTAGTTAAATGGTTTTATATACTTTTGAAATGGTGTACGGATGATATAAGACAAGTCTATTTACAATTTTCTGACTTTATATAGTGTTCATATAGTTCAAATATTTGATGGAATTATTCTAACGTATTACTACTACGGTGAATAAAGATTAAACTCGACATAGATATCGACACAGATAAATACATTATAGTTAGTTTTACAGTCGTCCTTGAGAATATTACCAGTTGTTATCTAAGATTTTAAATATACGTTTTCTAGATTTCAAAAAATTTAATATATAAAAATTTACAATTTTTTATTAATATAATTAAGAAACAATTTGATTATTACGATTAAAGGTTCGTAATATAAATAGTTCCGTGACCTCTCTAACCGTCTTTCTTAGTTTAGTTAGTTGTCTTGATTTCTGATATCTATTCGTTGTGAATATGTCTATTAAGTAAAGGACGTTTCAGTAGTTTCGTCTAGTTACTCCATTTCCTTTTAGAAAAAGTGTTTACCGTGGTCATGAACTTTACCCGTAGGTGTCTTCTACCTGTTTCTATTAAAACTGTAAATGGAGTATCATGTGTGTTTTTATAAGACTCTAATTAGTGTACAAATTTGTATTTTCGAATTTAAGATCTTTTTACGTATTCTCTTATAGAGACGTTGGGTCCCTACACGTTTATAAAATCTAATTTTGTAATTTGTGATTGGTAATTTTTATTTACATATATAATCAGAAATAGTTTTAATTTTGAAAACAGTATTCCGTGACATTTCATCCATTGAGTATTTGACTCTTTGATAAGTGTCTTACATAAAATATTTCCTGAACATAGATAGTATATATTTCTTGAGGATGTTGATTCAATATTTTTTAGGTTTGTTAGGTTAATTTTACCTGTTTTGTAAACATGTTTAGTTATTCGGTATATTTACCAGTTATTCGTGTCCTTCTTTATACTTTGTAGTGATTAGAAATCCCTTACATTTACTTTTGGTTTTCTATGATGATGGATAGACAATCTTACCATTTGTAAAAAAATTCATTTGTGGTTACGAGTCTTTTGTAAAAAAGATCAAACGATCATTTTCACACTTTCAATATAGTCACACTTTTTATATGAATCAGGACCCGAAGACTTCACTGTTAGGATTTATAAATATGTTTTCTTTACTTCTATAACTGACTCTACATATACTCACGTGACTTTAAAAGTATGTTGTGTGTAGTCGAGACATGGTGAAAAACAGTTTGTCTTCCCCTATTCAACCTTCGTGACCGTCTAAAATAAAAGGATCCGAGGTTTTAGTGACGTCTACCACTGATATCGGTACTTTAATTTTCTGTGAACGAGGTACCTTCCTTTCGATACTGTTTAGGTCTGTTGTATAATTTTTCGTCTCCGTAGTGAAACGACTGTTTCCATGTTTATCAATACCAAAAAGGTCATCCGTACATGTCTACACTCTCAACCTGACACTAGTGACTTGTGGTTTCTTAACGACGAAAACTTAGTATCATGACTTCTTCTGAGAAATCCCAGGGATCCTGGTGTTTCTCTAGTTTGATCAGTTAGGATTTCTTTTAATTGGGATTTCTATGTAACCTTCCTGACTTCGACTTCGAGGTTATGAAACCGGGGGACTACATTTCTCATTGAGTAACTTTTTCTGGAACTACGACCCTTTCTAACTTCCGTTTTCCTCTTCCCCGTCGTCTCCTTCTCTACTAATTTATCGTGGTGGTTGAGTCGCCTGTACTTAAACTCGTTTGAGACCCTCTGACCTTCTGTCTCCTCGGAGCGTAGAACGTCATCAGGTACCCCAACGATTTTCAAACTTGTACTGAATCACTGACGGTTTGTTATTATCAAGAATTTTACGTAACAATTTTTGAGGGAAGATTTATTTTGAAACCGTAACCCGAAGGGGTCACTAAGTCCCTATATCTTTGGTAGACGTCACGTCGTCGGTGTCCTCTACTCCCAAGTTAGGGACCCAACCCTTCTAGGGGACCTCCTCTGTTACCGTTGGGTGAGGTCCTAAGAACGGACTTCTTAGGGTACCCGTCTCCTCGGACCACCCGATATCAGGTACCCCAACGTTTCTCAGTCTGTACTCACTTCGTTGAATCTTAGTCCTCATCGTTGTCGACAGGAACAGAACAGATTGACACTACCGATAGGTACATAGGATAGGTTCACTAAATAGACTTACTCAAATTAATAAACTAGTGGTGAGATCAAATTAATGTTCAGTCTTTCACGGTTCTTTAATCCGATTTCAGTTCCTAAGGACCGAACTATCTGACAACTGAAGATAGATTACTTGAGACATAATGTGAATTTCTCGTCCTTCTTTATAAGAATTAAGACATTCTCGATCAGTAAATAGACGATAAAGGTTCATTCTCACCTATGGTGTTCCTTCTTGTCCTTTAAGGGCATAGAAGTCTCTATAACAACTCTATGATAGGTAACACATGTCTTTATATGATATTTTAACGGGACAAACCGAGCTGCATGTGTCTTTGTGTGGTTGTGTGTGTGTCTGTGAACTCAAAATAATCAGTAAGAAGGGTCGTAGGTAAGGTGAGGTTTGCAAAACTGATTAACAGTATCATCACAGGTTAGAATAACGGTCACTAACAAATCTTTGACTGTATATAGGGTTAGGACCATATTCTATAAAATATTTAAGATGATCCCGAACACCTTTTTCTCGGTAATAAGGAATCTGTCTCTATGTCTTTCTCCGTACGTATGTAATGTAAACCTGTACGTAGTTAGTAGAATCGTATCCCTTGTATTTTGAATGTTACTTGTCCTTCTTTCCTCTCCACCTTTCTTGGAACCTGGAATTTTCGTAACAACGTGATACGTAACACAATTCTAATCGTGAGGACGATAGGGACCAGAACGTCAAGACATCAACTCCACTAATTAAAAGAATAGAAGATTCGAACAAATTCAGTCCAAAAGGACAATGAATTTTGACTTCCGTAACATTCTCTCTGTGATTGTGTCTCTGTGTTGTCAAATCTATCATCGATGTAAAACTTAACCACCCGAAAACGTTCGGTCGTGTTACAGAGTCTGAAGTACATGGACTGGGAAAGGAAAGGAAAAGAACGACAGCTTCCCGTCTCACCATGTTATTTTTTCCTATCCTCAAAACTTACTGTTTTTAAACACGACCCGAACCACAACAGTATTTGACTGAACATACTGGAACCTTTTATTGGTACGACTTAGAGTCGACAAGGAAAACCTTTGAAAACACCTTGAAGGTATCTCTAATTACCGTATCATGTACATTCCATAAATGTGTTCGAGACCGTTTGTATTCCATAAATTTCACTTAACCGACGATAATTGTATTCCTCCTTTTAGTGTAGTTACAAGACCGTCGACTGAGTAGTTAACCCGAAATTTATTTTATCGTATAAATATTCAACCCTAACTAGACGAGTAGAAACACCCGTCCTTATCTTATGAACTGTATCACCCACCCCAATCTTTATCGGTTCGTTCATCTTCTTAGTTTATCATTGTCGTTATGATTGTTTGTGGCGGAAGGTATATACTCAGAGACTCGACACATACTCGTGAGTGGAGTGATTTGTATACTCTTTTAGTTTTCGAGTTCATCATTGCCTCAAGTCGGTTCTAGTGTCCCGTCTTAGTGTACACCGTCTTAGTAGTGAATGAAGTCCGTGAGACCGACATTTGGGGAACAAGTTTTGAATTAGGTCCAACGACAAACACGTATAAAATAATCTCCGATTGGGATCGGTTGTACGAGTGGTTACCCTTCGAAAGGGTTGATGAGAGTCATAGTAGTTCTTTTATCAGGAAGGTATTTCTATTGAATTCGATTTACTTTGTCACACACACACGATACATTTTTTTCGCTATTGAATCAGGGATCACCGAGTCTGCCATTTTGCAGACAGATGTCACGTCCTCTGGGCCCAAGCTAGGGACCCAACCCTTCTAGGGGACCTCTTCCTTTACCGTCGGATGGGGTCATAAGAACGGACCTTTTAGGGTACCTGGCGTCTCGGACCATCCAATGACAGGTGCCCCAGCGTTTCTCAGCCTGTGTTGACTCGCTGAAGTGAGTGAGTGAGCTATTTTATATGTACCTTCTTTTCTGAAGGGTGGACTAGAGTCTACTGATCTTTATGTGTTGACCATCGGTAAATTCCAAAATGAGAACGTCTTGTTGTAGACACGGACGCACACGCACACACGACTCAGTGAAGTCGGCACAATCTGAGGAAACGTTGGGATACCTGTCATCGGACGGTCCGAGGAGACAGGTACCCTAAGAAGTCCGTTCTAATGACCTCACCCAACGGTACGAGAGGAGGTCCCCTAGAAAGGTTCGGTCTCTACCTTGGACGTAGAGCAGATAGAGGACGTAACCGTCCACCCAAGAGATGGTGATCCCGGTGGACCCTTCGGGTCTTGTTGGAGACGACTGTGAATTTTTATAACTTTATTTCCAGTGAAGAAAAGAGGATTCGAGGCACACACACGTGAATCCAATGGAACACAAGAGTGTCTGTATATCCGTAAGTAAATGGTTTTGTTTTAACCCGTTCACAGTCAGAAAAGTCCAGACTACACTTTAAATAACCAGTGTAAAGGTATAGGTATTTTTATCTTGTGTAGTATACTAATACATAAGACTCAGATATAGTCAATTTCTTTGTCGTTCTTCTGGAAGTTAGTCTCACATGTGACCCCTCCACGTAAAATCATAGTTCCTCCGTAATAATAATTCGAGATCTCAAACCGTCGCAGTCAAGAAAGTGATTTCTTGAGAAAACGAGTCGACAACGACTTAACTCTCGGAAGATTAGTGTTTCCGTAAGATTCTATCAGTGTCTCCCGAATAAAAAGAATTTGAAAAGGAGTCCCCTTTCTTTTACTTGAGGGCAACTGGGAAAATTAGTGAACCCAGTTTAGTCTTGATAACAGTTTCACCGAAGCTCAGAAGTAATAAAAATTTTACATACGGTCTCTTCTTTGAAATTCGAAGGTTATTAGTCTGGAACAATATCTAAAAGGGATTGTTTACAAGTGGGTCTTTCTTACTAACCTCTCAAAAGAAACATTTCACACGGTAACTCCTAGTACTATATCCTAAGTTACCACCCGAAATTGACGGAAGAAATTATATAGTATACGAAATTGAGAGCCAACACTATTTTAACTTTGTTTGGAAAAATTAGACTAAAGTCTTCCGTCTCAAGTAATTAAGGGATCGGACGAATGAGATCTTTAAGGTAAACCCACATAAAGAACGTGACCATTTTAAGTGAGTAAGTAAGTAAGTAAGTCAGTATTCTCGGTCAATCCTTAGTATGTATATCCACGAATCAGGTGATTAATTTTCAATCTTTTTTCTTAAAATCTTTCAACTTTTCCCCTAAACCGAGTCTCTGTCTTACACTCAACGTTACTGAAGGATAATTCGTGCAAGTAAGACAAGAAGGGTTCTTATCTTTCTGGTGCAGTTCTATCGATGATAATGTATTTTGAAGATAAGTGTCCATTTTTACAAGTGTATTTCAAAGAGGAAAGGAAAGTTTGACACACGCACACACATGTTTACACGAGAACCAAAGGTTCGTGATTGTCCGTACACTGACGAAAGTAATGAGTTTCGTGATTTGTCTCATGAAGTTTACTTTATTTGTGAACTTCTTCCTCACCCCCTTCTTTTTTGGAGAGACATAATTTCTTCTACGATAGACGACGTCCCGTCTGTTGTCACTGACGTTATTTATAATAAATGGAACCGTAGAGAGGGACAGAAAGAGGAAAGGTAGATGAAGAAGATGGGTAGAAATAACGGTAAAGAAAGAAACCTGAACCAAATACAAGACCTACACCAATTCATTCCTTCACAATCAACGAGTCAGTACGGACTGAGACGTTGTGGTACCTGACGTCGTGTGGTCCGAGGACACAGGTACTCTAAAAGGTCCGTTCCTAGGACCTCACCCAACGGTAAAGGAAGAGGTCCCCTAGAAGGGCTGGGTCCCTAGCTTCGGCCCAGAGAACGTGACGTTCACCTAAGAAATGACTGACTCGATGTTCCAATTTCTCTGTTTTTTACTTTTTTTTTTTAGAGAAGAGATTAGGGACTTTCCTCTACGTGTAATCGCGGAGACCGAAAAGACCGTACAGGGACTTGAGAAATCCTCGCGAGGGTAGTACGAAAACTCACCTTACTCACACCGTTCTTTCCTTTATGATATTTCGGAATTAGTAGACTGACCAAATAAGTTGAGTGTTGGTTCAGGACACGATCTTTCACTTCCGGGTCCTTAATCTACACCAGGGTCATGAGTACTTTGAGTCGGACTTCTTCCTATGTCTATATTTTTACTGGTGTTTGTAAAATTCTCACCAGTAAAACACGATTTGAGATTCGTGAAACTTCACAATCAACGAGTCAACACAGACTGAGAAACGTTGGGGTACCAGACCCCGAGGAGACAGGTACCTTAAGAGGTCCTTTCCTATGACCTCACGTGACGGTAAGGGAAGTGGTCCCCTAGAAGGTCTGAGTCCCTAGTTCGGGTCCAGAGGGCGTAACGTCCGTCTGAGAAATGACAGGTTCGGTGATTCTTTCGAGTAATTTTTATACCTTGTGAAGTAATTAAACATGCAATAAGAATGTGTCCGCGGTACGATTAGAATACAGGAAAGTCACAATCATATACACAACCATTTCACTATATTCGTGAAAAACATGAAATTTTAGTAAATGAGAATTACATACCTACACTCTCAACCTGATATTTCTTTCGACTCGTGGCTTCTTACTTGACATCACAACCTCTTCTGATGACTCTCAGGGAACCTGACGTTCCTCTAGGTTGGTCAGGTAGGATTCCCTCTAGTCAGGACCCATAAGTAACCTTCCTGACTACAACTTCGACTTTGAGGTTATGAAACCGGTGGATTACGCTTCTCGACTGAGTAACCTTTTCTGGGACTACGACTCTTTCTAACTCCCGTCCTTCTCTTCCCCTGCTACCTCCTACTCTACCAACCTACCGTAGCGGTTGAGTCACCTGTACCCAAACCCATCTGAGGTTCTTAAGCACTACCTGTCCCTCCGGACCGCACGACACCAAGTACCCCAACGTTTCTCAGTCTGTACTGACTCGCTGACTTGACTTAACTGACTGAGAAATGCAGTCAGGCTTCTCAATCACTATGATGGTAGGAGTACTATGTCCTCTTTTCATTCTCTCTGTTCTCCACGTACCTCAAGTTTAGTGACTTTATTGAGGTTTCCGGTGTTCTAATCATTCCCTTCGTCGATACTAAATTCGGTTCCCTGAGAACGGGGTTCGATCTCACAGTATAGTGGAGAAACATACAACCGTCTTTTGGACCTACAAAGACGGTTAACAGGGGTAACGTTTGTGCGTGTGTGTGTGTGTGTGTTTTACAATTCAAAGAGAAAGTCGAGTGGTATGACCTCGAAAAAGTTTTGGTGAACCTACTTCACACTTTTCACTTTCAAAGGAACCAGGATAGGTACCTTAAGAGGTCCGTTCTCATGACCTTACCCAACGGTAAGGAAAGAGGTCCCCTCGAAGGGCTAGGTCCCTACCTTTGGTCCAGAAGACGTAACGTCCACCTGAGTAATGACTGACTCGGTGGTGTCTTTTGGGTAGAACACTCCCCAAAATTGACACGTCCAGTTATGTCAAAGAAGAAAGTCCATCTACGTATATTAAGTCGAATTGTGTAACGATAACTTATTCGTAGCACACATTTTTGTAGTTCTCAATTAAAAACGAACAAAACTAACAAAACCCTTTTCACTTTTATGATTATTTCACTTTGGATTTGTATATTAGGTTCCACCCTGGACCATATATGTTTTCCCTGACGTTATGACTTTATTTATTACACGAAATATTCGTTTTAACTGATAGGTCATCGGTTAAAATGAAACGCAAAGGGAGTCAGAATCTCGTAATGATGATTATTCTATCTAACTCCGAGGTCAAAATATTTTACCCTTTACCTCTTTACTATGTTTAAAAGAGCAATGATTATGGACTCCGGACCGTACCAATATTAAGGTGACCCGAACCTCAATCCACGAAACCCACGTTTAAACCCCGGTTCAATAAATTATAGGAATTTGGAGGTAAAATAACAGACGTTTTACTTTTCTTCTATTGTTCTGAATGGATAGTTGAATGGATATTTTGAATAATATTTATCGTCGTACACAATTACATTTATTTTCGTTGTTACTTTTGTTGAAAGTATTCGATCGCGTACTAGGTGTCCCTACCAACTCAAGTCAAGTCAAGTCAAGTCAGGAGTCAGCACAGACTGAGAAACGTTGGGGTACCTGACGTCGTGCGGTCCGGAGGGACAGGTAGTGGTTGAGGGCCTCAAACGAGTCTGAGTATCCCTACCACAATATATACTATTTGAGGAATTCTTATAACTGATTCTAAGTACACAACTGGGTCGTACTATGAATTACGAAAGTTCTGTAAATCATTTATAGTCTAATTGATTGGTAGACTCAAATTATCTATACACTTATTAACTTGTACATTTGTTATTACAAGTATTTGAAAATAAAAATACTTGACAAGGAATGAGTAGAAGGTTTCTTTCGACTTCTCGATAAATTTATTCTTTCAGTCACAAATGAAAGAATGACACGTTTAGTTTTCACGAAACAAAAAAGTTAAAAGATATATAAAATGTAACTGAATTTTTTATTAATGCAATGTAACTTCGAGTAGAGGAGTCAGGGTATTTTATAGAATTGACAATCGGGATAAACTTTGACTAAAAGATTAAGACGTATTATATATACGGGAAGTTTTTACCAACAAATTATCACCGTTTCTTTTCCTTTCGTTAAGACTTTTTCTTTTTTGTCACCATTTCCTCACTGTTCTTTGACGTTCTAAACATAAGTCACAGTTGTCTGTATGTGTATGTGAATGTAACAAGAAAGTGAATTAAACAAGAAAGTAAACTTCGAAAGAGCTCTACAAGTAGAAGAAATGTTTCCTTTCAGGTTACTAGACTGTTTTACGATACTGGACTATACGGACGGGACATCTTTATAAATTTTACTTTCAGAGCCAAACTCACGGTTCAAGACCTGATCCTCGGTATTCTTACCTATATACTGAGTAAAGAACGTTCCTAAGTATTTCCCTAGAATTGGTCAATGAAGAGAGACCTGGTACACATTTTATCCGGGTAGATATTTTGGAATCCGTACCGACCCACTTCCAATTCCACGACTCCAGGAAACCTCGAAATCGAGCGATTAGAGGTCTTATATATTTATATAGAGATCACAGTCCCTCGGTGGTACCCGAAGGGACCACCGAGTCTGTCATTTCTTAAATGGACGTTACGTCCTCTGGACTCAAGTTAGGGACCCAACCCTTCTCGGGGACCTCCTCCTTTGCCGTTGGGTGAGGTAATAAGAACGGACCTCTCAAGCTACCTGTCTCCTTGAAACACCCGATGTCAAGTACTCCATGTTTCTCAAACTGTTTTGATTCGCTACTTGTGACATGTGATATGATATATCTCACGAGCACGAGTCAGTGAAGTCGGCACAGGCTGAGAGACGTTGGGGTACCTGACGTCGGGTGGTCCGAGGGGACAGGTGTCCTAAAAGGTCCGTTCTCATGACCTGACCCAACGGTAACTGAAGAGGTACGATATATCTCATATAGATAGATATAAATGAAGATACAGGTATATTGGATATAGATATCTTAGATAGATATAAATATCTTATATATAGGCATAAATGGTTTAGATAGTTAGAAGGGAGGGAAGGAGGGAGGGTCAAACCATGTAAAGGGATTTCTCTTCTGTCTTCAAGACTCATAGTATCTTCTTTCTCACGGTACCCCAAACTTCTGAGAGTACAGATGACTAATTATTGAAATTTTTAACGATTTTCTAGTTTAACCTTAAGTTTAAACCCGACGGACAGAGGTTTCAGACGAGGGAATTAGTGACATATGGTGCATAGACACTACCTTACACAGACGATATATTCTACGACGACGACGACGACGACGACGACTCAATGAAGTCAGCATGGGTTGAGACACGTTGGGGTATCTGCCGTCGGGTGGTCCGAGGTGCCAGGGACCCTAAGAGGTCCGTTCTTATGACCTCACCCAACGGTAAAGGAAGAGGTTACGTACTTTCATTTTTCACTTTCACTTCAGTGAGTCAGGAATCGCTGGGGTACCTGACGTGGGATGGTCCGAGGAGACAGGTACCCTAAACGGTTCGCTCTCATGACCTCACCCAACGGTAACGGAAGAGGCGATATATTCTATTTTTGGGTGTTTACTAGAGATCTAACTTTTGTCTTCAAATTTCTATCTTGTACCACTCGGGACTTTACAGACACTGGTCTCAGACCAGACTCTTACTCTGACTCTTCCAAGACCTTCTCATTTCCTTTGTACCAAGGAGGATATGTCCTGGATGACATAGAAGAACGAAGGGTCGTTCTATGACTTCTGTTTGAACTACAACTTTTCCTGTCCTGTTTCTCTTAGGTTGCTCGATCTCGGTCTGTGGATGACATGAGTGGTCGTCCACAAAGATGGAGATATGAAGAGTATTAAATCTTTATTATCCTGTTTTGATAAGAGTAAGAAATCGGTGTGGCTCAAAAGACGATGAACTTCGTTTTTTTTTTTTTTTTTTTTACAGAGAAATCTCCATTGTGTCCTTTCCCAAAATTTTTTCCTCACAAGTTGTCATAATCCACAAAATCTTTCTCCTTGATATTAAAACTTTACAGAGTGCTATACCTATATTTGAAGACTAGAGATTTAGTAAACGGGTCGGTCGAGTGCTACGTAGATCCTTAGGGGAGTATGTATCGTAATTTACGGGTCTCATGATTCCCTTCCCTACACTCCATCGTCACCTTCTTAGTGTATTTGGAACGGTAAGTCGAGGAACCTTCAAATAAGTTAATGTATCCTACTGTGGACGTTTACTAGCCGTGCAAATATACACCAGTCAGAACGTATGATTTAGGTTTTTTTCTTTTATCTGAGATCGAGACTCCTAAGACACATTACTTCAACTTCCTGAGACATTAATTGAGATCTCATTAATGGGAGTGTGGTTCGTTTGGTGAGACCTCGACCGTTCACCGAATGGACGGTTCTTGGTGCAATATTATTCCAGCCTCCCTCGTTAAAGGTTGTAAGACGGGGACCACATCCTTGAAATTACCTCGGTTTACGGTCAGTAGGTGTCTCGCTACGTCTCTTCTAGTTCCATTCACTTTTCAGAGGTTTCGAGATAAAAATTCGTGGTTAAAGGTTGAAATCGGAATGAACTCATAATATGTATACGGTAGGGTGACGTAGTATTTTAGTTTCTTCGAATCTTTAAGTTTTCTAGATTCTCCAGTACTCCTGGTCGGACAAAGGGTCACACTTCAAGGAAAGTTGTGTGGGGACTATCCGTTGCCTTATTAAAAATGAATTTACGGAAGACCCTCAGTTACCACCCTTTAGTTTTTATGTCCGAACGTCAGTTTGTCTAAGTCCAATTACAATTAGAGACTGTAAATAATAAATATTAGATTTTTTTTTTTGTTTTTGTTTTTGTTTTTTTAAACCCGTAATCAAAGGGAAAAATTCTACCAATTCTGTATCAAAATAAGGTGTTGTGATAAAACCATCGTATTAAACAAAACTCTTTCTCTCATAATCAAAAGACAGAAAAGGAAAACAAGACTCTGTAAATCTCAAAAATACTTAACCATAGACAAGAGGACGTTGTGGAAGAGTGACTAAGCGGACAAGAGAGGGACCTGAAGTACCTGATACTGATAAAAGAGGTTTCTAAAGAAGAAGATTGGAGCCCCTTCTATAATGTACTTAGGACCTTCATTCTGAAAACGGAATTTTGCTCGGACTCTAAAATCACGAACACTCTTTTAAGAAAGATTCTAACAAATTAATAAACATGAACTACATCATCTTTCCAGTCACTAGAAATCGTTTCCTTAATATTATTTAGAAACCGGAAATCGTAGTTCAAGAGGTTACTCTCTCCAATGCCATAAAATACTTATTTATGGAAGTAACTATTTTTTAATAGAGTATACTAAAGACTTGGGAAATAAATAACATGTAGAAACATATGTATCTTCAGATACTTACAAAGTATGTATACCGATAGACTTAATTTAAGTTGCAAAGTCTACACACGAGTGACTTTCACTCCTGTACTATGGATTTTCGACAGTAGACTTACGACACGTAGATAATTTTCTCAATTGTCATACTAATTAAAGGGTTCACCAATATAGTGTACTAAAGAATGTTCTTAGAGATCTAAAAAAAAAAAATAGCGATGGACTCAGGACTCAACCTTAAACGTACATGACTGAAATATTAGACTCTATACTAGGAATCGAAGATTCCAGGATTAAAAGGTGGTACGTGTGTTTTGACTTTGTTATGGTTGTACTCGTCTTAATTCATCCCACTATATGTGTTTTAAGAAAAATAACGTGTTTCTTATCTTCAAACTATTCATATGAAAGGAATACGAGGAGTTGAAAGAACAAGTAAGGATTGAGAAATGCACCTCCACACTCACTTTGTTACCATCTATGAACCACCGAATTCTCTCTTCCTCTGGTTTTAATCCTTCCTAGTTGGTAAAATCGTAGAGATCACTATTGACTTTGTACCATAGGTCGTAGACGACTGTCTTCAAGAGTCTACTCATATTCCTGAAGTCCTTAAGGAAACCTGGTAATATTGTGTTGGTAATCACACACTCTCCGCGTGTGTATGTTTGTGTGTGGTGGTCTAGGACTGTTACAAACACAGTCATTCGTACACTTTGTCTTCGGTCGAACAACCAACAAGCGGACAAAGTTTTTCCTTGACCGTCCAAAGATGAAGTTCTACTACCGAAGGACTCGAATACCTAACTTAGGGGTTTAGAAATGTTGTTTCAACCTTCCTAACATTTCCGAAGACTTGTTAAGATGTAGAAGGTCAGACACACTGATTACTCGTTCAAGTGGGTAAAATCGGTAAGGAAGTGATGACCAAGGTGAGACGATTATTCACGGTAGTTTTTATCAGTCGGACTGTTTTACTGAAAGGACACCTCTTTCAGGAAAAAAGGGATAAATTAATCGACGTGAAATCCATACCACTGACCTCACTCGATCTTTGTAATAAATTTTGAGATCCCTCCCGGTATGGTACCGGATAATGTTGTTTGGTTTGGGTCAGTTCACTTAGTTAAATTTGGCTTATCTGGTATAAGACGATTTACATGGAATTAACCATCTCTTACATACCACAGTAAAATTTTAACATAAAATTACTAGGACCCCTCGTTTTTGTGAGTAAACTCGAATTTTAAACAAGTAGATGACTGAGTTGTTGAGAAATAACTCATCGATGATAAGACCCGTTAAATCGAGTGACTTTACGATACCTACAGACTCAATCTCGCGAATCTAAAGGTAAAAATGGTGAAAGATCTTTCACAAGAAAACATTGGGTGAATTTCGATTATAGACATTTCACCTCTATTATAACTAAAGTGTCCCAATTAATGTTATTCTCTATTATACATCGTTATTATCAATGAGTTATTTAAATCCTCTCACACAACAACAACAACTAGAATTTTTATGACCCTTTTTTTTTTTTTTTTCGAATCCCTAAAAGGGTTTCCTTTATCCGGAACTTCAAATCTTCACATTCAATCGTATTTATTTGATTTATGATGGTCTCCAATTGACGTTTCACTAACTGTATATTACCTGGAACTTCCACAATACATACGAGTTTAAAGTCTATTTATTAGAAAAATGAAAATAAAAAATGATTTTGTGGTTCTTTTTAAAAATTTATTACTTTGGTAGAGGAATTATAGGTTAAACAGATTTTATATAATAAGATCGTGTCAATTTTGGACACGATCTTATTGGAATAAGGGTGATGAAGGGATCGTTAGTCACTACAGATTTAACTCCTCCAATTCTTTATAGTCGTAGAATGACAAATATTCGGATACTTTTACTTTGTTAATACCCTTTATGATCATTTAATATCATATAGTTGTACTTTCGTATAACAAGACAGTAATATTATTAGTGAAATTCTACTAACTCTTTTCGTCTAAGAACTTTTGATTTGTGTGTGTGTGTGGGTGTTCCGTGGAACATCGTCCATGGTGGGTCGTTGATAAAAGTGAAACCATGGAATAGACTAAAACAGATCGGTAGAAGGACGTAATAGAATATCCGTCGGTTTAAGATCTAACTAAAAGAACGAAAGACCCACAAAAATGACTTTTCCTAACGAAATCTTCACACATATACTGTATAAGACTCGGGTATGGTCCGGTAGGAGACCGGGAGGGACGAGACCTGACGAGGACGATTTAGTCTCTCACGATAATAGTACCATCTCTTCCTTGTCCCGGTCGAACCCAGGACCGGGATGGAGATCGGTCCCGTCTCTAACGGTAACGTAACGTGTACTTGGTATGTGTCCCCTTCCTCGTTTCAGTCTAGTCACGGAACGGAACGGAGAACGGTCTCACTCTTGGGTCTCGGTAGAGTCTTCATGGCAAGTTTCGGGAGTCCGGGGTGTTTGAGGGTTCGTTTGCCTTCTGACGGTAACGTAGGTCCTCTGTGGGTTGTGGGAGTCCCGGGGTGAGATTGTGGAGTCCAGGGGAAGGGTGAACGAGTATTCCGTCGTTAGTGGAAATCGGGATTGAACCGAGGTCGAGATCGAGGAGACTGAGGTAGGGATGGTTCCACCGGCGACGGTTGTGTAGGGGTCCTCTTCCACGTTGTGGGTGAGTGAAGTCTCGGTCCCGAGGGTAGTTTCGGTGACCCATGTACCTCTGGCGTTCCCTACGAGGGTTTGCTCCTGTATAGGAGTCCTCTCCACTGACGAAACGAATTAAAGTATAACTGTTTCTCTCTTTCAGTTTGTTTTACTGTCCTATCTCTTAATACAAAGTTTACTTTCTTTTTCTCTTTTATAATCTTTTTTAAGAGTGACTTTGTCTCCGTTTATTAAATAGACTATTCCTCAAGTTTCGTTGTCGTTAGTTTTGCGATTTACTTGAACCCTTTTCTTCTCACTCTTGTAACGGTTTTATAATCTTTCGTATAAAATTTTTAATCTCGACTTCTTATATTCTTGGTTGTAATTTTTATCCGATCCTCCTTAATTGTCGTCTACTCCACTATCTCTTCTTACTCACTCAGATCCTATGGTGAGTCAGTCGTGTTGTTATTGTTGTTTTGTTTATTATTATTTTTTTCCTAGCAACTTCCCTGAAGATCCTGTTGTAGTTCACATGTTTATAAACGTAGTACCCCCAAGGTCGTCCTCTTCGTTCCTTCCCTACCTCTTGTATAAACTTCTGTATTATCGACTTCTGGAGTGATTGAACTCTCTCCTTCGTTTTCAGACACAAGTCTTTCGTGTCTATAAGGGTTTCTTCTACTTGGGTTTCTGGGTGTGGTTCCGTGTAGTGTTAACTTTCCCGTTTTTAATTTCATGTCTTTATTAAAATTTCCATCGTTCTCGTTTTTTTTTTTTTTTTTCGTTTGTTTGTTTTTTTCATATGTGTTCCCTTGAGGATATCTCGATAGTCTCATAAAAAAAGTCGTCTGTGAACCGTTCAGTCTTCCCTCACCATATAAATTTCGTGACTTTGTTTCGTGTTGTTTTCTTTAAGTGTTGGATGTTTTATCCTATTAGATAGGTTGTTTCCATAACCAGTGTCGACTTCCTCTCTCTCTAAAAAGAATCTGTTCGTCTTTGACTTTCTCAAGTAGTGATGATTTGACTTGGATGTTCTTTACAATTTTCCAGAAGAAATTCACTTTTTATGTTCTGACATTGTTCTTTATTCTTTTATGTCCTTCCTTTTTATAAAGTTACCATTTCTGTTTGTATATCATTTTTATCACATAATTGGTGAATTCGATCAGGTTTCCAATTTTTTATTTTATTTTAGTTGACATTAATGTTACTTATCGATTCCTATCTGGACTTCTATACTTTGTACTGTAGTTTTTGTGTTTTACACCATCTTTCATCGTTTTTACATCTATAAATCTTACACAAACTTAAATTTACTCATGGTCAAATTTTATTCATTTATGAAAATATCCAACTGTATATGCTCGAAGCGTCATTGGTGTTTAGTTCAGGTGTTATTTATGGTTTTTTTCTTCTGTCTCTTTCTCTTTATGGGTTTGTATACGATTTCTTTTCGTGGTTTGGTGTTGTCTTCTTTAATTTTATTCTTTAATTATCCTGATATTTTTATTGGACTTTTGTTTGTTGTTTTACCGTTATTCATGTATGGTCAGTTATGTCTACATATGGGTACCACCTAAGTACAGTTACATACTGTTTTGGTTATGTTATAACATTTCATTTTATTATTATTATTATTTAAAATTTTTATTAGTGAAATTTAAAATTTTCTGATTTATTATTTTGACTATTTGAAAATCGGTCGGAGTGAGTCTTCCTTTCTCTTTCTCGATTTTATTTATTTCTTTAATTTTCTCTTCAATGTTGGATAAAGTGTCTTTGTGTTCACTAGAGTTCTTTTGTGATAGTAATCAATGTGTGGTCGTTTAGCCTGTTGGATCTTTTGTACCCATTTAAGAATCTTTATGTGTTAGTAGATTCTGACTCAGCCTCTTTTTATGTATTCGAACAAAATTTTAACTTAGTCATTAAATTTTAGAAGGTTGTTTGTTTTTTTTGGGTCCGGACCTACCAAAGTGTTCTTAAACATGGTTTATAATAAGGATAGGAGGAGTTTAATAAGGTTTTTTAAAATCTCTTCCCTCCTGAAGGTTTGATTGAGATACTCCGGTCTTAATTAGACTATGGTTGTAGTCTGTTTCCGTTGTGTTTTTTTCTTTTAGTGTCCAGATATTAAAAGTATAGGGATAAATCCGTATATGTCTTCAGGAGTTTGTTTATAATCATTTGGTTTAAGTTGTTACGTAATTTTACTAGTATCTTGTTCGCCGGACTACTTAGAAAACAGAAGGAGAACCCTTCATCCTCCGAAGTTTCACTTTTCATGGAAATGCAGTGCACTTAGGTTAAAGATTCTGAATTCAGAAGAATAGGGGGGCTAGATAACCCCGTCCTATCAAGGGGGAGAGATAGACTTAAAGGGTAAACATTTTAGTCCTATTATATACTATTGGGACATTTTCCTAAGTCTTACTTTCGGATATCTACATCACCGATCGTGTCTGATCCGTGAGCAACTGATAGCCAAACGATTGGATAGCACAGAAATACATTCCAAGTACCTCCTGACGGTACTTATCGTCAGAAAAAAAAAAAAAAATTCTTTTATTTTGGATGTCACCAAAGATACATTTTAACAAGACATTATGTAAAGAGACTTTTACACAGGAACAAGATTCAACTAAGACACAACGTATACCCCTTACTTCTTCTCAACACCTTAATTTTATAACACCAATAACGTTCTAATAAAAATTATTTTTGTCTAAACGACTGGTCTTAGATATGGTCGGAGGACGTAAATCACTACAGACACAAAGACTCGGAACCAAAGGAGTAAACATTTTGCCCACTTTATTATGAACGAAACGAAGACGGAAATCTAATAATAAACCATACTACGTACCTACCCTTCTACAAAACCTCCATTTTGTACGACAAATTTATAAGGTCATTTACTTTGACGACAACGATATAAATGTAAACTTTCAATATAATGGATAGTGATACAAATATTGGTAATATAATAAAATGATTAACATTGTAAAATAATGAAATATACGTTAAGAAAATAATATACTCTTATTAACTAAGATTACTCCTTTTGGAAAAGGAAAAATCTTAAATTCATATTCATTTACCTTTTACAAAAAGATAAATAGGGGATTCTAAATTTATAGTCTCTGTTCACACATTTTGTATAATTCTCTCTTTCTTTAAACTTTTTTTTATTGATGATGACGGAATTCAAAGTATCCTGGACGATAGAAGTTTAAAAGAAACCGTGAGTTCTGGGAAAATTTCCGTCTCAGTCGTTTTACTTCTCTTAGTCTTAGGAGTTAAAAAGTTTACTGGATGAAAAGTTTAAGTAGGATGATTACTCATCTTTAACTTGACCACTTCCTTAAATTTTCTATATACAACTATAACTCACTTAAAAGTGCGTAAAGCTACAAAAGACCCACGGTACATAACCAGTTCGAGTATAAGTAGTAAAGGAAATTGTAGATGAGACGATAAGTCTGGTCATAATACCCGGGTGAAACGTTTATGACTACTTCTGTGACTCCGAGTCTCCCCATTTCAGACATCGTCCATTATTCTGGTTCTTCAGTTAGACCAGAACAGACTGTCGGAAAGAATAATGTCGGTCGGTCTCAGTGTCCACCTTTATTAGATAAAAGTGGAAACTAAAAATCCATCAAATCTTAAATTTAACCGTTTCGTGTCCACTTAGGTAAAGACTGAAGTGAAGATATTGAGAGTAGGAATCGAAGTTGTTCCATCAGGAGTTGTCACCTGTTCGTTTACATCCTTAATAACGTTGCAAAGTCTAATAATGAAATTGTTCCAACTTTTTAAGAAGAGTAATTAATTACTTTAAATACTACATCCTTCTCGTATAACGTATAATGTTTATATAAGAAATATCGTTACCAGGAATTGTCATCAAGAGTTTTCGGGGGTCAGTGATCGTAGTCGTGGGGGGTCCGAGAAAAATCTTTGTGTTTAAATAGACTCTGGATGAATTAGTCTTTAAGACCTTTACCCCGGGTCGTCTGATAGGAGACCCACTAAGATACTGAACGTTCTCCAACTCAAGGTTTTTAAGTATCAAATGTCCATCTCTAATATATGATCCTGGTGTAGTGTTACGAGTGGACCTTTCGGTACATAAGTTGTTCATAAAACTCAGACACAGTAACTGTAGAAGTATGTATCGGCCTGTATGTCTCTCATATCCTGTATAGGTATTCTTATTCTACTTTCAGGACTGGTTTTCTAAGAACGTTAGGTAAACCCCCCTATTCTGGTGGTTCACCCTTTAAACCGAGGTTCGGGTCTACTTAAATTATGTTTATATATTGAGATTTATAGTGTAATTCTTGTACTGTTTTTGTAAGTCTCTTTTTCTCCATGCTGAGACACCCTACGACAATAGTCTGTGAAAGAGGACTTCCTCCTTTTATTCACCTTAATCTTTGTCTACACCTCTATAAAGGATCCGGACGTCATTTCATCGACCCGTTACGACTTATTCAATTTAGAGGAACGAAAGGTCCAAGGAGTATATTACATTCCTAATATCCACCTTTTAGTACTCCTACCACTGCCACTACTTTTACTACTTACTATTATATAGTAAACACCATAAAACTCTAAATTATTTTTTTTTATTTTCTACGTGGGTTACAAAACCTTCTCCGGACCGTAACACGTTACGGAAGTTTAAGGAAATTACGTGAGGGAAACATAGTATTAATGAAGGTACACTAATAAGAGATAAAGGTCGGTACTTTACAACTTTCTTGAGAATATCGTAGAGTTCATTAGAAGTGGTGGAGGTTCTTCGTCCATACAGGAGGGTTAAAATCTCTACGAAACAGGTACTTTCTCTCTCTCCTTCTTTTCACAAAATATACACATATATTACACTAGTACACTTCAGTCATAAGAGACTATCGGGAACGACCGATAACGACTACCGTCAAGGAAACGGAGTCGGATTACGGATCGTATACCACCGAAAGGTAATATATCGACATATTTATTTTCCGTTTCTTTACCTATTGATTCTAAGAAAACTATCACATGGACTAAAAAGTCTTGTCCTTTTTTTTTTATGAAGTGTTCCTTACATCTTATCGTACAATGACATGACTAGACGTCTCTCAAAGGATTTTTCATTACTACTTTGCTTAGGAACACGACAGGTCACTTGGTGTGGACTTTTCCGTTTAGTAATACTCTCGGGTATGAGGTTGTTCGGGATAAACCTTTTCGTTCCTACTTCCATTTCCCCTATCTCCATAAGTAGTATTGTAAACATGTCTTGACATATCAAAGTTTTGTTAAAATACATGTGCTAAAGTACATTAGGGGTTTAGGGGATGCTCCCTATTTCCCTACGCAACGGACGAATTTGCTCTTAACACTACCGACTTTTCGAAAGTAAGAGACTAACACTTTCCTCCCGACACTGGTGTGAACGTCACAACACTAGAAAGAAGTTCCCGACGGCAGGGGACTGGAGATGTCCCGGAGACGGGGTGTAAGAGGGAAGACTAGAGGTTCAGATGGGACCCTCGGAAACAGTTGACGAACAATTCGAGACCGAAGTGAGTCGAGGGTAGGGGAGAAACTGGTGTGTTATTGGGATGCTTTGTCGTTACCCATGTTTTCTGATGAGTAAAGTATGAAACGAGAAGACGATCCCACTTCCCTAATCTCTCTTTTTCTTTCCCTTTTCCTTCTCCATTGAACTCTCTACTCCTTTCTCCTTCATCTCTGGATTCTAGGGGGTCTTTAAAAGAGGTCTAAAGAGGTAAAACGACTTACGACAAAGATACAGGGGCGAGGGGGGCGGGTTGGGGGTAACCTATTTGACTAGATTTACAAGTATTTTTACAATTCACTCCTGCACTAAAAAGAAAGTAGTTCTCTAAAAAAGAACTAAGACAAAACAATTATGCTTCTTATTGACACCATTATATTATTAAGTCTAAATATAAATTTCAGGAAATCGAGAGTAAACTCGAAACATTGTTGTACTTTTGTTTGGTTCCAAATCTCATTTCCTTACTAAATAAGTTCCAGTAAATTGAATTTTTTTTTTTTTTCTCGTGTCGACCTAAGATTTCGGGGTATAAGAAAGGTAATAGTATAGGACTTGAACCGTACATCCTTACGACAGTAATATTATTGAAATCTGGTTTAATTAGATAGAAGTTTATCTGTACTAAATAGATTTAGTATATATTTTAACGGTGTTCCGTTGAGGACGGTAAGATTTAAGTCAACTTGTCCACTCTGTTTGTACACTAAAAAAAAAAAAAAATTTGGTACCTTGTTGGTTAAAGGATGGTACTTACTTTGACTGTAGTTAAAGTTTCTTTGTCTTCGTTCCCTCTTTGTTTAGTCCAATCGGACTGACAAATGTTTCACTCTTAACCTTGGAGTCGGTGTGCAGACGTCTGACGAAAAATACAGTCTTCTGTGGTCAAACGTCATAAAGAAGTTCAAATGAAAGTTAATGCTCGACTATTACTGACGGCGAACCTTTCTCACAAAATAAAAGTTGGTATAAAACGGAGTTTCTGGATGAGTTTGAGAGGGTCAGGACAATTATTCTTTATAGGGGATGACGTAGGAGTCCCTCCATTCTACTGCGGTACTTTACCCAAAACCTCAACCCGTCTTGGTCAAGGTTTAAGGTCGTGGTTGTGAAAAAATCGAAATAAAGGAACCCGTATAACATCTTTTACTTACTTCATTACGTCCAGGTATCTCAAAGTACTCTTCAAGTTATTTTTGAAAACGCTACGAACTTTAATATAAATTTTTAGTCATTCAATATAAATATAACACGGAATGTGTAAATACTATATTTATTATATACCTCCTCCCGTACCGTTGAGTGAGGTCATAGGAATGGACCTCCTATCGTACCTGTCTCCTCGGACCACCCGATGTCAGGTATCCCGACGTTTCTCATTCTGTACTGACTTCACTGGATCGTCCGTGTAAATGTTACACGGACTGAGTACCTTGTACGAGTTAATCGTATGTATCTTAAAGTCCGTAGGTTGATAAACAGAATTTACTATGTTCAGTTTATATGTAAACACTACCGAAACTACCACCTGGTTTACGGACTCTACCGTTCCAGGTCGGACTGCTGTCACCTTCGAGGGTACCAACTGAAAGGTGGGACGAGAACTCTCGATATCGACTTACAATGTCGAAATATTGGGACCACTCCATGAACCATAAACGGTAGACATTCTACCCCTATTCCATATCCTGTACCAGAAAGATGGTATATTCTACGACTACGTCGACTTAAGTGGGTCAAGTCCAAATATTTGACATTGCACAATAAGATTGTATCTCTTCGTGGTGACAATGATAGTGTAGAATAGAATTACCAAGTACCACAAACACTTAGTGCCTACTCGACAAACCGATACTTACACCTAGGATACTGTTATAAAAATATTTTCGTTTTGTTTTAGTTTTGGTTTTCTCCTCCTATTTAGACCCACGAACGCTAATATTACGTTTCTGGTAGAGGCCCATAAATACCACCACCACCACTAAACTAACGACAAAAAGGGGACTTTCAACAATTGAGGGGTTCAAACATGATAAAAGAAGTAAGACCTAGTACCTACTGTGTCATTCTTTTTCTCAGGTTGAAGTGATATAAAGACTGAACAAGTTTGTATTCGTATAAAACTCGATCGAATAAAAATACTCTAAAACCGGGACAAAGAACCGAGTCCTTCCCTTCTTGATGAACCTCAGAACAAAAGTACGAAGAGTAAAATAAACATACAACCTTGAACGAAGATTTGAAAAATAGAGTGACTTACCCTCCTTTTATAGGACCTGTTCATAGGGGTAGTAATTAGTATAAAGGTAATTTCGTGTCAGTATAAGTTAAGTAAAAGTTTTGATACATGACTCATAGTTGAGACGGAGTGTGAAACGATCCTCTATTTCTCTCCTTTACCGTTCCGAGGGACAGGGGTTCTTCAAGTCACCGATTAGAACCTCTGTGTACGAATAAATGTTAAGTCACACTACTTAGGAACCTACATTTACACGTGTCAATCTGTCTTTTCGAGTCTCCTACCGGTGAATGTGACTCCTCCGATTTATTTATTTCTGAAAATCTTCCTCAAACATAAGAATTCATGGTCTTTTAAATTTTTTTCTTTTTCTATCGTTCTGTTTAAGAGTTTTGTTGATCGACCAAAATGACGTCTTTTAAGATCTTTAGATAAGGCAGCAATAGAAGAGACAAAATAATATGGAACTAACTGAATTATGATTAAAAGAACGTAAACAAAGTTCATGAATAAACGGTCGACTAGATAATCTTTTTTCTAGAGTCTTACGTTTTGACTCTAAACCTAAAACATTTTGTAAACTAATACCTAAAATTACGACAACAATTCCCCACCCGGTACCATAAAGTGGAAGGTTCATTTTATTGATCGAATAAAGTGGTGTAAGTTTTGTCACTTAAAGAGAAATTCTTTAGTAAGATTTACACTGCAGAAAGAGCACCATAGTGTACGGTGTATAGTTTACTTTTATAACTGTACCAGACGACGTGATGTGACGATTGCCAAAAACACTTCAGTCTATAAAAAGAGAATAGCACCTTGTTTTTTTTTTTTTCGTTTTTTTGTTTGTGAGATTGAGAGATTACGTATTAAATTCTTCAAAACAATCTAGTTTTTCTTTCTTTCTTTCTTGTCTTCGTTTCTCGCATTTTTCGCAATTATAAACTCACTCGCATGTCGTGGACCTCGACGGAGAGAACGACGACAACATGTCGTGTTCGTCGTTTTTCCTTGGTCTCTCACTAAACGAGTTCCAACAAGTTACACTCAGTCTTTTCTAATCCATAAACTTACGTTCCGTCTCAACTGTAGAAAGAGGGGATTTTTCCGTAAAAACATACACTAACCAAAGTTAGGGTTTTTCATTTGTGTTAGTGTAAAGTATGTAAAGTTCGTCGGTTGTTCCACAGAAACGAAAAGAATTCCCACCCCCTCTCACGACCCTCTGAAAACCCCCTCTAAATACACGATGGATTTTTTTATATCTGTACAGTGAGTCGCTCTTTAAGCCCCTCTACCCATACCGAAGGAACCCTGATTATGACTCCCATCCTTCTATCCTGACCCCCTTCATCTCTACTTGTTTGTACACTTTACGTCTTTACCCTATCGTCCTTAATAAAAACGAAGGACGTAGAAGGTTTTTATAAACTGTGAAGGGTGGAACATCTTGAGGGTCGAGGAGGAATAGGAAGGATTGGTCGAGTAATTTAGGGTAGAAGTGAGAAGTGTAGAACAAGTGTACCTTCCGTTCCACTAGAGAATTATACATCTCAATTTACCGTGACGTAAGTTTAGGGGTTTAATAATCGACGATCACATCCCCGAAGCCCGTTCAATTAAATGGAGAGACTCGGACTCCGAAAGACTTGATTTCTTTTCTTCCTTTATCATCACAGACAACGTCTCCACCGATATCGTAATTCGCTCTCTTAGGTAGACAAGTTACATGACGGACTGTTACTACCTATGCAGCATCTCTTACAATAGTAAACTTACCGGAATATAACGAAAATAAGGAAAGTAAACGAAGAGAAGTGAATTTCTTACGACCGAGGGATCTTCTCCGATATTCATTTTGTACTCCAATGAAACTTCGGACAGGTTATCCGAAACAATGATTTAAGATCAAGGAAGAGTAATTGCTTAAATCGGTAGGACTTGGTAGACACCAAACCCCTCATTTAGATGAAACGGGTCTTTACCGTAAAGTAAGGAAATATAGGGTGAAAAGTGAAAGGGGATAAGAGATGGGGTCTTACAAACAAAGAAGTCAAGTCAGCGAGTCAGCACAGACTGAGAGACGCTAGGGTACCCGAAGTCGTGCGGTCAGAAGGGACAGGTAGTGGTTGAGGACCTCGAACGAGTTTGAGTACAGGTAATTCAACCACTACGGTAGGTTGGTAGAATAGGAGACAGTAGGGGAAGAGGAGGACGGAAGTTAGAAAGGGTCGTAGTCCCAGAAAAGGTTACTTAGTCAAGGATTGTAGTCCATCGGTTTCATGACCTTGAAGTCATAGTCAGGCAGGTCACTTATCAGTCCCAACTAAAGGAAATCCTAACTGACCAAACTAGAGGGACGTCAGGTTCCCTGAGAGTTTTCAGAAGAGGTCGTGGTGTCAAAAACGAAGAATAGTCCCCTGAATAAGGATTTGAGTGTAAAAAGACGAAAACACCTGACAATCGGGAATTATTCTTAGGTGGGTGTTACACCCTCTGGATCCAAACAAGGGACTCAACCCTTCTAGAGGACCTCTACCCGTACCGTTGGGTGAGGTCATAAGAACGGACCTTTTAAGGTACCTGTCACCTCGGACCGTCCGATGTCAGGTACCTCAGAGTTTCTCAGTCCGTCTTGACTCACTGAAAGTGAAAATGAAGTTGGGAATTATTGACTCTTCACTAAACACTACAATAAGTACCTCAGACCAAGTGGAAGTCGTAAAAGGTGATTTCCATTTCCCAATATTTAGGGGAAACTTTCTTTTCTAGAACTAAACTTTTACCTTCAGGAACAACCTGTCTTGTTACGGTGAGGTACATCTTTTGGTAAGTCGGAAAAGCTTATCTATATTTAGTCTTGTATTCCTTAATTAAAAAGTTTAAAACTATGATAAATTTAACAGGTCAAGGAAGACCGTTTTCTATCTAGAGACGAGAGGACTAATTCGATCCTTCAAAAGTGGAGACAACGTCGTCTTCTCACTCCCGTTTAAAATCTCTTTCTCACTCGTTCAGTTCGGATTGTAGTATCGTTCCCCTAGACTTCTGGTTTGACTTTAAAAAATCCCCGACTTATATACCTTATTAGAAACTGGTTTAATATTCCTTTATATTCCAACTTCCGTCCTCCTCTTCCCCTGTTGTCTCCTACTCTACCGACCTACCGTAGTGACTGAGTTACCTGCACTCAAACTCGTCCGAGGATCTCAACCACTGTCTGTCCCTTCGGATCGTACGAAGTACCCCAGTGTTACCCCAGTGCTTCTCAGTCTGTACTGACTCGTTGACTTGACTGACTTGACTTGACTATTATCAACTTAGTCTACCCACACCGTTTCTCCTTCATCCCAATTTTACATTTGGTACTTTCGGTTGTATCCATACTTTCTTTTATTTTATTTCACTTTCGACCTTCTATTCTTCTGACTGTTGACCCCTCTTACGACTATAAGACTATTTTAATCTTTTCATCTCTATACTTTCCGATCCATCACTTAGTCAATCACTTAGTCAAAAGTCTCTCCATTATTGACGTCCAGTAATGGTTACGGTCAAGACCGAGTCCATCACTATATCTCGTCACTATCAACAATAGTACTCCTCCGGGCTCTGGTAGTTTCGGGTGTTGACATGACCTCGATACATCCCTCTTGGGTGAAAGGAAATCAGGTAGTACAGATGGGGGCCTAAATTAAAGTATTATGATGTCGTCAAACAAAGATCAGAGTGGGTACAGAGACAGATGGTCGGGTACGAAAGGTAGACTAAGTCAGGATCGTCTCAGTGAGGTCCCTTCTATTGACGAATTGTTTCGACTTCAGTCGGTTATTAAGTTCCTGTAATTAAACCAATATATTCCTGTTGTCCCGACTGTTTACCTCTGACACCCCCACATGTGACCTATAGTGACCAAAAACTTCTGCGAAGATATACTTTCACCTTTTTCACATCAACCCTTCCAAAGACCCCATCGTTACTAATACCTCCCCACCCCTCACAAGAAGGTTTGAACTTTACTTGGTTCACACTCGACTACCTGTAGTAGACCTCTTGACACATTCCCCACCACAAATAAACCCTTTAAGTCAAGTCAAGTAAAGTCAGCGAGTCAGCACAGACGGAGAAAGTTAGGGTGCCTGACGTCGTGCGGTCCGGAGGGACAGGTAATGTTTGAGGACCTTGATCGTGTTTGAGTGTAGGTAACTCAACCACTACGGTAGGTTGGTAGAGTAGGAGACAACAGGTGAAGAGGAGGACGGAAGTCAGAAAGGGACGTAGTCCCAGAAAAGGTTAATGAGTCAAGAAACATAGTTCACCGGTTTCATAACATCAAAGTCGAAGTCGTAGTCAGGAAGGTTACTTATAAGTCCTGACTAAAGGAAATCCTACCTGACCAAAATAGTGGAACGTCAGGTTCCCTGAGAGTTCTCAGAAGAGGTTGTGGTGTCGAGTTTTCGTAGTTAGGAAGTCACGAGTCGAAAGAAATATCAGGTTGAGAGTCTAGGTGATACCTTTTGTGTGTCGAAAACAACCGTCTGTCTGGAAACAACCGTTTCATCATAGAGTGGAAAAATTAGACGACAGATCCAACCAGTATCGAAAAGAAGGTTCCTCGTTCACAGAAAATTAAAGTACCGACTTTAGTGGTAGACGTCACTAAAACTTCGAATTCTTTTACTTCAGAGAGTGACAAAGGTAGTAAAGGGGTAGATAAACGGTACTTTGCTACCCTGGTCTACGACCTAGAAACAAAAAGCTTATAGTCAAAATTCGACTGCAAGAGTAAACGGAGAAAGTGAAGGTAGTTCTCCGAGAAATCAAGGAGAGACGGAAGACGGTATTCACACCACAGTAGACGTATAGACTCCGATAACTATGAAGAGGGTCGTTAGAACTAAGGTTGAACACGAAGAAGGTCGGGTCGCAAAGAGTACTACATGAGACTTATATTCAATTTATTCGTCCCACTCTTATATGTTGGAACTGTACGAGGAAAGGGTTAAACCTTGGTCAGACATTAAGGTACAGGTCAAGATTGACAACGAAGAACTGAACGTATGTCTAAAGAGTCCTCGTCCTTTCCATCAGACCATAAGGGTAGAGAAATTCTTAAAAGGTGTCAAACAACACTAGGTGTGTCAGTTTCCGAAACTGTATCAGTTATTCCGTCTTCATCTACAAAAAGACCTTGAGAGAACGAAAAAGTTACTCGGTTAGCTACAACCGTTAAACTAGAGACCAAGGAGACGTAAAAGATTTAGATTGAACTTGTAAACTTTCAAGCGTCAAGTACATGATAACTTCGGACCGAACCACTTAAAACTTGTAATGAAACGATCGTACATCACACACTCTACTCACGTTAACACACCATCAGACTTGTAAGAAACCGTAACGGAAAGAAACCCTAACCTTACTTTCGACTGGAAAAGGTCAGGACACCGGAGACGACTCGAAAGGTCTAAACGACCGTATAACTCACGTCGTGAAAGTGTCGTAGTTGAAAATCCCGAACTTTAGCGAGTTGACCTTAAGGTAGTGGAGGTGATCGAAACACGTATCACTACTAAGGATTCCAGGAGAACTGAAGAGTAAGGTCCTATAGACCGAGACCCACTCACTAGTGTGTTAGCACCAATAGACCCAGTACTTCTAGAATTAACGTATTAAGAAGACACATAAGAACGATAGAGAAGAATTATAGAAGACGAAGACAATCCAGGTATGATAAAGACAAGAAATAACACGGGTAGAAACGTACTTTAGAACCAAGGAGATTAAAAGAACTTCACCAGAGATCAGAAAGGGTAAGATAACAAAAGGAGATAAAGAAACGTAATTAGTGACTCCTTTCGAAAGAATAGAGAGGAACGATAAGAAACCTTGAGACGTAAGTTTACCCGTATAGAAAGGAAAAGAGGAAACGGAAAATTCAGAAAGAAAAGAGTCGATAAACATTCCCGAGGAGTCTGTCGGTAAAATGGAGAAACGTAAAGAAAAAGAACCTCACCAGAACTAGTGACGGAGGACATTATATAGTACTTAGAGGTAGGTATCAAGAAGTCCGTGAGACAGATAGTCTAGAGTAGGGAACTTAGATAAAGAGTGAGGTGACATATTAACATTCCCCGAACTAAATCCAGTATGGACTTACCAGATCACCGAAAAAGCATGAAAGAAGTTGAATTTAGACTTAAAACGTCATTCCTAAAGTACTAGACTCGGTGTCAGTCGAGGGTCAGAATAAAAACGACTGACATATCTCGAAGAGATAGAAGCCAACGTTTCTTATATTAGTTAGACGAAAGCCACAACTGGTAGACCACTACAGGTACACATCTCAGAAGGGAACATAACAACCTTCTCCCACAAACGATACTGGTCACGCAAGAGAACCTTTTTGACAATGGGAAAGGGGACGAAATAGGATATGAGGTGCCGGTTTAAACGGACAATGAGGTCCATAGGGAACTGAAGGATGAAAATGTAAGGTCTGGGGATATTACTTTTCCTGTAGAAAAAACCCACAATCAAGATCTTCCAAAACATCCAGAAGTATCTTGGTAAATTAAAGTCGAAGAAGTCGTAATGACCGACCCCCCGTATCTAAACTTAATGAGACTATGACTTACTAAACGGAACCTTTACTTGTCTCTAGTAAGACAGTAAAAACTCTAACATGGACTCTTGATATAGAGTCTCAGAAAACAACTGACACTCCCGACGAGGTGAAGAAGATTCCCTAAGAACGGGTGTCATCATCTATATTGCCAGAAGACTCAATTTAAGTCCCTTTAGTATAAATAAACCCTTTTGGCATGTAATTACGTTTTTCTTACTCACTTTACTTGTGAATAGTGTATACACTGTACACGGGTAACGACATATGCGCCGAGTCCTTTAGGCGTATCATAGAAATACTCTGTGCAATTGGTAGAGATGAACTGTCTTCTCTTTTGACCCAACGTATCTCCATTCACTGAACGGGTTCCAGTATAGTAGACACTCCCCGTCTTGGTCCCAAAGTTTGATTCTGAAACGTTTAAGGTTCAGTATTAGAAGAGTAAATCGGGGATCGGGAAGATAAACTCTTAGACAATCGTATAAAATCCATACAGTTACTTCCTGTCGTCATCTCTTTGGTCCTCTTTTCCTGGGTCTAAACTCCTCTTTAACGACCTCTTCCGTGTGTGACTGGTTCCCGTGAGACTCATTTGAGCCAACTCACTTCCTAAGTGGTGCGACCTTCTATTTCATGTATGTATATGGATTCATAGAACCTAAAGGTCCGTCTTTATACCATTTTTAATTAAACACAGGGTACTTAAATAAGTGGGGTCCATCTGGAATCTTTAAACGGATCCTACAACTTATTTGTTAGGATCTATTTTATTTTAAAAGACCCAGTCCTATACTTCTTACAGGAGTATATTCACCTAACTTTGTCTCAACGGAGAAGAGATTTATATGTATTTTATTTATGAATAACACTTTTTTCATATCAAAATGGGAAGTCACTGTAAACTGGTATAATATAATCGTATGACTAAAAAAAAAGTTTAGATTCTACAACCAGTAACTGTCTCTCTACGTCGTAATCAAATGCATGGTTATTTTATCTTTTTTTTTCACAAAGGTTAATATCCATCTTCCACGATAATTAACACCCTGTGTACGACTAAAGTCTCTACAATTTTACCCTTATGTAGACATAGGATTTACTTATAAAAGAAGGGTAGATTAAAGATACATATTTAACTCCTGTACGACGCTATATCTATTAAAACACATGACGAAAAAGTGAACGAAGTTGTAAAAGAGAAACTTAACTTTAAAAACTTTTAGTATTAAAATTGTTAATGTATTATAAAGTAGTACTTCGATTCGGTATTGAATTATTCGACACTCAATAATCCATCATCCAAATAAAGAAGTACAAAGTAATAATATTACTTACAGTGTCATTTTTAAAAAACTTAGACAAATTATTTACAATCATGAGTACAAACTACTAAAGGAATGTCCCCTAAGGGGGTTTAGTTTAAACTTAATTGTCTGTATATAAAAAAGAATTCTGAAATGGAGATATAAAGGGTTCACGGAGTTTCTTTTCAGTAAAATAAATATGATCTTTTCGTTAAAATTTTAGTCTCTGTCATTCTGGGTATTTCGGTCATGAATTTCCGGGAAGGGTCTTAGATCTAAGACGGTCACTTTCTTCAGTCATGAGTGATCTGGATATGAAATTCGACCGGGACGGGTTAGGGAAGAATGAAGAGAACTACGTCTTAGTTAACGTTTCGTACGTAGTAAAGATCCGACAAAGATGACAAGTCTGAGTCTTCTTACGGTACAGTAGACGGGGGGTTTTACTCATACTCATTTTTCGTAGTAGGACTCTGTGACGTTGGAGGACTCAAAGTAGAAGAGTCCGATCATCTGTTTAAGGATCCGCTATTAGGATGAAACCGATACAGAAGAGTAGTAGAGTGGAAGTAAACTGTTAAAGGTCGTTTAGGTTCCTTGGACAGATACATAAAAGACTTACACGTGTACGACTATGTGATATGATTGGTTAAATTCCAGTTCTCTGGAGTTGTTGTTGTTGTTATTGTTGTTGTTGTTTCTCTGGAGTTGTCATCGACGAAAAGGGTAGACATCAAAAACGAAAATACTTGTGTCAGAAAATACCCTAAGAGTGGTTTCTCCCGTCTCTTAGTTTGGATTGATGTGAGAATTCGGTCTAACCAATTTAAATTCAAGTTGTGTCCTAACGACCGATGTTATATACTCACAATTATCGTCGAGGGGTCTACCGAATGGAATAAGTTCGAACAAAAAGTCAGGTTACGCAGGTGCTTTTACTCTAAGTAGATCCTTTCTCCTTTATATCTTTTAATCATCCTAATATATTTACTTATGTTCTATATATTACATCGTGTAAGTATATTCAAGTAACGAAAAGTCATGTTTTTTGTCTTGGTGTGAGGTATTAAATCCTCTTCTTGTTTTTACGTCATTGTCTCTCGTTACAAAGATGATTCAGTGACGTTAAGGTGGATCTCTTAAATCTGGGTACTACTCAGATCGGAATTCTTTACTAAATCGTTCCACTTTGTTCTCAGTAACATCTCAGTACATTAGAGAAATTAAAACACTGACGTTTCTCGGTGTCTTCATAGGGTGGAGAAGTCGAGTACCTCCCCAAAGTACTTAGTTAGGTCAGATTGATAATTTACGGAGACTCTAAAGTTCGCGTTGTACAGACACAAGAAGATACTAGACTGAAGAGGTCTCCATAAAGGGTATACAACTATTCGTTGTAATTAAGTGGGGACACACCTTCACTACCCAGATTAGGATTTAGACATTAGTAGGTGTACCTAAGGAAAGGAGTCATACGACGACGATTCAGTGAAGTCAGCACAGACTGAGACACGCTGGGGTATCTGTCGTCGGGTGATCCGAGGGGGCAGGGACCCTAAGAGGTCCGTTCTTGCGACCTTACCCAAGGGTAAAGGAAGAGGTCACGTACTTTCACTTTTCACTTTCACTTCAACGAGTCAGCACAGGTTGAGAATCGCTGGGGTACCTGACGTCGGAAGGTTCGAGGAGACAGGTACCCTAAAAGGTCCGTTCTCATGACCTCACCCCACGGTAATGGAAGAGGTAAGGAGTCATATTTCCTTATGGTTTTTGTAAGACTACGTTAACAATAACAAGTCAACGAGTCAGTAGAGATTTAGAAACACTGGGGTACCTGACGTCGTGTGGTCCGAAAGGACTGGAAGACCACGTTATCCTAAGAAATTAATTTTATACGTTATCTCTACCGAAGGGAAACTGATACAAATAATAGTAATGTATCGTTACGTATTAAGTAGTACTAGTTACACGAAACAATAACAATACTTCCTTGATTCTCGTGTTCATTAAAGTTGTCTTTGGAATACTAAATTCTAGGATCTTGAGTTGGGGAAGTCTATTAAAATTTATAGTACTGAATTCTAACACTGGGAAATTAAGATTATATGGTTGTTACAGTCTGTAATTCTATGTTTGAGTCAAAGTCTCTTCAGTCCACTTTTAATAAAAGTAAATACACACAACTGTAATAATTGTATTTGTAAAATGAAGTTTATGTGACAGAATTGAAAAGTAAACAGAAGTCATCGTAAGACGATGATTCGAGATACATTGTAAAGTTTTCTTGTATAAAGTACGAAATGATCAATATTCTGTATACTTTATCGTCATAATCTTTAGTCAGAAGTAATTCTAGTACACTTTTCTGTTTAACTGTATCCTTCAAGGGGATCTTTCCCTTTTGTCAAAGAACTCAAAAGTTTCCTGTGACACGATCGATATTAAGTAGATCCAACCGTAGAAGGGTTGCATGGATTATGTTTTTAGAATTGATTTAAGATTGGTTTGACTAGTTTATATAAAATACCACTTCGGGTATGTACAATTTAAGTAGTAGATTGATAGAAGGTCCAAGGTCAAGTGTAAATGTCTGTTAGTGGTTCGGTTAAATACATATAGTAAAATTTTAATAGGTAGTTTTGGTCATTAGCAAAAGACCATGAGAATAAGGACAAAGAGAGTTATTCCCGATTTCATTCACGAAATCCTCTGCAGGAGTCTTACGGGAAGTGTATTGAGACAGTACTTTCACTTTCACAATAAGTGAGTCAGTACGGGGAGAGACACTGGGTTACCTGACACCTGTCGGTCCGAGACAGACACCCTAAGAAGTCCGTTCTAATGATTCTAATGATTAACTTACCCATCGGGAAAGGGAAAGGTCCCCTAGAAGGACTGGGTCCTTAGTTCGAGTCCAGGGCGTAACGTCCACCTAAGAAATGACAGACTCGGTGGTCCCTTCGACTTCTTATGACCTCACCCATCGGATAGGGAAGAGGTCCCCTTAAAGGACTGGGTCCTTAACTCGGGTCCAGAGGTTGTAACGTCTGTATAAGAGATGACAGACTAGGTGGTCCTCTCGGGTCAAGATGGTGTCACACAAAGTATACTGCTAACTACCAAATCATATCAAAAGAAGGAATAATATGACGTCACACATTCTCTTCATCGGTGTAGAATTAGTGACTGCTCTGTTTTTATAAGTGTCCACACAAGTGTTAAGACACGTTTGTTTTGGGGTCATCCGAAACGGTGAACCTAACGAAGTGTAGAAGGGATATGGTGAGGGGAAAGTAACCTTGTGTTAAGAAAAGTAAAGGTCTACTCAAAAATTCGAAGACACTATATCGTAACATTGTTGACTATCTCTTGTGTCGACTTTTCACCTTCCTGTCCCGGAGCTCCCGACTAAGAGTCCTCTTTTTGTCTCTCTTCTCCTGTACGTAACAAACCTACCTCCAATATATTACACCCCCTTCACACCACTTAGATCCCCTTTGTCACTGCCTCCAGTCCTTTCCTATTTATTCTCTGTTTCTTCCCCTCCTCCTCTTTCGCTCGATTAATTAATAAGTCAACCAATCGAAGACCCGATCTTTCTCTGAGATCCCTATTCACCACGATTTCTTATCCCATCTTCTCTTAAAAGTCTGCAAAACCCTATTCCAGAGGTTGAAAGAAGTGACCAGAAACTCTCTCTAATTTTTACTGACTTCAGATAAACCCGTAATTACTCGAAGACGTTATTCTTTTATAGGATGTAACTAGTTACCTAGAAATTTAAATTACTGTAATGTCAATGAATACGTAGAATGTGACATTTTAATATAAGGGCTATTCTCAAGTGACTTACTTTTCTTACGCACTTACTCTTTTTAATGAATGACTTACTCATTTTAACACATGTCAATTAAAAAGGTCATTCCCTTTTTTTTAATTTTCTTACATTCTATCCATTTTCTAAATTATGGAGTAGTACATGTGTATTATTGGAACAAGTAGAAAGAAATTAGTGCTTATTTTTGACACGATTTTTCTATTAATTTACTTGTGTTATATTCAGAATCTTGCCTTCGTCTTTTTTATTACTTTATAGTTCAAAGTTCGACCTGTTTTACTTTCAAAGTAAATAAATTATGTTTAATTCAACCTCCGTTTAACAGTCCATGACTACTGATTTTCTGTGACACAGGACTCCTCCGAACGTGTGACCACCCACTCTCTTTCCTTGGGGGTCTCGTTAATAAGGCCCTTCGAATGTACGATGTCTCTGTACTTTCCTTCTCGGAAGATTTCCAGTCCGGAGAAGTAGTTTGAGCGCGGAGTTCCTACTCGTATCAGGTGTTTCGTCTCTCTTTACATACGGACCGTCTTTTGTTCTGATTTGTTTGTTTACTTTGGACATATACATTCGTAAACCCTGTAACTATCTGTTCAATAGAAACCTTTAAAGTTCTTCCGAAATTCAAATCTTTGACACCACAAAAAGTACCCTCCCACACTTCACTCCCCGAACCCTACCATCACCTACTCCTACCTCCAGACCGAGTCTACTCCTTCCTGTACTTATTTATTTACGTACTAATTAATTCTTTCCTTCTACTTTCCTTCCCATTCAATATATCTGTGTGTCTGTGTGTATGCGAGTGTGAATAAACAAATAGAAGTCCATCTCCTACAGACATCATGACGTCTTTCTACTCGGATATCATCTACATCGACCACTTTTACTTAGGTCACACCCACGACTCGTTATCGGATACCCTTTCTACCGGTTCCTTGTTCTTCTCTCCAATCTGGACTTTCTCTAAAAATTTCAGTCCTAACTGTCCTACGCTACTGACTAACCTACACTCCCCACTCCTGTTCCCCCTTTATCTGTTTCACCGTCTCCGAACACCAAAGTCTCTACCTCACCTACCGCCGCCGAGGTAATCGGTTCTACACTATACGCCTCTCTCGCCAGGACTCCCCTTTCTGTCATGGAAGTCAGAACCTGTATAACGTGAACTTCATAGACATTCTGTAGCTCCCGAAAATCGGTCTTTGTCATAAAAGACGTGATTCCTCTATAGGGCCGAAACACCTATATTGCTCGCAGGCGGAATACCTGTACTCTGTTTCTCTCGTTCGGCTCCACTTTTGGGACCAGACCCTCTTTCCTACCTTGTCACAACTTCTCTTTCATTCATTTTTTGACGATTCCTAACTAGAACTTTTACTTCTCCTTACGGTTCTATGACTCCCCTAGACTCTTAGACTTAACTTTTGTTCAAGTTCCTTTTAGTTCACACATAGAAGGTATTTTATTTATTTATTTTCACTTTCTCTTAAGTTCTATGACTGGATCTTCTGAAGGTAAAAGATGTAGACTTTTAATAGTTCCCTATAACTATTTGAGATATCACTTCTTGTACACTCTTATAATTTAACTAGAAAAGTCGTTATTGTTTCATTTTCACAAGGACTTAAGATTTACTACTATGTATATATAAACGGGATTTTATCTATATAACTCATTTGTATTTACAAGGAAAGAGAAGGGAGGGAGGGTAGTAAGGATAGCCGGAAGTCTATGGTATTCGTAAATAACTCGTAAATGAAGTTTCTCGTTCACGTCCCTTTACTCTCGTAGTATAAGTTCAGATCTATTCAAACCAAGGTGTTAGGTCTCCCTGTTGTAGTTAATTAAAATTAAGGTCCTTGACCTTTGTCGAAAGTCCTCCTCCACTGTTACTTCAACCTGTCTACTCACACCAAAATCGTGAACCTCTTTTACATGACACTTTTAATCTAAGAATTACTTTTAGTAGAATTTATTCTGTAGTAAAAATATTCCATTTACATTAGGGGTCTTAAAGATATAAGAACGAACTTCTAAATTTTACCGACTGAACCTGTCCGCGTGAGAAACAAACAAGACACTTGAAGAATGTATTTACTACTGGGTTTAGTTACTTTCTAAATTAGGTTTGGCTACGTTTACGGTCACGGGATCAAAGTCTGTCGACGTCACCAATAAAGACATGTAGACCCTTTGTCGACAACTCGGAGTAAAAAAAGTGTGACCAGAAACAAATTGAAGCTTAATCACAGTTCTACCTTTCCTTACATCCACTAATCTTCCATAACATCATTTATAGGGTCTTTATACGGTCTCAAAGACTCGTTCGAAAAAAAAAAAATTTAAAGGGACTACATCGAAGGTTTACCGGGGGGAGAGTGTCTTGACCATACTATCTTACAAGAAGACCCAATGGAAAGGTGTAGGTTTGAGACTCTCGTGGATCCGACCGATCTTCTTTATCGAACGAATTACTAAGGACTTCGTGTGAAGGGGTCACTACCGTGTCTCGTTCCGCACCTATCAGTTCAGATTCAGTGATGAGTGGACCTACGTCCCCGACACTGTCCTCTCTGGCTTCGACTACGACGGTCAGTCTCCGTTCCACGTCCCGAACCGGGAACGACATCCTTCGACACCTCTACCCCGTAGACTCGGTCTGTTGACTGCTCTACGGAAGAAGAACCCTAAGTATGGTGTTGTTATCCGATTATCTAACTACGGTATTTCCGTAACTGGAAACGCCCGTTCTTGTAAAAGAATATCCTCTCTTTTTCAACGTGAGGCGGGGACGAACGATATCAAAACTGTCACTGACTGTCGTACCCGCCCGGGGTCGGAGGTCCTTCGTGTCCGTACCCGAAGACGTGACGAGGGGAAACTAATTGAATACTGTGTGAAACGGTGTATTTTAAGAATGTCCCTTTAACGAGGAATTACGGCCGACATTGTAGCTGTTTGAAACGGTTACTCAATTTTATATAGGTCTTCGTCGAGTCGAACCCTACTACATAAACACACACACACAGGCACACGTAAACACACGTCTACGTGTGTACACCCGTCTCCCCTGTGAAAAACCGGAAGTGTAAGAGACGGAGCATTATGACAATAAGTTCACGTCATAAATCTTTTTCGAAGAATGTACAATACCCGTACGACGTGTACCTCTCTGAATTCGTTCCGGTTCTACTTTTATTTATTACGTACTTCAGTCTCCGGACTTCGTTTACAATTGATTAAAGTTTTACCCAGTTTTAGTGTTGTTAATTCAGAGACTGTACACTTCAGTAAAAAAAGGAGTGATTTTATAATTGGTTGAACGAAGTGAAGATGATCTAACTAAACATCTCGTACTTTCCAGTAAAACCTCCGTCTCCCCCTTAAACCGAAGATGTTCGGTAGGTATTACTCTCGGTTATTTAATCCATTTCGAGGACAAATGGATTCGACTTTATAACTACAGGTTCAGGTGTAGCTTACGTTTAGAGATGTAATTAGTAAAAAGAGGTCAGCCGCTTAAGTCTGGTACCATTGTGTACGAAACTATCTGGATATGTAGTATCAATGTCGTTGTAATCTGTCACGGAGTCACTGTCTTATGTTTATATAACGTAACCTAAAGGAAGTAAAAGGAGTCGGACTGAAAATAAGCACAGACGTTTGAGACGAGACCCACCCACTTCAAAACTGTGCCTAAACCCCGTCTAGAAACCGACTCATTTATTGACTTCTAACCATTGTTCCTAAAATAAAAGAACCAATAGACGGTTAGTTTAACTCTCTTGAAAGCATAGATCAAGGAATTCGTCTTGTGGCACTATTAGTTCAAGGGACCCAGATAAGTCCGAAGAGGGTGAGTGCGTCCTTATAGTGATGTCGACGAAAAGAGTTTCGAACTAGACACTTGTAAAACATAGATTAATAGACTTACGAACAACCCTTTACGTTAAAAGATCCGGGATATCCTTCCCCGTACCGTCGGGTGAGGTCATAAGAACGGACCTCTTAGAGTGTCTGTCTCCTCGGACCGTCCGATGTCAGATATCCCAGCGTTTCTCAGCCTGTACTGACTTCGCTGAATCGTACGTGTGTGTGTGTGTACATCACCCATATGAGTCAGACTAAGGGAATGACCCCGGTTCTTTATAAATGAAAATACGTCCCGGGGTTACAAGGAATATATGTAATAACGAACTATTGAGGAAATCTGTCGATAGTCGAAATCTAAGGAGTTCTAGTGAGACTAGAACAATGAAAAAAATGAGTTTCAGTAAGACTGTTATTTATACAAGGTTTAGAGATGACTCAAAGTATAAATCGGGAGAAGAAGATGAATAGATCTATGGGACGAGTTAAAGTGAGTAACAAGTGTAAGAATAAAAAAGATAAACGTCTTCTTAAGGTTTGGTCAGAAAGGTTGTCGCTACGAAATGGACTCGAAGTCTAAGTATAGACTTTTATGGACAACCTAGAGAGATGAACCATGGAATTACAGTTATGTAGGGTTTGACTTGATACGGACGGTGGTGGGTAGGTCTGTCTTTAGGATCATAAAAGTAAATGGGAAGATGGAAGGACACTAAAAATAGTTCATTCAGTAGTTTAATTGAACGACACAGTCGAGAGGTAATAGAGGGGACCCTATGAACGAGAAGACAGGAAGACCGAAACGGGTTTCAAGTCCGGAAGTAGTGAGAGGTGACAAGGTTGGATTGTCTGAAGAATGATAAGAATAGAAAACAAAATTTGAACATTTTAGTCGGAAGGTACATCGACGACTCATCAGAAAGATTTCGATTTAGACTGAAGTCCTGACAGACCGTACTGTGTGTCCGGGTATGAGTAAAAGGTAGTTAGAAGTGGGACTGAGATCTAAAAAGTATATTGTCAAACATCATTGGAATGTATCTGGTGTGAAAAAGTTTTCAGAGGACAAAAAGAAGACGGACTTTGAGGGAGAAGAGTTAGTAAAGGTGAATGTTTTCATAATGAGTTATTGTCATTATCAACAATGTTTACAATAAAATATTAGTATAATAGACTGTAACTAACTCAAGAAAGAGACGCAATTTGAGACTCAAGTTCCAAGGAAAACTAAGAGTTCCTAGTTTTGCACCTGTGAAGGGAATTGTTAGAAGAGTTGTTTGGAACCATTTCAGTAAAAAGGGGAGTCCCAAAAGGAATTAGAGATCATATCCAGTAAAGAAAAGAATAATCGTGGTTCTGAGGAACACGACTGAAGTCTATTTTGTAAATCGGATGACATAACTTTATCAAGTAAAAACAAGAGGCGAAAGGGAATTAGTCATTGAACGGACGAGGTATTCCTGTCTCGGAGACAGAATGAGTCGAGGTAAAAGGTTCGTACATCGGGGATAAGACCGAGTACTCTTCTACTACGGACGAGTTACAAACGGAGTGGATCGTCTCGACTAGGTCCCCACGTCTTGTAGGGACACTCCTCAGGAGAAACGTACACACACACGAAGTCAGTATAGACTGAGAAACATTGGGGTCCCTGATATCGAGCGGTCCGAGGAGACAGGTACCCTAAGAGGTCTGCTCTTATGACCTCACACATCGGTAGGGCAAGAGGTCCCCTAGAAGGGTTTGGTCCATAGTTTGGGTCCAGAGGACATAACGTCCGTCTGAGAAAGGGAAGTCTCGGTAGTTCCTTCGGGAGAGACGTATAAATTACCCTCTGACAAACTAGATTCCGGAACTGGAAGTCTCCGTCTCCAACCCGGTACGAGTACAAATATAGGGGGACATCATTGACCACGACGAAAATATACTACTTTCGAGTTTCACAATCTTCTCTAAATTGACAATGAGAGATCTAAAGTCCTTATAATTTCACTACGAGTCGAGACGATTTAAAATCTTTGTGTCTTATGTGTCTCAGTGACACTCTTCGTGTCGGTACAAATTCGTCACGTCACAGTCTCACCTACAAGTAATCTGAATTATCTAAACTCACACAGTCTGTCTTATTTACATTCTTGAAGACTCACTCTCGTTTTTCCCTGACTTTACCTTGGGACGCCACTTTTCCCGTTTAACGAAGAACATCTCTCTGTCTTTAGAGTTCGTAATTCCCCAAGGTACTGTACGTGAAAAAATGTGATTCACAAATTTTTAACAAGTCATTAGTACATTAAACCTAATATAGACTTATACTACTAATCACGTTACTGTTACTTGGTCACAAAGTGAATAATTCACGTGTCAGACCGGGTCCACAAAATGTATCGAGTGACATGACGATCCGAAAGGAAAAGAGGGTAAAATATGTACTGCTTTGACTCCGAGTCCCCCTACTCATTAAAAGAGTTCCAGTGAGAAATTATATAAAGTATGTTATAAGACATATAAGTAAGTGTATTGTTCATGGACGACTTGTTATTGACACGGTGCGTGACATGGTCCTGGAATTGTATGTTCTTGTTTATTCTTGAATTCCCTTGACTATCAGACCCCGATATGTCAGCACCCTTCATTACGTCTTCTATATTACGTCGTCGAAGAGACTCTCAGTCTCGGACACCCTTGGTACTGTTTCCGATGACAGTAGGTCACTCAACCCAGAGGTCAAGTCGAACCTCACTTTTCCGTATATTCCGTAGTACCTTGTGAAGGGTTGTTTAGTGTTTGTCAGACTCAGTATAAAATCTACCTCCCTTACCTTGGACTCGGTCTTGAACCAGGATCAGGTAGAAAGAGTAGGGACGAAAGTGATCTTGTACACACTCTTTACCGGCCAGTAGAACTAAGACGTGAGGGTAGACCTAAAACCTGTGGAACTCCCTACTACGACTTATCTGGTGTGTAGGGCGTTTCGACGATGAGGTTTCACGAGCCACCTCTGTATCCCCACACAGTACCTCCCCACGACTGTAAAACAGGACGTGTAGACATGTGTAAGGACCACCGAGTCACCATTTCTTAGGCGGACGTTACACCTTCTGAGTCCAAGCTAGGGACCCAGTCCTTCTAGGAGACCTCTTCCCCTACCGTTGGGTGAGAAGTCGTAAGAACGGACCCTTTGGGGTACTTGTCTCCTCCGACTGCCCGATGTCAAGTATACCATCGTTTCTCAACCTGTGTCGACTCACTGATTTGTTGTTGCTCTACGAAGACATGCACAGTTGTCACGGATAATTACGTCCGCACTCGTGACAGTTGCTGTCAGGCCAAAATCGGTAAGGCGATCCAGAAAATTGTATGGAATAGACTAAATAAGGAGTGTCACTAAGATGTTTAACCAAATGAACGGAAACTACGTACCTATTTTAGATGGATATAGGATGTTTTACTATATATTGTGTGTTTTCTGGGTTCTAGACTTGATTCTTAAACTACCGAAGTTTTTAAGAAATAGACGGACAAACCTTAGTCTTTTTTCCTTTGTTTAGAATAAGGTAGGAAAGCCACTCGAGAGGGGGTCGTAGGGCCGTTCCGCGCAAGAAGAGGATCAGACCAGAAGTTTCCTCTGTTCTGGTGGGGGACGAAGAGTTAGTCGAAGAGTTCCTCACCGTCTGAGAGACCCGGGAAGAGGAAGACACAAAGACTAAGAGGTACTAAACTGGGAGACTGATATGGGACAGAAGGAGGTGTTAGGTTGGTCTTTCTCTAGTAAGGAAAACTGATGTATACGATCATTCAAACAAGAATAATACGAACGATGGAACAGAGTTAATTTGATAGTACTACGATTAATTAGATCCAGTATCTTTTGGTTATCTTTATGGGATTATTACATAATAAAGAATTCATCGTATACAATGGTCCCAAATGTTCTCTAGTTCGTCTCGGTGATTACTCTTAATATTCGAGTCTCACTACTTTATTTATACTCTCCACTAAGGGTGTCCACACCCGAAACTTGTGGTAAGACAGAGTGAAAGTCCCGATACCCTAACACGTCGGATTAAAATACTGGTCGCTTGACAATATGTTGAAGAGACAGAAATGATATAGGAGTCAGTACTCCAGTGAGAGGAGGGAGGGAAAAGTGAAATCAGATTAAGTTCCACACCCAACTCTAGGGTCTTCATCAACCAAAGGTGACACTCGTATGACAAGTAATTAGATGATGTGTGGTTTCAGGTAATTAAAACTTATCGTGATAGTTAATATGACGGACTGTCCCTCTATTGATACAATAGTGGAAACGTCTTCACAGAAGAAATCCTTTAGATTTCTCGGAGTTGTTCTGAGATTGCGACTACCTATTGTGAGAAGAGTTTTTAATGTTAAACACAAGTAAAGGAAAGTACCCTAGAATTTTATATTCGGTTTTTTTTTTTTTTTTAGGACTCCGAGCATAGTGAATAGGTGTATCTGTCAGTTACTCGAATGGTAATAAGAAGACTATTTTTGTTCTCAAGGACGAATAAGACCCAGGAAATTTATATAGATATAACGTTCACACTTTCTGTCATAATCGGGAACATGGACCAGAACACTCTAAAGGGTCTAAATAGATAACCCACGGTAACACTTCACTGAGAAGTAAATCGAGACAGAGCAAGAGGGTAAGAGGTATGTCTGGGAAGGACTTCCGTGAAACTGAACAAGAAGGATCGGAAAGAGGTCCTATTAAAGACTAAAGACAATAAGGGTGTTTTGAGGTTATGTTTACTTGTTTAGGTGGAAACACGATTTGAGGTCCAGGGAATTTATTAGAGAGAATTTAATCCGTTCTTCCGTATCGTCTTCGACTAGTTTTGGAAGGGGACCAAAGGATTGTACGAGATGTTTTTTGTATTAAATGAACGGTCCGTACGACACGGTCCGAAGCGAGTAAGTAAGTACGTGAATTCAAAGACAACCCACGGGTAAGACACGGTCTGTAAGAAAATTAATTACGCCTTTTCTACCTTCGAGATTTGGAGGGGTATGAATTACCTCCTTTTTGTTAATCTTTCCTCGTTTATATGTGCACTATTTTGACGTCCCCCACTTACCCTATGTCACGCCTTAGTTCCCGTTAATCACCAGTTTAGTCTCTCCCGTTCTCACGTGTAGTTGTAAGATCCTTAGTCACTTAATTTTACCTGATCTTACCCACTTAAATTAAGTCCACTGGTAACGTACATGATGTTACCAGTATCGTCCGTTCTTAGGAAATTTTCTTTACTTCGTCGAAAGTATCAGTTGTTTTCTCAGGCTTTACGTCATGAACCTACGTTAGAGTTTTGTTGTCTCACTAGAGACAAGTAAAGGATCAGTTTGGTAAGTTATAGTGTCATTAGGTTCAGATACGGAGTTTGTAATTCCGGCTTCTTCGACTTCAACTTACCAAGATACTTCTGGATATTCTGGAAGATCTTGATTGAGGTTTCTCTCTCTCTCTCTCTCTCTCTCTCTCTCTCTCTAGGAAAAGTAATATCTCCTGACCTTTCGTTTTCATCCTTCAATTCTCTATAGACCTTATTGTCCGTTCAAACCGGAACCCCATGTTTTACTTAGTCCCGGTTCCGATTGTCTCAAAACGGTTGTCTTATGTGACCAGTATCGTTTGTGGGAGAAGGTTGTTGTGTTCTCTACTGAGATATGTACCTGTAGTGGTCTACAGGGAGTCATGACTTTGGTCTAACTAATATAAGAAACGTCGGTTTCTACCTCTTCGAGATATGTCAGTCGTTTATGTTCTGACCCACGACTGACACCGAGTCTAGTACTTTAGGAATGACGTTTTAAGTCTAAATTCAACTTCTTTCTTCTCTTTTAGTGATCTTGTAAGTCCATACTAGATTTAGTTTAGGGTTTCTTTCCGTTACGGTTTCTTATGAGTTTGATGACTTTTTAACGTGAGTAGAGTGTACGATCGTTTCATTACGAGTTTTAAGAGGTTCGATCCGATGTTAACATACACTTGGTTCTTGAAGGTCTACAAGTTCGATATAAATCTTTTCCGTCTCCTTGGTCTCTAGTTTAACGGTTGTAAACGACCTAGTATCTGTTTCGTTCTCTTAAGGTCTTTTTGTATATGAAGAAGAAGTAACTGATACACCTAGTGTTGTTTGCCCTTTTAAGAATCTCTCTACCCTTATGGTCTGGTGGAATGGACGGAGGACTCTTTAGACATACGTCCAGTTCTTCGTTGTTAATCATAACCTGTACCTTAATGTCTGACCAAGGTTTAACCCTTTCCTCATGTAGTTCCGACATACGACAGTGGGACGAATAAATTGAATATACGTCTCATGTAGTACACTATACGACCCGACCTTCTTCGTGTTCGACCTTAGTTCTAACGACCCTCTTTATAGTCATTGGAGTCTATACGTCTACTGTGGTGGGAATACGTCTTTCACTTCTCCTTGATACTTACACTACCTTCTCTTACTTTTTTGACCGAATTTTGAGTTGTAATTTTTTTTACTCTAGTACCGTAGTCCAAGGTAGTGAAGTACCTTGTACCTACCCTTTTGTTACCTTTGTAACTCTCTGAAATAAAAGAACCCGAGTTTTAGTGATGTCTACCACTGACGTCGGTACTTTAATTTTCCACGATCGAGGAACCTTCTTTTCCATACTGGTTGGATCTATCGTATAAATTTTCGTCTCTGTAAAGAAACGACTGTTTCCAGTCAGATCAGTCTCAATACCAAAAAGATCATCAGTATATACCTAGACTCTAAACCTGGTATTTCTTTAGACTGACGACTTCTTAACTACGAAAACTTGACACCACAACCTCTTCTGAGAACTCTCAGGGAACCTGTCGTTCCTCTAGTTTGGTCAGGTAGGACTTCCTTTATTTTAGACTTATAAGTGACCCTCCTGACTACGCCTTCGAGGTTGTGAAACCGGTGGACTAAGCTTCTTGACTGTGTAATCTTTTCTGGGATTACGACCTTCTAACTTCCGTCCTCCTCTTACCCTGTTGTCTCCTACTCTACCAACCTACCGTAGTGGTTGAGTTACCTGTACTCACACTCGTTCGAGGCCTTCAACCACTTCCTATTCCTTCGGACCGCACGAAATCAGGTAGTCCAGTGTTTCTCAACCTGTCCTGACTCACTGTCTTGACTTAACTTGACTTCCATCCACTGTCTTTTCATCTTTCTTTCCCGTCCCGTCAGTCACTATTTGGACAGTCCTTTCTGGGGACTCCTCCAGTAGCACCTCGTCTCCAGATTCACTTAAAGAATTCCTTCTAAAGGTCTAATACTCATACAGATCTCGTGTCCTAGAGTCCGACCTTCCGTAAACCGTTAAAGTCCCCTCTATTACCCCGGTGTCACGAAGGTCGTCTCTGTCTCCAATCACAACCGGTCCCCGATTTAACCCGTGGGGTCCTTATTTTCTTTTGTTCCCTAACAAAACTAGATAAGGATCAGGTCGAGAGACCACCGAGTCACCATTTCTTAGGTACACGGTCATGTTCTCCGTACCCAAGCTAGGAGCCCAACATTCCTAAGGGACCTCTTCCCTTACCGTTGGGTGAGGTCATAAGGACGGACCTCTTAGGGTACCTGTCTCCTTTGACCGCCCGATGTCAGGTATCCCAGAGTTTTCTGAACCTGTGTTGAATCGTTGACTTGTTGTGTGTCAGGTCGAGGTCCGGACTCTCGTCTCGTTCGTTGTACGAGAAGTAACGGATTTCACTAACGGGTACTCGGAGGTAAAACGTTCCCTTACTAAGATGGTCGAACAGCCATTGTTACTTAAAAACACAGGAGAGTGACAGAGAAATCCGACTACGTTAAATTTAAATACAAAGTTGTTTTATAAATCATTATAGTTTATTACAAGTGTTGTAAAAGAAAGGACTGTTTCCGTTGCCTGTGGTGTCCCGTCGACCAGAGTAGAATTTATAATATGTATAAATACACACGCACATTGTAATCTATGTTACAAATAAAATTTATATATACATATACCGAAAGGGATATCTCAAGAACTCTATTTACCTACTTTTATAGTGTCTTAATATATGACATTATATTTCTCATTACTAGAATGACTACTTACTACCCCAATATCTGAATAAGATGAAAAAAAATAATAAACATATAATAAAAGGTTTAAAAGGTGTTATTTATACATACTGAAAATGATAATTTTTCTAGGTTTCGAAGTCAAGAAAATTTTTAACGAGATTAAACGTCTAGAGATCCTTTTAGAGTTCCTACTCCGTAACAAATCTTGATAATTAGTAAGTATGCACTTAACACACGTTGACGATTAATTGTCATACAACCTGTATGAAGTGAAGAGACTCACAGTCAAAATAGGAAACTATTTCACATTTTATTACGGATGTACAATCCTAATAATACTCATCATTTAATTTCTCTAACGTTTGTTAAATCTTTATAGAATTTATATATTAAAATCCCCAGTCTCTAATATGCACATAAATATGTTATAGGTCGTCTGAAAACATACCTCATCGAAATCTATTTATTATTTTCGAAGAATAATGTCTGATATTTCGTGAGAGGTAACTTTCTATTAGTATTTTATTACTTTAATGTCCCATCTTTAACCGAACTTTGCAGATAAGATAGTAGTTAGGTTTGGATTAGAAAGAAACGGTAGTTACTTATAAGGTAAATAGAGACACGTGAAACTTTTATGTGGGGAGAAAGCGAATCGTCATTGAGGAGACAAAGTCTTCTCTTGAGTGGTAATCAAGAAAAATGAGACACTTCTGTTTCGATAAAGAAACAAGAAAAGTAAGAAGTAGGACGAAGAAAGTAGTCCTAGTTCTATTTTCTCCGAAATGAGTTTTAAGTGTATATTGGAAAAGTTCTAAATTATTTGAAATAGTAGAAAAGAGAGGTGAAGAGGTCTAAAAAGAGGAGTAAAACGGTTGATCGGGAACCTTTTATTCCAATGGGCTGAGGAGTAAAAGAGGACCTCGAACGAGGGATACCTACATCATTTACCATTTTGGATTTGGACTTGTGTTTAAAGTCGGTCCGTCAAAATTACTCGTGTCTTGTTCCCTGAGGTGGATAGATTAGTAAAGTCAAGAAAGATTCTAGTCCATCGACACATCGTCAGGATAGGGATGAATGGTAGTCACTTGAAGACTGTACCACATGGACTTTAGCCAGAACCTTGAGTCTCAACTTTATAGACCTTCCACTGACCGTATATTATTCATACGGTGTTTGCTACCGACGATAACAATAGTAACATTAATAAGATCTGAGGACTTCTAGAAAATGTAAAAGTTGGTGATTCGGTATAGAAGGACTAGGATAGGTTTGTGCAAGTCGAAAAATCTAGAGACCCATGTTGTAAGTAGGAACAATTCGACGTAAAACATTCTTAATTTAACAGAATAGTGGCATCGGGTAATGATAGAGAAGTCTAGGACTAAGTAAGTCTTCGACGCGTACGAGAGGAAGGGTCTAAGGACAGAGGGGACGTAAACTACTCGACAGTTGACATGGAAGTCGTTTCGGTGTCTATTTTTGTAATTGACGTCGTTTAAGTTTCTATCTCCACGTATGCGACACGTAGTGGGTTACACTCATCCTTCTCTCGGAAAAAATCATCACATGTACACGCGGGTGACATTAATAAAATAAAATTGGGAGACACAGTGATGTACATGGACTTCTCTTAAGTTTCGAACTTTTAACAGTGATCAACAGTAAAAAATTTTCTACTTAGTGTTAAGTTTAAACCTCTAACCTTTAAAGAAGAAGAAAATAAACTCGTCATAGTAATTACTTTTAGTTAATTAAAAATTTGAATAGGACAAGATCCAAGATTCCACAATTTCTTCAAGTCAAATCGTTTTACGTATACATATGGTGGAGATGCATACATCACAGTTCATGGTATTGTCTCCTTACACGTTCATGAAGATTTCTGAGTGTTCGTTTAAAGATCAGTATATGTATATTTCTACAGTCTTAACCTTTTATGGAACTACTCTTATCTCAAGTTAGAAGAGTAATATGTAACCAAGTTTCTCCCTTTTATTGCCGGGGTTTAAGTGTGTCAATTGACCATCTGGTCTTTAGTTTACAGTCGTATATTTAGGTTACAAGGAAGAGGTTAGAAGGGGAACTATTCTTGGAGACTGTGGTTCTTTACATACGTAAATAAATAAATGTCGTAGACTTATCGGATGAACTTCTACCTAAGAGTATCAGATCTCACCTACTATATCTACGTCTTATTTATCCTTTAAACATAGGATAACTTATAAATGGGAGTCAAGTCAAGTCAGTGAGTCAGTACAGGCTGGGAAACACTGCGGTACTTAGTGTCGTGTGGTCCGGAGGGACAGGTAGTGGTTGAGGGTCTCAAATGGGTTTGAGTACAGGTAGCTCAGCCACTACGGTAGATCGGTAGAGTAGGAGACAACAGGGGAAGAAGAGGACGGGGGTTAGGGAGGGTCGTAGTCCCAGAAAAGGTTACTCAGTTGAGAAGTGTAGTCCACAGGTTTCATGACCTCAAAGTCGGAGTCGTAGTAAGGAAGGTTACTTGTGGGTCCTGACTAGAGGAAGTCCTTCCTGACCCACCTAAAGGAACGTCAGGTTCCCTGAGACTTCTCAGAAGAGGTTGTCGTGTCAAGTTTTAGTAGTTTAGAAGTCACGAGTCGAAAGGAGTGTCAGGTTGAGAGTGTAGGTATGTACTGGTGACCTTTTTGGTATCGGAACTGATCTACCTGGAAACAACCGTTTCATTGTAGAGACGAAAACTTATACGATAGATCCAACCAGTATTGAAAGGTAAATGGGATCTTGGATGGATTCCTAAATTGTACGTACGAGTATGTGTTAATTTGAGGGAATTTAAGGTTATAATCGAACAGTAACAAACAAATGAACAAACAAAAAAAAAAAGGAGGAGTCACTTCACATCCTTTTATGTTATTGTTGTGGAACAATCAACTCCTAAATCCGAAAACTCAAAAATTAATTAAGTAAGATGTCTATGAATGACCGTAAAAGGATATCCTTTCTAGAAAACATTCTACCTTATATTTCATTAAGACCATCGTTAGGAATTCCTACAGATAAACGGAACCACCTTGAGAAGAAACACAATATTTTTCGGATTACTTTACATAGAAGGTCGTATTACTTTCCACTAGTAAGGTTTACGAGAAAGAAAAGTTCCCGTACGGTCGATGACAATGACAAGGTCCTATAGACGAGGTAGTGGTAATCGTCTAGGTCATTTGTAAATCTCCTAAAGTGATCTATTATTCGTAACTCCCTACACCAAATTCACCATAAAAGAGTAAAACAAGGGGTCGATGAGTCTTTCGAACTATGAAAGTAATAGGGAATCAATAATATCGTCTTTTAGACTCTAACTATCTATGATAAATTGAACAGAGTCCAGTGTGTAGGTCCTTTACGTCTTCGACCTTATACTCACGTTCAGATGTTCTGACGTTTTAGATACGAGAAAGACGTAATGGAACCTTACAAGACCTTAGTACCACTCCCGGTGCCACAGAGATTAGAACCCTTTTTACCCATTCTCCCCGAACCCTCCTCAGTCACGTAGTGACTTGAGTTATTAAACGGAAACTTCACTTTGAACATAATATTTTTATACAAAAAGATATTTACCTTTAAGTTTAAGTATATATGTATGTATACACACAGACGTATGTATGCGTCCGTATAAAGAGTCCATAGAGATTCACTTTTTAAGACATGACGAAGACACTTCAAGACGTTAGGTACAAAACTGAGATGAGAAGTAATAGTGACAACCACTCTTAATCAAAAGTGAAGGGGAAACACTTCGAAGGGAACGATATTCACCAATGTACTCACCAATATACGTCTCGCTAAATAACGTTCAAAGATAATATGAAAAGGGTCACTCTTGCCAGGACCGTTACTCAAATAGAGGACAATTCGTGTAAAGGAGGACCGGTACGGTTCGACGGAGTCGATAAACCAGAGTGGTCGTCACAATTGTGTACGGTTTTTCAAAGGGACCCCTTTAATCCGTCGGGATTCGTCGAGGTCTAGAAAATAGGAACTCAAAGAAGTTTTATTGGACCTGGTGAAGGTTTCAGAAGTCAAGATGGAGTGACTAGGGACCTGTTCACCACCTTCCAAAAACTTACTGGAACTAGGTGGGTTTAAACTTTAGTGGCGTCCCTTGTCTTCCTTTTCGACTCTCCCTTCCTACTAAGGATTTGTGCTGTCCAGGAGATCTTTGACTGCGTCCGGACCATGACCCCGGAGTGTAGAAGGAAAAAAGAATGACTTCTCGAAATAATGAGTACTACACCTCCCCCGATAAGACTCTTCATCATAGGTCTATGATGACCCCCACCCCCGACAGAGAATATGTGTAGATCTACACATATTCTCTNACACATACACACACATACACACACATATACACACGCGCGCGTGCACGCACGAGTCAGTACAGACTGAGAAACACTGGGGTACCTGACATCGGGTGGCCCGAGGAGACGGGTACCCAAAAGGGTCCGTTCTTAGGACTTCACTCAACGATGAAGGGAGAGGACCCTTAGAAGGACTGGGTCCCTAATTTGGAAACAGAGAACACAAAGGACGCAACCGACCGCCCAAGAAATGGTGACGTGGTGGGCCTTCGGACTGAAGGATAATCTTCTCTAGTTTCTAAATTTTTCGTCCCCAGTCTAAGAGATAGGACGGAAGTAAATGAAAAGGTTTTCACTTATAGGTTACATCTGTCCTCCGACTTTGAGATTCCCAAAGTTGATACGTCGTCGCCGTCACCCCTACTTTATTCTTTATCCTACTTGTTGAGAAGTGGGCGTTTGGGACGGTAAATAGTACTTGTCTTCAGTAAATTTATTTCTCCCTATGTCCTTTCCGGCGGTATGTGTTGCGTCTTCGTATCCCGACCTGTTTCAGGATTGAAACCTATGGATACACGTGTGTGGGAGTCTCTAAGGTACAATGTAAAAGTCAGAGGGTCTACGAATACAGTGTGAACTATTTGTGGTACACGAGAATATTCACGAAATAGTTGTGATTGGTGAAAATAGAAGTACAACTGAGATTCTTCTTCTACGATGGTAGTAGTCGGGGTTAACTACAGGGTCCTTTGACTCTGCGTCTCTCAGACTCATTGGACGGGTTCCAGTACGTGGAGTCGTCCCTGGGTCTCCGACACGAGAATGACGATTTTATTCATGGAGAGTTTTCTAGACCCTTCCTTCTGGGCTTATAACACACATAAGACGACACAACCCTTTCATATTGTACGCCCTTGTTATAAATGAGGTACGAGAGCCGAACTTTCTTTTTCTCCTGTGGTTCTATAACGACACGATCTTTATGTCGAACCCCCAGTCCTCTTTCCGGACGTACTCGACGGGTGGTCCTACGACACTCTCGGATTAAGGGTAAAGTGAAAGGTCCGGTTAGTGTCTGGAGACACTCCCGGACAGAGATTCCTTCCCCCGTACATTTATTAGAAAGGAATCTTCGTTAAAAACGTCTGTCGTCAAGGGGAGCGGTGTGAAGACAAGGTGTACGTCTCCTTCTAACTACTGTTTTTGAGGTAGAGACTGTCCGTTCAGGTTTTGACGGGAGTGTGACGGTCCGAACGGTCCGAAGGTCTCCTTTACTCTCGGGGTAATCAGGTTGGTCCCCCTCCTAGAAGAGACACAACGATAATAGGTATTCAGTTTTTATTGACCTGGATGGTTTTCGGTCTTTTGGGGTTTCTAGTCACACCTTTTCTCTTTTTTTACATAAACAAAGTGTCTGATCTTTTTATAGTCTTTACGTATATCCCGAGACGCATGAGAGTTTCGTTTGATAATGTGAGTTTCCTTCAGGGGTCCCGGGAAGTGCGTGGTTTGACAGATACCGTCTGAAAGGAAAAGTTTATAGACAGGAAAAGAAGTAGGGAAGGTACGAAGATAACGGGCCTTTTGTCTATGTACAATTTATGTTCAAACTGAAAATTTACCACGGAGTGAGAGAACGACAAAGTCAGAGGAGTAGACATTTTGCACCCCCTATTTACTCTGGAGTGTCCATCGAGGTAACAGTCAACACCCCACGTAACACCGTACGGAGGACGTGGTCCCAGAGAATTTTGTTCGAAGAGTAAAAATAAGTGTCCAAAACTCAAGACCGAGTAGGGGGAATCAACAAAACACTAGAACATATACAGTAAATTGGACCGACTTGGAGGTGACGATAGGTATTTTGAATTCCATTTCTCCCTTTCTTAAATAGTAGACTGTTCGTCTTAAAGATACTCCTAATGTAAAGGTACACAAAATGTAATTTTTTATTTAGTGTGGAACTATTCCTCCCAGGACTGTAACATGTCCTCCGTCCCTAGTTCTAGTATGGGTTCCTTTTCTTTACGTTTTTCCGTTTTACCAACAGACTCCTCCGGAGTGTTTATCGACACTTATCTTCTCTTCTCTTCTCTTTCCGTTTTCTCTTTTCCTTTCTATATGGGTAAACTTACGTCTCAAGGTTTCTTATCGTTTCTCTCTATTCTTTCGGAAGGAGTCCCTAGTTACGTTTCTTTATCTCCTTTTGTTATCTTACCCGTTCAGATCTCTAAAGAAGTTCTTTTAATCTCTATGATTCCCTTGTAAAGTACGTTTCTCCCCGTGTTATTTCCTGTCTTTCTCATACCTGGATTGTCTTCGTCTTCTATAATTCTACTCCACCGTTCTTATGTGTCTTTTTAATGTGTGTTTTTTTATAGAATGTTGGGTCTATTAGTACTACCACACTAGTGGTTGGATCTCGGTCTTTAGGACCTTACGCTTCAGTTCACCCGGAATCTTTCGTAGTGATACTTGTTTCGATCACCTCCACTACCTTAAGGTCAACTCGATAAAGTTAATGATTTTCTACTACGACACTTTCACGACGTGAGTTATACGGTCGTTTAAACCTTTTGAGTCATCACCGGTTTGATGACGTGTTAACATGAGTAGAGTGTGCGATCATTTCACTACGAGTTTTTAAGAAGTTCGGTCCGAAGTTATTATGAACTTGTCACTTGAAAGTCTACCAGTTCGACCTAAAATTTTTCCGTCTCCTTGGTCTCTAGTTTAACGGTTGTAGATGACCTAGTAACTTTTTAGTTCTCTTAAGGTCTCTTTATAGATGAAAACGAAATGACAGATACAGTTTCAGAAACTGACTCCCCCGGTGTTGTTTGACCTTTTAAGAATTTCCCTACCCTTATGATCTGGTGGACTGGAAGGAGAACTCTTTAAACATACGTCCAGTCCTTCGTTGTCAATCTTGAACTTGTTGACAATATTACCTTACCTTGATCTAGTGAAAGATTGTGGCATGTGTTTTTATTTGAGTTTTACCTAATTTCTAGATTTACATTCTGGTCTTTGCTATTTTGAGGATCTCCTCTTGTATCCGTTTTGTGAGAGTCTGTATTTAGTGTCGTCCTAGGAGATACTAGGTGGAGGGTCTTAAGACCTTTATTTTCGTTTTTATTTGTTTACCCTAGATTAATTTTAATTTTCGAAGACGTGTTGTTTCCTTTTATATTCGTTCCACTTTTCTGTCGGAAGACTTACCCTCTTTTATTATCGTTTACTTCGTTGACTGTTTGTTGATTAGAGTTTTTATATGTTCGTTGAATACGTCGAATTAAGGTCTTTTTATTTTCTGGGTTAGTTTTTTACCCGGTTTCTTGATTTATCTGTAAAGAGGTTTCTTCTGTATGCCTACCGATTGTTTGTGTACTTTTCTACGAGTTGTAGTGAGTAATAATCTCTTTACGTTTAGTTTTGGTGTTACTCCATGGTGAAGTGTGGTCAGTCTTACCGACGCTAGGTTTTTAGATGTTCGTTATTTACGACCTCTCCCACACCTCTTTTCCCTTGGAAGGATATGACAACCACCCTTACGTTTGATCATGTCGGTGATACCTCTTGCCACACCTCTAAGGAATTTTTTGACCTTTATCTTGACGGAATACTGGGTCGTTAGGGTGACGACCCGTATGTGTGGCTCCTTTGGTCTTAACTTTCTCTATATACATGGGGTCACAAGTAGCGTCGTGACAAATATTATCGGTCCTGTACCTTTGTTGGATCTACAGGTAGTCGTCTACTTACCTATTCTTTCGACACCATGTATATGTGTTACCTCATAATGAGTCGGTAATTTTTCTTAAGTAAACTTAGTCAAGACTACTCTACCTACTTTGACCTCGGCTAATATGTCTCACTTCATTCGGTCTTTCTTTTTGTGGTTATGTCATATGATTGTGTATATATACCTTAAATCTTTCTACCGTTACTGCTGGGACATACGTTCTGTCCTTTTTTCTGTGTCTACACATATTGCCTGAAAACCTGAGTCTCCCTCTCCCTCTCCCACCCTACTAAACCCTCTTACCGTAAGATTGTACATATGATAGTACATTCTTAACTTAGTGGTCAGATACAGACTACGTCCTATGTCGTACGAACCCCGACCACGTGCCCCTACTGGGTCTCCCTACAATACCCCTCCCTCCACCCTCCCCCAAAGTACAAACCCTTGCGTACATTCTTAATTCTTAAATTTTAGTTTTTTTTTTTTTTTTTTTCGTTCTTATCTTACCTCGTTGTCTGACCAAGGTTTAGCCCTTTCCTCATGCAGTTCCGACATATAACAGTGGGACGAATAAATTGAATATACGTCTCATGTAGTATTCTTTACGACCCGACTTCCTTCGTGTTCGACCTTAGTTCTAACAGCCCTCTCTATAGTTATTGGAGTCCATACGTCTACTGTGGTGGGAATACCGTCTTTCACTTCTCCTTGATTTCTCGGAGAACTACTTTCACTTTCTCCTCTCACTTTTTCGACTGAATTTTGAGTTGTAAGTCTTTTGATTCTAGGTAGTAGACCGGGGTAGTGAAGTATCGTTTATCTACCCCTTTGTTTGTCACCTTTGTCACCGATTGAGATAAAAACCCCGAGTTTTTAGTGACGTCTACCACTAACGTCGGTACATTAATTTTCTGCGAATGAGGAACCTTCTTTTCAATACTGGTTGGATCTGTCGCATAATTTTTCGTCTCTGTAATGAAACGGTTGTTTCCAGACAAGACAGTTTCGATACAAAAAAGGTCATCAGTACATACCTACACTCTCAACCTGATATTTCTTTCGACTCGTGTCTTCTTCACTATAAAAACTTGACACCACAACCTCTTCTGAGAACTCTTAGGGAACCTGAAGTTCCTTTAGGTTGGTCAGGTGGGATTTCCTTTAGTCAGGACTTATAAGTAACCTTTCTGACTACGACTTCGACTTTGAGGTTATGAAACCGGTGGACTACGTTTCTTGACTGAGTAACCTTTACTGGGACTACGACCCTTTCTAACTTCCGTCCTCCTCTTCCCCTGTTACCTCCTACTCTACCAACCTACCGTAGTGACTGTGTTTTTGGGGTACATAAAACTCACTTGAGTTCCTCAACTACTACCTGTCCCTCCGGACCGCTCGACGTCTGTCCCCAACGTTTCTCACCGACTTGACTATTTGAGACCGTAATCCCTTACCCGTGGGGTCGAAGTCTCTTCTCCCTATTGTACGAGACACACCTTATCGAGTGGAACTTTATCTCCTCCTCTCTTTTTTGACACTTCTCCCCTTCCCTACCGGTTTTTTTCTAGGTCACCCCTCAAAGATGTCAGGTAATCCCATTTTCTAAATGCTTTAATGTCATCACACCATCGACTTCCCGTAAAATTCTCACTCGAAAGGATTAAAAGGTATAAGTAAACAAGTGTACTGGTACTACATTTGGGAAGAGAAAATACGATGTAGAATCCTGTCACATTATTGTCTGAGTCTGTTTAAATAATCCTGACAACTAAAAAAAAAAAAATTTCCTTTCTCGAACTCAAGGTTGACAGCCAGTTGTTTCTACTGGGTTCTGTCTTTTCCATGGGTCTGTGAATCCACCGGTACCTTTATCTTGAAACGTATATGAAACCCTTCGTAACGTACAGGTGTCGGAGTCGTCCGACCACTCCTCTCGATTTACGTTACAATATAGCTAAAACTCTCCATTCCTCCTAGGGTTGACGCTCGATCCGATGGGTCCCTTTTAGTATAATTGTACCTTCTATTTACCGAATTAGAGACATAGTGTAACAGACTGAGAATCATCTGGGAGGGAGGAAGTGAGAGAGGGAGGTAGGAAACGCAGGAAATCCATAATATACATTGGAACTTATTTTTACGAGATCCACATGAAACTTCACGTATGAAGATGTAACATGAGCCCGGACGCAGTAAAGTTTCCCTTTTATGATCGGACAGAAAAGTTGATGTCACAGAAAGTTAGAAGTTTTATGTGTGAAAAAAAAAAAGGGAAAAGTTCGGTGTAGTAGGGTCACTTATAAGTAGACACATTTTCACTAAGTAATAGTGGAAAGTAAAAATGGTAGCTGATAGAATAACAAGTAATGGAAGGTCTCCGACCAAAGAGTAAAAACGGGAACTTAGACGTCAAAAATAAAGGAGGCGTCTGATGAAAAGTATAGAGGAAAATGTCAAAGACACATGGAGGTTTTGGTACGGAGGTACAGGACACTAGTTTTGCGCACCGTCAGTGATTTAATAACCTATAAGAGACGTCGAAGGCTTGTAGTCACTAAAAGCCGATATATTAGACGAACGAAAAAAGTCACTCGGTATATAACCCTTCCTATATACCCATAATGATGAGTGTTTCAAACTTTACCTTCCCTCGAATGAGTATTATCACGGAAACCGACTAAATCTCTAGTTGAAAGACAAATACTAGTTGATAATAGACACAACTCAAAAAGAAAGTTAGGAGAAACAGAAAGAGATCAAGGTATTCTAGCACACCGACTCAAAGGACACGGAACGTTATGATAAGGAGATAGAGATTCTGGTAATAAGTGACAGTTGTGGACCTAAATTTCAAGAGAGAATCGGGGAAGGAGAAAAAAAAAAAAAAATTTATTTGAGTAAAATGTGTATCTTTGGTAGAGTCCGTGGGACACTAAAGAATGTCTTAGAAGGGACTTTATAAATGGGACTTGTATACAGAGGGGAGAGACAGGGGGTGAAAAGAAAAAGAAACTTATTTTCAGTCTTCTCTTACCTAATCAGTATGAGTGGTTGGGTCCTTGTAATCGTTAATAGTAGTAACCGAGTAGTTTCAGAGGACGAAATAAAATATTTAAAGACATAAAGGAAAAAAAGTGTGACAGAATGCAAGTAAACAAACGTACACAAGTATATCGGTAAAGAAGACATTATGAACAAAACATTGTCACTTAAACAAGGTTACGGTTCCTATATTTCTTTTTTTAACGCGTACCAAGTTTGAAGTGTAGTACACATTAAGGTAGGTCCCCTTTGTTATCCACTCACGTCTTTTGACGTGGGACGACTGATCTCGGGCCATCCTTATGTGGTGTGTGTGTGTGTGTGTGTGTGTGTGTGTGTGTGTGTGTGTGGATGGAATTTATAGATGGTTGATGGAGTTCAGTGGTGCACACAATATTTGGTATATAAGTGTTGACACAATTGTTGAAAGATTGAAGTCTATTCGCAGTAAGGTAGTAGGGTATTATTGAGTGTTTGATGTTGGAAAGGGTGTAAGTTCGGGTGAAAGAGTTCTTTTGAAGACTAGAGAAACTTCCATTTTCATCCTCATAGATACGTGACGTCACATATACGAAAATTGAATTACAATTTTCGAATTTTAACACGTACGAATTAACACGACGTCAAAAAATAATTCAAAGAAAAAGTACAGTGACTGTTTCGAAAAGGACAAGAGGGGTTTTGTCAGAGTGTTCACAACATAAAAAACATGTCGTTCTACTAAAATCCTTTCTTATACGACATAATACTGTTTGATAAAACAGTAAACCCCTTGTACATATAAATTAAATACTTTGGGTAGAACACAATATTTACAGTAAGACGAAGGAAGATAGACAGCAATAAGACTCATGATACGAAAGTCTAGAGTACCAAAGATTAATGACGCATGATGAGGAGGTGCAAAATAGGTAAGCGGGTACCCATGGGTTATAAAAGGTGATATTTACGGTAATTTTATTTGTTGGAACTGTTTTCTTTGAAATGTCTAAGTGTTTTCGAAAGAAAGTGTGTATGGGTCTTCGTCTTAACGATCCATGGTTGAATGAAAGTTCTTGAGTATACTACCGGATGGTAGAGGTGTTGTTTCGTATTCGTACAATTACTGAGATGGCTCAAGTGTCGTAAGATTAGAGACGGACAAATAGTACGTAAGGGAAGAAACGGTAAAGAAGAAACAGAAACCTATGTCGAAGTCCAGTCAATACTGGGAAGACTAAGTCGGGATGAGGACTCTGAGTGAGACATTGTTGTCTGCAGGTCGAGACGTCAAGTGTAAGGAAAGAGGTACCAGATATAGGTAGGAGACCAATGTGACTAAAACGGAGGTGGAAGGAGACAAAAGAGTTATTTATAAGGTGGCCACGACGGCCCGGGTCCGACGGACAGACGAACAAGTCATATCTGGCAGTATAGATTAAGGGAGGAAAATAAGTAAGTAAGGGGACATTCATTGGACACCTGCGATCGAGTGGAGGTTTCCAGATGGGTCCGAAGAGAGTGTATAATAGAGGAGATACTTCTTAAGAAATTGATGAAGTAGCTTTCACTTTTCTTAGGGGAAGAAGGTGTTTAGACAAAGGATAAAAAATGGAGAAACGAAACAATCATAAACGAAATATGTAGAGAAAAGGATTCCCTAAGGACTAGATGAACCCCTGTCCCGTAAACAGAATACAAGTAAAAGAGGAGTAAATCATCCGAGAGTTTTTGAGAAGGAACTCACTAATTTACATACTCGTTTTTTACTTATTTAGTTTACAATAAAACATAGTTCATGGGAATTCATTAGTTTCAAACGTTACGGGTTATACAATCAGTGTTAAATTTTGAGAAATAATTGTATCTTGTTTTTTATTCTACTCTACTAAAAATTAATTTTTAGGACATAGAATTTTGGCTAAGTGTTTCCTCTAACGAACTAATAAACAACGAAATAAAAAAAAAGAGACTTTTCCTACACAATAATTAATCGGAGAGATCAAGCATAGGGAAAAGATCTCAATAGTGTGACACATAGTCATTACGACCCTAGACGATTTTACTTTATATTAACTATTAATTAAGTCGTCGGTTGAGAGTGTAATAAGAGTCCACTTAAGGTCAACTGAGTTAAGTAGGAAAGAGAGTGTTAGGGAATCTTCTTACAGTAATTTATAATTTACCCTCAATCCTTCCTAATACCAAGACATAATAAAGACATCCTTGTGTACGATGAAATCCTCACACACACACGCACACGCACACACACACACACATTTACGTCTCGGACCGGTAGGGTTAAGCGAGTTCTGGTGAGATCAAAATCGTAGTCTTCAGGACATAGGGTCCTGAGTGAAAGTTAAGACCCGTTCACTTCAACCAGTAGAATCCATATTTGCCCGAAGTGAATGTACGTCACAAAATTGGTCCGTAAATTCTGAAGCGTACTAGATTGTAACTAAAAGAAAAGACGGCATAAAAATCGTTTCGAAGGAAGTCAGATGAAAGATCTTTTTTATTTGCTCTCGGACGAGAAATGTGCACGTGACGAAAGGAACGGACGTCACAACGTTCAGATTTAGGGAGGACAAACAGATCCCGCTCAATTTTACGAGAAAGAAAGTGGTGTACACGGAAAAAGATGGGTGTCTGAGAGGTCATAGTCTTATACCGAAAACTACGCCTACGTAAAGACGAAACTTAATGTTATAGAACTACCCAGAATTACGAAACAGGATTTGTTCCTTAACTACAATTGGTCTACTAATGTATTACATCACGTCTGAGACGGGCATACATTTAATTAGAACATATACTGAGTAATTTACAGGTATAAAGGAACATTAGAAAGTTATGGTTAATAAGGAAAATAATTGGTCAAAACAAAAGGTCATAGATTACGTACTGTTTAGGAAAGTTACTGGTATTAATAACATAAACATAAAAAATTCAAGTAGAGATATTGACTCCCTCTCTCTTAACATGTTGTCTTACTCTTATACGTAACTTCGATATGTATGTTCTCAAATTTAAGATCAAAAAGGAAAATGGTAGAACCTACTCATTAGATTTAAGTGATTCGAAGTCAAAGAGGTATGAACTTTACCTGTCTTTTGTAGAAGGGATGTCTGTATAATACGTCGAAATTTTATTACTTATAGTTCACAGTTATTTGAGAGGTTACTTCTCTATTTATCCTTTATAAAGACTGAAACACCTGATATGGTGGACCGTTTGATGAGTTGTTGGTGACGTCACACTTTTATCGGTATCTGTTATTCATTTACTTCCTCCACAGATACAAGGTCATGTTAAATACAGTGTTTTTAACACTCTGTCTAAATCGACAACCGATCAAACCGTTGAGGACTACACATAATTCGTGATTTATTTACCCTTGGTCATAAAGGTACTTGATTAGAAAGAAGGGAAGGACTCGTAAAACTAGAACACCAGAATTAGGTTTAATTCGAGTTTGATTACGTCGTAAACGGTTGTTTCCATCATCCAAATCAAAGACCAAAAAGGTTTTGCACAAGGTATGTTCAAAACAAAACAAAAAACAAAAAACAAAAAAAAATCCTTTTAATATACTCGGTTAACCTCTTCCGTTACCGTGGGGTGAGGTCATGAGAACGGACCTTTTAGGGTACCTGCCTCCTCGGACCATCCGACGTCAGGTACCCCAGCGAGTCAGCCTGTGCTGACTCTCTGAAGTGAAACTGAAAAGTGAAAGTACGTAACCTCTTCCTTTACCGTTGGGTGAGGTCATAAGAACGAATCTCTTAGGCTCCCTGTCCCCTCGGACCACCCGACGACAGAGACCCCAGCGTGTCTCAACCTGTGTTGACTTCTCTGAATCGTCGTCGTATATTCAGTTATATGATCAGATAAAGACCATCCTTATCTTGTGACTTCTAGGGTCAAAACTCTTACGATTGAGGACTAAGGGGTAAAAGGATAAGTTGATATCAGTGGTTACTGAGGTTATAATGTTGAAGAGAGAACACCAACAAAAGTAAATCAATGAGGAGGCCGTCGGGATACCTGGAATCGAGTGATTCGAGGAGACAGGTACCCTAAGGGGTTCGTTCTTATGATCTCACCCAACGGTAAAGGAAGAGGTCCTTTAGAAAGACTAAGTCCCTAGCTTGGGTACAGGGAACGTAACCCTCCACATAAGAAATGGTGGCTCGGTCACGTCTTCTGCATGCTCTACATACAAACTAGGGACCCAGTCCTTCTAAGGGACCTCCTCCCGTACCGTTGTGTAAGGCCATAAGAAGGGACCTCTTAAAGTACCTGTCTCCTCGGGTAGTCCGAGGTCGATTACCCCAACGTTTCTCATCCTGTTCTGACTTCGATGAATCGTGTGTGTGTAATGGGTCATGGATTTTAGTAGTACCAGATCAGTACCTCGTACAATATTCGAGACTCTCCCGGACCCTAATTGGTCGATGGTATTCGAGTCACGGGACCATACTGCTGACCCATGAGTTCAAGAGAGTTCTATTGTAAAGAGGGTTTATGCAATTAAAAAAAAAAGGTTTAAACTACAAAATTAAAAGAATTATCGACATATCGAACAGTCTCTTGACATGACCAGAGATATTAGGTCTACCAGAGTGAAAACCGATATTCAATCTTAGTAAACTTTTTCATACTTTCGGTTTAAAAAGAACATACACACGATTCAGTGAAGTCAGTACAGGTTGAGAATCTCTGGTCCTTAGAGTCAGAGAGGGTCCAAGGAGACCAATGAGACGGTCCAATGAGGTCCATTCTTATGACCTCACCCAACGGTACGGGAGGAGGTCCTTAGGAGGGCTAGTTCCCTAGTTTAGGTAGAGAGAATCCAGAAGACGTGACTGTCTACTTAAGAAATGGTCATCGTGGTGGATCCTTCGGGATTTTCACTTTCACTTTCAAAGAGTCAGCACAGGCTGGGAAACGGGTACCTCAAGAGGGTCGGTCTTATGACCTCACCCATCGGAAAGAAAAGAGGTCCTCTAGAAGGGTTGGGTCCCTAGTTTGGGTCCAAAGGACGTAACGTTCGTCTAATAAATGGTCGAGTCGGTGTCACCTTTCGCTTCTTATGACCTCACCCATCGGATAGGGAAGAGATCCCCTAGAAGGACTGGGTCCTTAGCTTGACCCCAGAGGACGTAACGTCCGCCTAAAAAATGGTTGACTCGATTTCCCTTCGGGGACGACGACGACGATGACGACGATTCAGTGAAGTTAGCACAGACTGAGTCACGCTGTGGTCTCTACTGTCGGGTAGTCCGAGGGGGTAGGGACCCTAAGAGGTGTATTCTTGTAACCTCACCCAACGGAAAAGGAAGAGGTTACGTATTTTCACTTTTCACTTTCACTTCAGTGAGTCAGTACAGTTGGGAGTCACTTGGGTACCTGACGTCGGGTGGTCTGAGGAGGCAGGTACCCTCAAAGGTCCGTTCTCAGGACCTCACCCCATGGTCGGGGATCTGGTCGATTCTTGTCACACCTTTAAGGAAATTTTTAACGTTTATCTTGATGGAATACTGGGTCGTTAGGGTGACGACCCGTATGTGTGGCTCCTTTGGTCTTAACTTTCTCTGTGTACATGGGGTTACAAGTAGTGTCGTGACAAATATTATCGGTCCTGTACCTTTGTTGGATCTACAGGTAGTCGTCTACTTACCTATTCTTTCGACACCATGTATATGTGTTACCTCATAATGAGTCGGTAATTTTTCTAAAGTAAACTTAGTCAAGACTACTCTACCTACTTTGACCTCGGCTAATATGTCTCACTTCATTCGGTCTTTCTTTTTGTGGTTATGTCATATGATTGTGTATATATACCTTAAATCTTTCTACCGTTACTGCTGGGACATACGTTCTGTCCTTTTTTCTGTGTCTACACATATTACCTGAAAACCTGAGTTCTCCCTCTCCCACCCTACTAAACCCTCTTACCGTAAGATTGTACATATGATAGTACATTCTTAACTTAGTGGTCAGATACAGACTACGTCCTATGTCGTACGAACCCCGACCACGTACCCCTACTGGGTCTCTCTACAATACCCCTCCCTCCACCCTCCCCCCCAAGTACAAACCCTTACGTACATTATTAATTTCTAAAATTTTAATTTTTTTATTTTTTGATTTTTTTTATATATATATATATTTAATCTAAAATCGTTTAACATTTTGAAGAGAGTAATTTGTTATACTATTTCTTTTATTTAAAAGGTCTGTGTCTAGTTATCTTTTCAAAGGTATTTTGTATATAGACTGTTTTCTGACCCTAGATCCCATACATTTTTGTTCGTTTACTGTTGTTTTGGGAAGTTGAATTATCATTCATCTATTCTTGTATTACATTCACCGGTTTGTTGAATTTTCAGTGTTTTCTTCTATGTATTTACCAGCCATTCACATACTTTTTCACCAACTACAATGAACAGTAATGTTACTCTATGGTTACATACATACGGTCTTACTGATATTAATTTTTATAACTAGTGGTTTGAATAACACGATTAGTGTAGTACTACCTACATTTAGTTTCTTAAGTCACGGTGTCCAGTTAAAATAGAGGTTTTATGACCTTCTTGTTCTTTTATTTCAAATCTTTCGTAAACAAAAAAAGAAATCCCCCTTTTTTTTTCTACAGTAGTTTACGACCACTCCAACACCTTGTTTGATCTTAAGAGAACATTTAACAGCCACCCTTACGTTTTTTACCACATTAGAAGATCTTTTTTTACAAATCTGTCAAAGAACATTTTACCGTGATTCGAATGGAATTCCGGATCACTAAGAGGATGTTTTCCTTTTGTATACAAGTGTTTTCCTGAACTCTTTCTTACGGGTATCATCCAAATGAATATTATCGATTTTCGACTTTTGTCGGTTTCACGGGAAATTTTCTCTTACCTATTATTCGTTTTACGTCATACAAATATGTTATGACGTGATGTTTTGAGTTCCTATTCTTTTTTACATGATAATCTCCGTAATCGGATCTATTTGGAGATTTCACAATACGTTTCACTTGTTACGGAATGTGTCGCTTATGTGTCGTTTACTAAGGTAAACACACTTTAAGAGTTTTTCGACTATTAGACACCACTCCTTTTTTAAGTCTTAATACTACGGGAGACCCCTCACCTCTGTTCCTTGACTGACCCTTTCCCGTACTCCTTTGAAAGACCTCACTGTTTTTATAAGATATGGTACTATCTTCGAACCCAATGTCTCCAAGTACGTAAATGATTTTGAGTCGTTTACCTGATTCCATACACGTAAAGTAACGTACATTTAAAATATTGTCTTCTGTTGACAACATTTGTGATAACATAAGAACAATTGTTGTACGTGCGACTGTGTGAGTCACACGTTTCTAGACGTTAGACGAAGTTTTACATGGTTGTCTTACGTAATGATCTACTACGTAATGATCCATCTATAAACTATTTCGTTCAGATCGTTTGAAAATTTTCGTCTTAGGTTTACTTTTTGTATGTCTACAAGTCACATTTGAGGAAAGCTAAAAACATATGTATGTCGAAAAATATTACTAAGATGGGACTCTAACACTGAATTAACCAAACCCTCATCCTAGATCTGTAACCAAAACAAAACAAAACAAAGGAAAACAAACCTCTTTCGAAAGGTGCAATTAGATTAGTTATCATCTGAGTTCTTGTTGACGTGGTTGTAAAAAGTTTAGGTGGGGTCCCTTATACGTGATAAAGGATGTATATAAGTGAGTCTCTAATCTAAAGAAGAGATTTAAACTGTTTGAAAAACGTTTGTGTTCAGACGGTGGGACGACTGAACTCGGGATGGTAGCGTCCCACCTGGGAGAGTGGGACGAAGTGTGTGTCGTAGTGGTGGAAACGAATGACTGAGTTCGGGACCCGTTGGTTCGGGTGGCTAAGGAGGAATCCCTGGTAGTGACTTTACGAGGGGTGACGGAAATAAAAGATAGGGTAGTGTCTCAGAAAAGAGAACGAACAAAGTGACTGTAAAGTCATACGGACTCCGAAGACGAAGTCAATATCTTCTGTTTTGACTCTGTAGTCCAGTATTCTTATCTATTCTGATATGATGACCATTGCAGAATGATCTGAGTTCCTTTCAAGGATAAAATAGACTACTTTCTAATGGAAAGGAATAGTGGTAGTTCTGTCTAAAACCAATTTACAATATATATATATTAAGGTCCAAGTACGTTCGTACAAAGTAAGACACCGTACCTTCGTTTTTAAGGAGTTGATCGACAAACACCTTTTTTCGTCTCATTATTAAGAGACAAGGTTCTGTCTGTTTTCTTCCTGTACATAAATAGCTTTTCTATGTTCGTGAGGACACGATTTAGCCGGAGAGAAGAGTTTGAACTGACCCTCGAGATGGATGGAAACTAAAAGATAACAATTGTGTCGGGATCGTAGACTCTCCAAGAATCATTAATTCTGGTTACACTTTCATTAAGTGGTCTTTAAGGACGTAAGGACGTTGTACTAATTCAGTATACGTAGACACATGGATATTTATCGGATATTAGGGTTCTAATTGAGTGTATCAGTCAACCATACTATCGATAAACCCGAAGGGACTATCGAGTCAACCATTTCTTAGGTGGACGTTACGTCCTCTGGGGTCCAGTTAAGGACACAGTCCTTCTAGACGATCTCTTCCCTATCCGATGGGTGAAGTTATAAGAACGGATCTCTTAAGGTACCTGACATATCAAGTACCCCAGTGTTTCTCAACCTGTGTTGACTCGTGGAAAGTGATACTTTCAATAATTTTAGTGAAAAATGTTGATTCTTTTGACCCCGCATATCTCCATTTTATCGAACGGTTGTGTCTTTTATCGTTTCAACCATAAGATCGAGTCTAGAAGGAGATTTCTGGTACAAAAAGGGTACAGTAGTAAGAGGAAAGGTGTTTCGAGTTGTCTTTGTTCTTTGACACTGGGTAAGAGAGGTTATAGTTGCTCCGAAGGAAGAGAAAGGAGTTTTCGAACTGGTCCTAAGTAATGGTCGTAGTGTCTCATGTATTACAGAGGTTATGTTAAAAAGGAGAGAAAATAAACGGACGGTTCGTTTCGGGTCTGTGAGGGGAAACGGAAGAAATTTAGTACCTTCCTAAGACTACAAACTCACCTTCCATAGGCAGTGTCCACAACGAGTAGTAAAAGGAAACGTTTTTCTAGACACGTCCCTCGTGACGACCCAACATATTTAGTGTGTAGATGATATCGACGGTGAAAGCCAGACTACTCCCTCTCTCTTTATTTGACGACCGTTTGTTAGTCTTGACTACCGAAAAAAAGAGACTGTACAGTAGGACGAACATGACGGTTGACAGTGCCGTAGTAAATAGAAACAATGGTCGTGGGACCCAATTCGTTCTTAATCCATGGCGTTTCCCTGAGACGGCCCACTTAATGAAGTCTTCCGACATTTGTGAAAGAACTCTGGTAAATACATAAAATGACACTACGAACGTCCAAGAGAATAGGTTAGGACAACACTATCCTCAGTCCCCAGGGTGTTTTCGAATGTCGAAAGGATCTTCAACCACATATCGTCGTTTCAAACGCTTTTGCACCACTGATCATCGGATCATCCTAAAAAGGTATGTACTTTTCAGTCGAGTATTGTAATCCCCCCTTTTACCGCCCCTCTCTACGGGTCTCGAGGACGAGTGTTAGGAAAGAGGAGAAGGAAGGGGAGGAGGACGAGAAAGGAGGGAGGGAGAGAGAGACAGAAGGAGGAAGTTCATTCTCCTCCCCTAAGACCACCTTTCCTGATGTCAATATCTCATCTTCGAACCTTAAACATTACAAGTAGACTACACTGACCATTTCAGAATACAACCCAAGAAGGTTATCGGTTGGAACTTGGATCTATAAATAAATTCTTCACTGAGGTTCGGTCTCTTCGATCTGTCTCTTCCTTTCCCTTCGTTATTTTCAGGTAATTATGTCCAATAAAATCCTCCAACCCTAATTGTGCACGTGTGACGATATATATTTTCTCTATTGGTTATTCCCGGTGTCATGTATGACGAATTGTACATGTGTAATTGTACATACGTAATTATACATGTACATGTACTTAATTGTACAGATGTAACGAGATATATTTTCTCTATTGGTTATTCATATCGTGTTCCTTGATATGATTTATAAAACGTTATTGGATATGCCCCTTTCTTAGATTTTAAGACACGAACACACATATGTACACACATGTGTGTGTGGGAATGTAAAATAAATATATATAGATATATATAGATATAGATAGATAGATAGATAGATAGATAGATAGATAGATATATATAGACTTAGTGACACGACACATGGACTTAGATTGTGTAATATTTAGTCGGAGTCCATATGAAGTTGTCGTTGTTGTTTTCAATTCGTCCTATAGTGACACCCTTCACACAATCAGTGAGTCAGTTCAGACTGAGAAACACTGGGGTACCTCACATCGGGCGGTTCGAGGAGACAGGTACCCTAAGAGGTCCATTCTTATGACCTCACCCATCGGTAAGGGAAGAAGCCCCCTAGAAGGACTGAGTCCCTAACCTGCGTCCAGAGGACGTGACGTCCGTCTAAGAAGTGACAGACTCGGTGGTCCCTTCGGGAACGACACCCTTTGACCCCGAGTAAGTGTGACCCCTGAAGAACACCTCTCGTCTCGTAGGAGGTCTCACCAAGGTGGACTTCTTGTTCCTCCGACCGACAAACGGGTGGTTGGGGACGAGTAGACCCGACTCTGGATGTGGTTCCTCGGACGATTATCGGAGTCCAAGGGAACATTCGTCCATCTCACACGCGGATCCCGGTATCTTTCGGGAATCCCTTTCTCCAAGTCACGGACGTCCTTCTTCAAAGGTTGTGCTTATTGTTTTCACTCCCGACCCCTACATGGCCGTCGGTGGTCGTCACGGACGACGTCTATTTGTGGTGAGGCCCAGCCCCTCCCCTGTTTTAACCACCGTTTCTTTTTTGAGGTTTCATTTCCTTCAGTCTATCACGTATGCATTAATAAAAGAAACTACTCTATACGTGCAAAAGTTATCGAAGAGATTTCGGTAACATTTAATAATATGTATCCCGTCTTTTCTTTGGACATTTATAAGGAAATAAGTCAAACAAAGGATAAATATTTCTTTTCCACTAGTAATCTGTGTTCGTACGAAACCGTTTTTTTTTTATTTTCCTTTCTTTTAGGACAGTTTAATTATGTTTAACACAAAGTGACGGTTTCCATAATTTGAAAGATATTCGTCTTGACACAATGATATTATAATAAAACTAAAGGAGATGTTACATGAAGAGTAAATGTATACATACCTGTTCTTCTTTATTAGTCAACCCTAAAAGTCAAACATTTTATTAATACCAGGGTTCAAAGACTAATTTAAAAATTTATAAAAAGTATCAATCGGGAGATTTCTGAAGGGAAATGAGTAGTTAAAATTAAAAAATTCAGTTATTAAAAGAATCTACTTCTGTGACTTCTCAATAATTCATACACGAAATGTGTTTCGATAACCTATATCGTTAGTCATAAGTCTTTACAGAGATCTTTTAGTTTGACTTTGTGTCCTAAATTGAATAACTCCTATTAACATGGTAGAACGTAAATCCGACATTTTATAATTATCGTGACCATGTCCATGTTCCGTTGTACTAATACTTTGTACAACTTCCTAATATCCTATATATAAACTATCCCTAAATACCATCCAGAATTCCCCTTCTGTCTTACTTGGACCTCGGTTTCAACGATGGTTTTAAAGACGGAACTCGTTGACCTATGAAAAATATTAATAACTCTTTGTAGTATTCTTTATCTGATTCTGAAAGTAACCAATGTATCTTTAGGATCTGAACTAGTACTTATAGATAGTCTTTGTTTTGACTCAAAAGTAACAAAATACTTTAGAACCTCGGATAATTATAAAATATTTTTGACAATGATTTTGAATTAGAAGTAATCTTCCTGGATGAAAGTGTCAAAAATCGTTCAGTTCTGGACTAGATCAGTGCTAAAGGAAAGGTGTGTAGGAAGGGGTGGGGTTGAATCTCCATTGCAGAAGGAGACAGTGTCCTGTCATAGACAAAGACGAGATGAGATCATGAAATACGTCGAAAGGAATGAAGTTTCTGTAGTTTCGACTGACAAAGAGAAGGTCAATTACAGTACCGATTCCAGACTCTGAGACCTCCGTCTGACGAACATAAACTTAGAGTCCATAATTCATCCACTGTCTCCTACTCTACCAACCTACCGAATGAATGAGTTCCCTGTACTCAAACCCGTTTGAATCCCTCTCTCACTTCCCGTCCCATCGGAACGCACGCCGTCAAGTACCCCAGTGTTTCTCATTCTGAACCACTGACTTGTTGTTGTTGTTGATTAACAGTTCTCATTGGAAGACATCCAGTCGAGTAGAAAGTCTCAGATTTAAAGATATAGATAGTTTATTCTTATGAAGTGCTAGACTACAGTGCCCTACTTGTAAACCTAATCACTCATTGTGTAAAATTTCTTTGTCTTATTTCAGTAGACAATGATAGTACTCGGGAGTCCCCTGTGTGCAAAATATTAGTTACAAGGTGTGTTGCGAATCTTTTTACAAAGGATGAAGTACTTGTAAATTACGTACTAATAAATTATCTAAAATAAAACAATTAAAAAGATAAAGAAGAGTTTATGTTTATTGACCTCTAAAATTACTTGAGTTTGACTCAAGGAGAAGTTTCCGGGTCGATTGTAACCTCAACTGTTTGTTATCGTTCTGGGACGAGGTCCAGTCGTCCGAGACATTACGTGAGTTCACCAATTCATGACACCCGTTCTGACCCGGATTTCCTTGGTTTTTAGGGACTATAGTACTGGTCACTATCCATAAACAAACTTCCATCGGAACAGTTATTTGAGACTATATAGGAAAATTTCCGAATAATTAATTTAATAATATCTACTTTTCACTTTTGTAAAAACACTATCTTAGTAAAGTCACCCTATTAGGTTTCTAGTCGACCATTCGTTTTGTATAGTTTACTTTATCAGGACCAGTCATACATAATAATCGTCATTTCACTGTTAAAGTTCCGTGTATGAAGGAGACGACCCAGATTTTCTCCTTGTCTTACTGTTTCTTCTCGATCTAATAGGTCCAGGTAATTTCTTTGTGTTTCGTTATTTACGGGTGGAAAGGTTCTTCAGCAGTAAGTGTATAACAACCATGTGATATGTAACTAACTAACTGGTTAAAATTTGTAGTTCAGTAAGTCGAACTCGACGACTTCTGTTCTAACCACCATTCTAAAATAAATAAATAAGACAATTCTTCGTAATAACTGAATGTTGTGACAATCAAGGTCCATGTGTGGTCTCACTGGACTATAAAGATAGGTAATGTTTTACTAAATAGTGGTGTATCGTACGGAAAAAAGTACGAAACAGTGTAGAGATATAGACCAAGGAAGTGATCTAAAATATATGAAATAGAAAAAAAATAATCACATGGTGATATCTTGGATCGTGTCACTAGACGACCCAAGACCTCCCAATCTATCAGTTACAAACAACTTGACTTATCGTTCAATGTCGAATCTTTTAGACTGTGTCATCTTTCTTTTACCCGAAACTTTAGTCAGTCTACACTCAGTTTCAGTTCAGTACCTACAAATGATTAATATATGATAAGTTTGACGATTGATTTGGACTCCGAGTTAAGGGAGTAAATGTGGTACCCTGACTATTGACGAAGGATGCTTCCCCTGGTTAGTCTAGTGTTCAAGTCACCCTACTGAGGACTCCATTTGTCTTTACCCGGGTACTTGTACATGTCACATTCCTCGTTCTTCGCATTTCTTCTCTTGTGTTTTTTTGATAACCCGTTTCGGGATTTCTGGGCACAAATATGAGGACAGCGAGCACGGAGACTAGATGTTCCCACGCGGTCAAGTGTATTTCTCGGATTTCACCCCGTCTACGCTTCGAAAAATCTATTTTACTTTATTATCGATTGAGAGTTTGTGACTTTCCTATGCGTTTAGACACGGGCCTGAGGAGACCGAGGGAAGGGAAATGAGGTACTTTGTTTCGATAAGGTGAAATGTAGGAGACATTATATAAAATATTCTGGTACGGTTCCTTCGAATTAGATAAAATGTGTACCTTCCCGTTGTCTTTTCTCACTAGTGCCATACTCCCTACTCCAGACGGAGGTCCTCGTAATCTGGATCGGTAGTCACATGCGGTTATGTACAGACTATGGACTTTAATTAGGACGTCGTCACCTTTTCGAGTCAGTACGCCCGACGTGTAGAACGACTTTCGTTTTAGTTGTTTGAGTTTTGTGCACGTCCTCCAACGGAAACTTCGAGTTCCTAATAAAAGAGAAAAAACGGTATTGTTTCGGTATTATTACCAGTGCGAGTAAAAAACGTAAATTCCTGGAAGTATAAAAAGGAGTAAAGATACCAAATTAATAGTTAATATCTAAAAGGAACCGAATGCTGTCTTAATGTAGAGTTATTTGGGTACCATTTGATCTTTATGTATGTAGTTTTTACGTAAATTACGTTAGTCGGATGCTTTGTAGTACCAAATAGGAACGTATGGAATTTACACGAGTGTTATGTAGGTAATCGGAACATCAACAAGACAGCGATTTAGCACAGACTGAGAAACGTTCTGAATCGGATGTAATAGGATGTCCACCCGTTTTAGTAGATTATATCTCAAACAAAATATTATTTCCCAAGTTACAAAACACATTAAATAACTTAAGACATGATCTCGACTTTTACTCTTACCAACACACCCATTCCTTACCGACACCCACATAACCAGTAAATGGGAGTACTAATCCACTAATCGACCCTCGATTCGTAACGACAGTGACAGGTCTTACTGTCCTCCCATAGTATGACGTATGACGATCGGACCCTTTTCTAATTTTAAGAATCATATCAAAGATGACTTACGTATTACGAAAGTGTGGGAATATTTCAGTTTACAATATTCGACTTTGTAACTGTCAGTCCCTTTCAGATGCATAGATAAAACTGTCATATAGTATGACGATTATCAAATTCTTTACTCGATACCTTCGTTTTTGGACTGAAGTTTAGGAACAAGAATGGGATTCTATTTCCCGTTCAATGAATTAGGTCGTTCAGAAGTCCAAGGATTGGACATACGTACGTATACACTAGTCAGCGAAGACAGCACAGACGGAGAAACGCTGGGTTACTTGACGTACGTCGGACGGTCCAAAGGGGTCCATTCTTATGACCTCACCCATCCGTGCGAGAGGGTGTCCCCTAGGATGGTTGGGTCCCTGACGTACGTAGAGGAGGTGACGTCCTTCTGACACATGACGACTCGATAGTCCCTTCTGGGTAGCGCGGACGGATAGACATATTCCGATATAATTATATATAGAAAACCCCTGATAATACTCCTATTTAAATCTATTATACATTTTTCATGAATCGCACCCCGAATGTATTATCGATAAAAATAAATTGCCGATATATAAGATACGTATGGATATGTATACTCCCATATATACACATGATCCGTTAGTAAGTGATATGAAATTACGAGTATAATATTATAATCCGAAGAAGTTTAAGTATTCCTAATCCAGAGTTCTACAAGTCCATGGGAGTCACCGTATATGTTGGATATTTTACATCATCTAACTTGATAATGACATACAGGTCGTTATGTAAAATTTTGGTACTTCGATAATTCGTTATTCCTACGGTTTACCCGTCGATTTGCGTGAATAATCGTTTCATTGTCGGGACATATAGTCAGAATGTCAGAGTAAGGACGGAGTCTGTTTAATTTAGGTAATGACAAGAGGTAGACATAGATGTCCCGATTATAGTTTATGGGTTTGGACACTGATAACCTACGTGTCTGTGGTTACTAGGTGGTAGAGAAACTATATCGTACGTAGGAGCGGAAGAGAAGGGAAAGGGACGCCAAGATCGTCGGACTGATTTCAGCAGTTAAGGAGGAGAGTCTTGATGAAGTCTATGATGGGGATGGTACCTGCGAAAAGAAGTAAGTGGCACAATAGTATCGGGGACAAACAGGGTTACGTCATCCTACTTAATATCTGATACCATAAAACAAGTAATAAGGGACAATAGATTGTCTGACACTCGAGGAAGTCTTCTTCCCTGACACAAAATACACAGAAACATTGTCATTGTAAATCGTGTCACTCTCGAAGAGTAAAATAAGTAAATAGGCCGTTCAACCAAACGGTTTTCGAGGAACTCATAGACGTCACTAGGTCCACGACACGATCCGTAGACCCAAAGTGGTCTCTTATTCCTACTACACCTGGACGTAAGAGGGACAGATCGGTCCTTTTGTTCGGGATGTACTATTGACGTCCACACTACTCACCATAACCTCTCCTCAGACGTCGTTGTCACTTCCTTTCCGAGTACAACGATCCACTGCAACCCCTACGTGAGAGGTCCGTCCTCCTTCCCCCGACTCTCTTCGGTCTTCGACTTAGTCAGACCAGACCCGGTTACTTACTACGAAACCATCCCGAGACCAAATCTTTTGGTCTCTTATCTTGGTTTCTCTACCTTACACAGGTCCAAAAGGGTCCAGAATATGTGATAACATCAAAACTCACAACCCTCTCCTGTGTCCCTAAAGGTCGTCTCCACACAAAAAAGACGAATCAGTAATATAACACATATTGAGAAACACTGGGGTACCTACCATCGGGTGATCCGAGGAGACAGGTACCCTAAAGGGTCCGTTCTTATGACCTTGATCAACGGTAAAGGAAGAGGACCCCCAGAAGGACTGGGTCTTTACCTTGTATGGTGAAGACGTATCCGTCCACCCAAGAAGTAGTGGTTCGGTGGTCCTTTCTGTCGTCTTCATACTGTACTAGGGTCAACATCGACCTTTCCTACGAACCCACAACTACCTAACCTTGACTCCTTTTTCCGAAACACCCTCCGGTGATTTCTTTAAGTAATTTATTAGGTTCATTCTACATTACAACCAAGTCTAGTCCTGACAGTCTCCCCTAGATGTCATCATCTCTCCAACTTCTCTATAAATTTCCTGTTTTACATAACCTGTACCCCTTCAATACTCTCCATCCTTCCTCAGTTCCTACCTTAAACCGAAACTTTAGACTCCTTAAGGTGTCGACTATGGTCTTAATAAAGAAGTCAAGTCAAGTCAAGTCAGCGAGTAAGTACAGGTTGAGAAACGCTGGCGTACTTAACGTCGTGCGGTCCGGAGGGACAGGTAGTGGTTGAGGACCTCAAGTGAGTTTGAGTACAGGTAGCTCAGCCACTACGGTAGGTCGGTAGAGTAGGAGACAACAGGGGAAGAGGAGAACGGGGGTTAGGGAGGGTCGTAGTCTCAGAAAAGGTTACTCAGTTGAGAAGCGTACTCCACCGGTTTCATGACCCAAGAAACCACCGGTTTCTTGTGGGTCCCAACTAGAGGAAATCTTACCTGACGAATCTAGAGGAATGTCGGGTTCCCTGAGAGTTCTCGGAAGAGGTTGTGGTGTCAAGTTTTCGTAGTTAAGAAGTCGTGAGTCGGAAGAAGTGTCAGGTTGAGAGTGTAGGTATATACTGGTGTCCTTTTTGGTATCGGAACTGATCTGTATGGAAACAACCGTTTCGTTACAGAGACGAAAAGTTATACGATAGATCCAACCAGTATTGAAAGGAAGGTTCCTCATTTACAGAAAATTAAAGTACCGACGTTAGTGGTAGACGTCACTAAAACCTCGGTTCTTTTTATTTCAGACTGTGACAAAGGTGACAAAGGGGTAGGTAAAGGGTACTTCACTACCCTGATCTACGGTACTAGAAGCAAAAGACTTACAACCCGAAATTCGATTGAAAAAGTGAGAGGAGAAAGTGAAAGGAGTTCTCTCAAAAATCAAGAAGAAGTGAAAGACAGTATTCCCACAACAGTAGACGTATAGACTCCAATAACTATAAAGAGAACCGTTAGAACTAAGGTCGGACACGAAGAAGGTCGGGAGTCAAGATTACTACATGAGACGTATCTTCAATTTATTCGTCCCACTGTTATATGTCGGAACTGTATGAGGAAAAGGATAAACCTTGGTCAGATAACAAGGTTCAGGTCAAGATTGACAATGAAGGACTGACCGTATATCCAAAGAGTTCTCCGTCCAGTCTAACAGACCATAAGGGTAGAGAAAGTCTTAAGAGGTGTCAAATAACACTAGGTGTGTCAATTTCCGAAACCGTATCAGTTATTTCGTCTTCATCTACAAAAAGACATTGTGAGAACGAAATAGGTACTAGGTCGTCTACAACCTTTAAACTAGAGACCAAGGAGACAGAAAACATTTTGGTCGAACTTGTAGTCCCTCAAGTGCGAAGTGCATAACGACTTCGGACCGAACCTCTTAAAACTCGTAATGAAATGATCGTACACTCTACTCACGTTAACACGCCATCAAACTCGTAAGAAAACGTAAAGGAAAGAAACCTTAACCTTACTTTTGACTGGAAAAGGTCAGGACACCGGTGACGACTCAAAAGGTTTGAACGACCGTATAACTCACGTCGTGAAAGTGTCGTAGTAGAAAGTCCTAAACTTTATCGAGTTCACCTTAAGGTAGTGGAGGTGCTCGAAACAAACATCACTACGAAAGATTCCGGGTGAACTGAAGTGTAAGGTCCTACAGACCGAGATCCACTCACTAGTATGGTAGCACTAATAGAACCAGTACTTCTAGAAACCAAGTCTACCATTTCTAGAAACCAAGTCTGGGCCCAAGTTAGGGACCCAGTCCCTCTAGAGGACCTCTTCCTTTACCGTTGAGTGAGGTCATGAGAACGGTGCGGGGGTGGGGGCGTGGGGACGGGGGGTTTGTCACCGAGTTTCTTTAAAAAGGAATCCACGTCCAGTTTAGAACTGTAAAGATACTAATGTTGAGACTTCACCGAAGGGAAACGAAGTTTCTATTTCAGGTCTATGAATCGTTTCTTCCGTCTGTAGTAAACCTTAGTTTGAGACGAGCAGTGAAGAACCGGAAAAATAAAGTGCAAGGGTTTAAACCACTACAAGAAGTTTCTACGGTGTGACGAACGACAAAGAATATATAGAAAGATACGAAAGGAGAGGGAAAGGATCTAAATGTAAATATAGACAGATAGATGTATATATATATATACATATATATATATAGTATACAAATTTACGTTGAAACTATAATATATAAATGTATATAGAGAGTGTATAAATATATATTACGTAACTATATATAAATGTTTATATACATACGTATATCTATGTACACATGTATAGATATAAGAGTTTTTAAGGTTTTTAGGAAGTTAGATCATAGTACCAACAGTTCGAATCTTTTTTGAAGACGAGTGAATAAGGGAAGAGAGACAAGAGAAAAATGTTATTTATACAAATAAAAATGTCAGTACGGAAATCTTATGACACCAGCAACTACAACGAATATATGAAACTTCTATTTATGAAGTTATAAAATTGGAGTCGTCTAGACACTCAAATAAAATAAGGGAGGTCCGGACCTCCCTTTAATCTACAATCGTAAATCTTGTGTCTTTGTTCTTTTAACACACTATAAAAAAGGAAAATCAAATCCCTCGGGTTGAATTTTTTAGGTAACGTTTTTGTCTCTCGAAAAGAACGTTTCAGACATCATTAGTTGGAATCTTTATCTTTCTTCCTCTTTCTTTTATTTTACCACTACACAATTCTCGACCGGTGATACGATCTGGAGTAATGAGTTTCACAGAGTAAAATAGAAACCCTACTAGGACCCTCTGTTCACAGTCTTCAAGGTAAATTACGGGTCAACAGACCGAATACCTTTGAGACCCCTATGTAGATCCTTACAAGTCACGCCACGATTGTTCTTTGAGTTTCTGTAGTGAGTAACAAGAGGGGTCCCGTCGGGGGGTTGCTGAAGAAGATCAAAATATAAGATGTAATATCCCTTACTGTTGTAATTCGACCTTGAGCTAAACACGACCCACTTCCCCTTTAGAACAGTCTCTATTTAATCTATCGAAAATACAGTGTTATTTCCAGAGTAGAAAGTAACGTTTCCGAGGTTTAAGAAGGGTTCCGTAGTCCTTTACGTGTGTTATTATTGTATGTTTTTCGATTCTTCTTAAGTACCCTAAGAAAGGTATGTTTTCTGTTCATGAAGAAACCGCGGTCAAGAGTCCCCGGGAGCGAACGTATCACTACTTAAGGTATGGAGGAACCTCATAATAAATATGTATTACAGAATATAAAAACAAATAAAAAACTTGGACCCCTTCATTTTGTAACACTGTCTTTTATGTACCTATAATTTAGAAGTAAGAAAATAGACGGTGAAGACTTTTTACTGGATTGGATTCCGTGAATCGAAAAGTAACTGTAGTTTCTACCACTATGGTAAACCTGTCATTCATACTGAATCTTTGAATTTACTCAAATTCTTATATTTTACCTTATCGGTAGTACCAGTTGTTTTTTCAGTCTTGACGTCATGAACCTACGTTAGAGTTTTTACTTCCTTCCTAGAGACAAACAGAGGTTCTGTTTGGTAAGTTATAGTGTCAATAAGTTCAGATACGGGGTTGGTCATTATGACTTCTTTGACTTCAACTTGCCAAAATACTTCTGAATGTTCTAGAAAATCTTGATTGTGGGGTTTTTCTACAGGAAAAGTAGTATCCCCTACCCTTACGTTTTCATCCTTCAGTTCTTTGTGGATGTCCGTTTAAACCGAAACCTTACGCCTTACTTCGTCCCGTTTCTGATTATCTCAATACGGTTCTTTTAAGTGACCAGTATCGTTTGTGGGAGAAGATTGTTGTGTTCTCTTCTGAGATGTGTACCTGTAGTGGTCTACCAGTTGTGGCTTTAGTCTAACTAATATAAGAAACGTCGGTTTCTACCTCTTCGAGATATGTCAGTTGTTTTTGTTCTAACCCTCGACTGACACCGAGTCTAGTACTTGAGGAATAACGGTTTAAGTCTGACTTTAACTTCTTTCATCCCTTTTGGCGATCTGGTAAGTCCATACTGGATTTAGTTTAGGGAATACTAATATGTCACCTTCACTCTTTATCTAAATTCCCAGATCTAGACTATCTATCTGACGGACTACTTGATACCTACCTCCAAGCACTGTAACATGTCCTCTGTCCCTACTTCTGGTAGGGGTACCTTTTCTTTACGTTTTTTCGTTTTACCGACAGACCCCTCCGGAATGTTTATCGACACTTTTCTTCTCCACTTTCGTTTCCTCTTTTCCTTTCTATATTCGTAGACTTACGTCTCAAGGTTTGTTATCGTTCTTCTCTATTCTTTCGGAAGAAGTCGCTAGTTACGTTTCTTTGTCTCCCTTTATTCTCTTACCCTTTCTGATATCTAGAGAAGTTCTTTTAATCTCTATGGTTCCCTTATAAAGTACGTTTCTGCCCGAGTTATTTCCTGTCTTTACCAGACCTGTATTGTCTTCGTCTTCTATAATTATTCTCCACCGTTCTTATGTGCCTTCTTGACATGTTTTTTCTAGGAGTACTGGGTCTATTAGTACTACTACACTAGTGATTAGATCTCGGTCCGTAAAACCTTACACTTCAGTTCACTCGGAATCTTTCGTAGTGATGTTTGTTTCGAGCACCTCCACTACCTTAAGGTGAACTCGATAAAGTTTAGGACTTTCTACTACGACACTTTCACGACGTGAGTTATACGGTCGTTCAAACCTTTTGAGTCGTCACCGGTGTCCTGACCTTTTCCAGTCAAAAGTAAGGTTAAGGTTTCTTTCCTTTACGTTTTCTTACGAGTTTGATGGCGTGTTAACGTGAGTAGAGTGTACGATCATTTCATTACGAGTTTTAAGAGGTTCGGTCCGAAGTCGTTATACACTTGGTACTTGAGGGACTACAAGTTCGACCAAAATGTTTTCTGTCTCCTTGGTCTCTAGTTTAACGGTTGTAGACGACCTAGTACCTTTTTCGTTCTCTCAAGGTCTTTTTGTAGATAAAGACGAAATAACTGATACAGCTTCGGAAACTAACACATCTAGTGTTATTTGACATCTTTTAAGACTCTCTCTACCCTTATGGTCCGGTGGACTGGACGGAGAACTCTTTAGACATACGTCCAGTCCTTCGTCGTCAATCTTGACCTGTACCTCGTTGTCTGACCAAGGTTTATTCTTTTCCTCATACAGTTCCGACATATAACAGTGGGACGAATAAATTAAAGATACGTCTCATGTAGTACTCTTTGCGACCTGACCTTCTTCGTGTTCGACCTTAGTTCTAACGGTCCTCTTTATAGTTATTGGACTCTATACGTCTACTTTAGTGGGAATACCTTCTTTCACTTCTCCTTGATTTTTCGGAGAACTACTTTCACTTTCTCCTCTCACTTTTTCAACCGAATTTCGAGTTGTAAGTCTTTTGCTTCTAGTACCGTAGATCAGGGTAGTGAAGTACCGTTTATCTACCCATTTGTCATCTTTGTCACAGTCTGAAATAAAAACCCCCGAGGTTTTAGTGACGTCTACCACTAACGTCGGTACTTTAATTTTCTGCAAATGAGGAACCTTCCTTTCAATACTGGTTGGATCTATCATATAAGTTTTCGTCTCTGTAATTAAACGACTGATTCCGGGCAGATCAGTTCCGATACCAAAAAGGACACCAGTACATACCTACTTCTTCCGACTAGCGGCTTCTTAACTACGAAAACTTGACATCACAACCTCTTCTGAGAACTCCCAGGGAACCTGACGTTCCTCTAGGTTGGTCAGGTAAGACTTCCTCTAGTTGGGACCCTAAAGAAACCTTCCTTACTACGACTTCGACTTCGTGGTCATGAAACCTGTGGAGTGCGCTTCTCAACTGAGTAACCTTTTCTGAGACTACGACCCTCCCTAACCCCCGTCCTCCTCTTCCCCTGCTGGGTCCTACTCTACCGACCTACCGTAGTGCCTGAGTCACCTGTACTCAGACTCACTTGAGACCCTCTACCACTACCTGTCCCTCCGGACCACACGACGCTATGTACCCCAGTGTTTCTCAGTCTGTGCTGACTCGCTGACTTGACTTGACCTGTATTTCGTACCGTATATCATTTAAAGACAATAAAATACCACTAAACCTTGAACCTAAAATTTTACTGTTTGAGAACTCTCCTTGTGCATACTGATTTAATATACGCATATATATATATATAAAAAAAATTTCTACTATACGATTAAGGATGATGTAAAGTCTACGTAAACCGACGATTTGACATCGAAATAGGAAATGTCTTAAAAAGATCTAAACACACCTTTATGGTTGTCCTCTTCGCAAGTATAGTTGTCAGTCACTTAAAAAAACACACACGAGACCTATTAGTTCGAGTCAAATCGGGTTTTAGATTGTAAAAAAAAGAAACAAAGAAAAGAAAAGGAGGATACGTACGAAAATACCTTTTAATCATCGACCTCTTTTACTGGTTTTTTTAGTCACAACCATATGAGATGTACTATGTGAAAAATAACTTCTTTAATTTTCACAGGTTCCTATTAATATACTGTAGACGTGTAAAAGTAAGTTTTTATGTACTCTTAAAACATACCCTTGTAATTTCCTTGTACCTTTAAGTTGGAGATTGTTTCCTTTCCTGTTACCGGAAGTTCAAATCACTCTTTTTGTCAAGTACCACTGGAACTACAGTTGAAAACCGGATCAAACAAGTAACTTCCGAAAAAAGAAAATCAACGAACGTTTGGTTGATTTAGAGATACGACTACTGAAAGTTTAAATAGTAAAGTTAGTGAGTATAAAGGAACAAAAGGCTTGAGTAAGGACAGAAGTTTTAAAGAGATCCCACAGTGTTTCGTAACGACTTTCAACTTGAACTGTGGAAAGGGGACCTCAGAGGAAATAAAGATACGGTAAATTTAATTATGGTTTTATTATTATTATTATTTCGATGGTGTTTGTATTTCTTTATTTTTCAATGGTAGCTTGGTATGGGACAGTGACTGGGAAGTCAAGGAAGAGTGGTTGGTAGGTGTAGGTTAATGATGAGTGTGAGTCAACTGAGGAAAAGGACTCATAAACTACGCCTAGATGAAGGGGGACTTTCGACGATAGTATCAGACTAGGGGGAGGAAAGTGGAGGTATTTGCCCTGTCAGAGGTTAACTGGAGAGTCAAGGGAGGTACGGTAGGAAGTGGAAACTGGGTCACTAGAAAGATCTCTCGTTTACGTTTGGACGGGTATAGTAGGGCAGAATTTTAGAGTTCTCAGATTTTGTATTAAAATCGATGAGTTGTACCTATGGATTCAGACGGAGACTATTGGAAAAGTCGGAGTAGGAGACACGGTGGTAGTGTTTGTAAAAGACCTGACTAATTGAGAGTAAAAGGTCGGAAAAGTGTGTGGTAAGGAAGACGACTTCAGGGGACACGTTGGGAATGTGGTGATAGGGGTACTTGTAAACGTAAAGTTGAATCTCTAATGAAAGATTCCCTGTGAAGACCACAGTGAACGGGGTTTTACGGGAGCCCATATAAGGGAAAACATTAAAGTATCTTTAGGACATAAAGAGTATCTTAGTTAAGTATTATGAAAAACCCGAATTAACACATAGAGATGATGTCCTGTTTAAGACACTTCCGTTCCCTTACGTATAATACAAATGTCCTGGATTGTGTAATAGACCTTATGTTTCGTAAGAGTCAACCAATCGACATACTAATATATATCAGACTTTAGATCGGAGGACTAAACGACTCTAATAACTTCATGAGTCTTTTTCCCCAGGGGACGAGGTCGTGGTAGAAATTTTTCATGTACTTCGAGACGGGAGTGTGAGTCAGATCGGAGTCAACTCCTGATCCCGTAAGTAATTTCTGGAACCAGAATTCCATAAGAAGTATATCGTTGGTCTTATTAATTTTTACAACTCAATCTAGAGTAACTGGTTTTATTTTCAGGGTGCAAAATGACATTGGAAGTTCCGTACCATAGACCAGGCACCAATGGAGACTGGAGTGGTGGGGAATGAAAGGGGGCGAGAGTGGGACGAAATCTTCGTGACCGAAGGAACAACAAATGTACAGTCCGTGTACGAACGGAGTCTCAGAGACGTAGGCGACAAGGTAGACGAAGCTTGTAAGAAGGGGCATATAGACGTACGGAGGATGAAAGCGGAGGACATTCAGAAACGAGTTTACGGGAGGGTTCTCCCAAATGTGACTGATCGGTAGATCATGAAAGTGAGGAAAGGATTGTGAAAGGTAAGGGAAGTGGGTCGAGATAAAACATGTCGGAGTTATCGTGAGTAATGGAAGATTATGTCTCCTATTGATTATAAACTTACAGAGAAAGAGGGAGCTCTTACATTCAGGGAACTCCCTTCAATAAAAACAGATAAACCAAGTGATTACCCATTTAAGGATGTAGATGTCATTAAGTCCCGTGTATTATTGAAGAGTTATTTGTAAATACCTTATTTATGGGTACAGAAAGTGTTATTTTTGAGAGAGAAATCAAATAGTTTAATTCTGGTTCCATACATTTTTGTCACTATGATTAGTAAGAAACTCTTGGACCCTGTATGATATCCGAAAAGTATATTTACTTTGTCTAACTACGTTCAAGTTTCGACTTTCACTTGAATCGCGATCGACTCGATTGACGTGAATCGAGTTCCGGGTAAGTAAACGGTACACCCCTTTTACTCGGAGAGAGTTTGTTTGAATGTCAGAATTAACATTTTAATAACAAGAGACATATCACATAAAACTTTTAAACTTCACACTTTTCTTTTTGAAGAGTATTAAGGTGTTGGGTCTTTAATCGTGATCATTCTACCTACATAAATTGCGATCTACAAAGAAGAATATGTGTACGTATATACAAGTTTATAGATTTACATAGTGGTATACCATACATATTATAAAGTTTAAGTAAGATTATTATGTTTATACATAATGTAAAAGTATATTTAATCTTTTTATGTTATTTTCATTTCAGAAAGAACTGGTTGCCGTACTAGTGAAACGATACAAGTTCAGACAAAAATGTAAAAAGTCTTACGTGGGAACAATCATACGAACAAATATGTCGTACGTCTTTATTTAGAAGACAAAATTATTAAGTCTTAATATGAGTTTAGGACAGAGTAAACATTTACACCTTGTAAGTCAGTTGTTCTGCTTGTGGTAGGTAAAACGACCTCAAAGCTCGCTCTGTGGGGACCGATAAACAGTCTAAACTTCAAACAATAATGGATCTTTCGTCCGTTGGGACCAGTGAACGGTGAGATGACAGGAATAAATCTCGTTGAGTCGTGTGACGTCTTTTCATTAACTAACCCTGTTAATAGATCGGTCGGAAGTGTGGACGAGGGAGCATTGTTGGTTGGTTGGTTGAGTTGTTGTTTATTTATCCTTGTTTGGGTGAAAAGAGGACTTTAATATTTGATAACAAAGAATTCATAGAACTATTACCATTGTTTTCGTTAGGATTGACTTACTCTACCTATTAAAGTGTGACTCCTTCCATATTTCTTAACGAAAACGGAGTTCATAGGCCAATGAATTTTGTTTTATAAATAAAAAGTAAACTAACAGACCCACATGAAAAGAAAAGAGACCACACTCCACTCCGTTTTAACGGAATTAAAAGGTAAATTGAAAGTAATCAAAATGGTAGTTATTATTTTATTGAGTAAGAAAAAGAACTCGTTTACACTTTTACCAGGAGGTAAATTGGGTATCGTCTTTGATTTGGTTCTGGTCCCGATTATAGGTATTGTAAAGGTAAACTAGGTACTTAATAATAGAAATTTATCGTGGAGATGTACAATACAAACCCGAAGAAACCACTGAGTCTACCACTTCTTAGGTGGACGTTACGTCCTGTGATCCCAAACTAGGGACTCAGTCCTTTTACCGGACCTCTTCCCTTACCGTTGAGTAATAATCGTTACCGTTAACGGTTACCGTTAACCTTACCGTTGGGTCATAAGAATGGACCCGTTAGAGCACCTGTCTCCTCAGACCACCCGATGTAAGGTTCTCTAGCGTTACTCAGTCTACACTGACTCACTGATTGTGAGATTACGATACAATGATAATTTCCGTATACAGTTTTACTTCAAAGCCTTTGAAAAAAAAAAGGAGTCTTAATACGTCCGAAGATACTCGAAAGAAAGTCTCCATCTTCACATGGTGATTTAAGTTTAACTTGTAAGTTTAGTGTAAATTTCATCCAAATACGTAAATCAAAAAATACCGTAAAGGGACGTATTATGTTACCTTAGAAAAAAAGGTAGTCTAAAGACAGAATCTAGTCATGTGTCAAGGGGACCGTGGGGTAGAAGTACACTTCGACCGGGTAAAATTATAATTGGAGCTACTTCCTAGTAGTCTTTTATTCTTTTAACCCTTTTGAGTCCCCAACTATAAATAAGTAAGTATTAAACTGACTCATTATAGGTACACATCTTATTTGATTATCTAAGTTCCCGGATCTAGACCAATTGTCACACGGACTTCTTGATACCTGTCTCCAGACATTATAATATGTCCTCCAACGTTTGTTTTGGTGGGGTTTGTTTGTTTGTGTTTTTTTTTTCGTTCTTCTTTTTCACCAATAGACTCCTCCGAAATGTTTATCACCTTCTTACTTCTCTTCACTTTTTGTTCCCTCTCTCCCTTTACATGTACTTTAATTTGTGTCTCAAGGTTTTTTATCGACCTTCTCTGTTCTTCCGGAAGAAGTTACTCGTTACGAATTGTTGTCTTCTTTTGTTGTTTTCCCCTTTCCAAGATCTCTACAGAAGTCTTTTTGTGGTTTATAGTTCCCTCGTAAGCCGGGTTTCTACCCGTGTTATTTCATATTTTTACCATTTCTGGATCATCTACGACTTCTCTAGTTCTTCTCTACCTTTCTTATGTACCTTCTCGACACATTTATTCTATAATTACTTGACCTAGCGATACTACCATACCAATCAGTGAGTCTCGATCTGTAAGATCTCACTTTCCGTTCACCCGGAATTCTTCGAGACGATAATTATTTCGATCGCCTACGTTACTTTAAAGTCGTCTTGATAAGTTTAGGGATTTCCTACTACGGTAGTTCCACAACGTAAGTAGTACAGTCGTTTAGACCTTCCGGGCCGTCACCAGTATCCTGACCTTTTCCAGTTAGGAGTAGGGTTAAGGGTTCTTCCCATAACGATTTCTTACACGATTGGTAGTCTGTTAGTGTGAGTAACGGGTACGATTATTCCAGTGTGAATTTTAGAATGTACGATCCGAAGTCGCAATATGTTTGATCCTTGAAAGTCTACAGATTCGACCCAAATCTTTTCGTTCTCCTTGATGTCGAGTTTAATGGTTGTAAACGACCTAATATTTCTTTCGTTCCTTTAAAATCTTTGTTTGTTTGTTTGTAGATAGAGACAAAGTAACTGATGTGATTTCGGAAACTAACACACCTAGGACTGTTTGACACCTTTCGACAGAGGACTCTTTGGACATACGTCCAGTTCTTGTTCAATCTTGGGACATATCTTGTTGACTAATCAATTTCTAGTTCTTTCATGTTGTCTCGACAGACGACAAGGGGACGAACAAATTAGATTTACGACTCGGTATTCTTTACAACCCGATCTACTCAATGTTCGACCTTAGTTCTGTCCACCCTCTTTGTAGTTGTTGGAGTCTATACGTCTACTATAGTCATGTAACTGTCTCTCGTTCTCCTTGACTTCTTAGAGAACTACACCTTCTCCTTCTCTCACTTTCTTGGCCGAATTCTGATTTATAATTTTTTATTTGATTTTAGTACCGTAAACCGGGGTAAGTCAAGTCAAGTCAAGCCAAGTCATCGAGTCAGCACAGACTGAGAAACACTGGGGTACTTGACGTCGTGTGGTCCGGAGGGGCACGTAGTGGTTGAGGACCTCAAATGAGTCTAAGTGCAGGTAGCTCAGTCACTAGTTTAGGTCGGTAGAGTAGGAGACAGCAGGGGAAAAGGAGTACGGGAGTTAGGGAGGGTCGTAGTGTCAGAAGGTTACTCAGTTGAGAAACGTACTCCACCGGTTTCATGACCTCAAAGTCGAAATCGTAGTAAGGAAGGTTTTTTGTAGGTCCCGACTAGAGGAAATCTTACCTGACCAACCTAGAGGAACGTCAGGTTCCCTGAGAGTTCTCAGAAGAGGTTGTGGTGTCAAGTTTTCGTAGTTAAGAAGTCGCGAGTCGGAAGAAGTGTCAGGTTGAGAGTGTAGGTGTGTACTGGTGACCTTTTTGGTATCGGAACTGATCTACCTTGAAACAACCATTTCATTACAGAGACGAAAAGTTATACGATAGATCCAACCAGTATTGAAAGGAAGGTTCTTCATTCGCAGAAAATTAAAGTGCCGACGTGAGTGGTAGACGTCACTAAAACCTCGGGGGGTTTTATTTTAGACTTTGACAAAGGTGACAAAGGGGTAGGTAAACGGTACTTCACTACCCTGATCTACGGTACTAGAAACAAAAGACTTACAACTCGAAATTCGGTCGAAAAAGTGAGAGGAGAAAGTGAAAGTAGTTCTCCGAAAAATCAAGGAGAAGTGAAAGACGGTATTCCCACCACAGTAGACGTATAGACTCCAATAACTATAAAGAGGGCCGTTAGAACTAAGGTCGAACACGAAGAAGGTAATGATGTACCGTTTATTTTCCCCTTTTCCACCTTCGTCACTGACCTAAAGGAGAAGAACCCGATGTTTTAGTGACATCACTAACGTCGGTACTTTAGTCCTCTATTAACGGAGAACCGTCCTTTCACTACTGTTTGGATCCGTCACACAACTTTTTGTCTCTACAATGAGACGGTCGTTTCCGGGTATATCAGAATCCAGAAGGGTCACCTTCTTTCCGATACCAGAAGGGTCACCAGTACATACCAACACGCTCGACCTGGTATTTCTACCGTCTTTCTGTTTCTTAGTTTCGGAAACTTGACACCACGAACTCTTCTGAGGACTTTAGAGGAACCTGTCTTCCTCTAGTTTGGTTAGTTAGAATTCCCCCTCGTTACCTGACTACGACTTCGACTTCGAGGTCATAAAACCAGTAGAATACGTTTGTCTACTGAGTGACCTTTTCAGGGACTGCGACCCTTTCTAACTCCCGTCTTCTCCTCCTCCACCGACCTACCGTAGTGGTTACGTTACTCGTACTTGAACCCGTTCGAGGTCCTCTACCACTTCCTGTCCCTCCGGACCACACGACGTGAGGTACTCCAGTCCTTCTCTGCCTGTGTTGACCCGTTGACTTGTTGTTGTTGTTGTTGTTTAAACTGAATCATCGTTGAACTACCGGGACATGAGGTTACCAAGGATAAATATACTCTCTCTCTTCTCTCAAAGTCCGGCATCTTGACCTTTATTGAGGTAAGGAATAGTACGTAAAAGAGACATGTCAAACGAATAAATTTAAATAAATCGTGGATAGTACGTAGTCTGTAACAAGATTTGTGATCTTTAACTCTTCAGAGGTTCGAGTACCTTTGACACACCGACTTCGAGTTACATTTTTATTTTTGTGAATAGGGTCCCGACCCTATACCAATTCCTATGTTCACTAAAATGTTTTAATGGTTATTTTTTGGTTTTCGAACTCTCGTTCTTATTACAGGTTTCAATGTGCGATTGATTGTTTTATTCACTATTCTCCGTATAAAGACCTCAATGTGATACACCCAAGTCTAAGACACATCGGGGTGAGGGGTTAATGACCAAAACACATAAGGTTGTTACATAATGTTGTAAATCGCGGAATCAATGGATAACCATGTTGCCGTTTTTGCTACTATAGACTTTGACACCACTCCTGATTTACCCGATTCGACACATTTTCTCATGTCGTGAACCAAATACCATTCTCGAATTGTGTCCATTTGATAAAAAAACACAGACATAGAGTAAAATGGAGTAAGTTATTATTAGATGTAATAATAATAATGATGACAAAATTACCCCCCTTCGTTCCGATGTTTTGTTGTATGAGTTTTTTTTATGATTACGATTAAAATCCGGTAAAATTCCTTTATATGCTTCATGATCAAGTAACGTGAGAAGACGACTCAATTATTAGACACGATACCTCTTAATCCTTTTTCATGATGTGTGGGTGTTATAATAAAAAAAAATTAACACCGTTTCGTATTTTAAATGGTAAGTTTGGTAAAAATCGATATGTCAAGTTACCGCAATTCACGTAAGTGTAACAACACGTTCGTGATTGTGTTAAGTGGAGGTCTATAAGAATAGAGAGGTTTGACGTTGAGGGTTTATAATTTTTATTGAGAAGTGAAGGGGAGGGAGGACAGGGATCGTTGGTAGTCAGATAAAGGACAGAAACTTGAACTAATGAGATCTGTACATATTCACATAATTTACCTTAGTATGTTATTAACGAGAAAACGTACGATTCGGCTAGGTCAACACAAGCTTAGAGACGCTGGGGAACCTGACATTGGGTGGTCCGAGGAGACAGGTCCTCTAAGAGATCCGTTCTTGTGACCTCACCCAACGGTAAAGGAAGAGGTCCCGTAGAAGGACTGGGTCCCTGACTTGAACTCAGAGAATCCAGGGGACATGACCGTCCGTCTAAGAAATAGACACTCGGTGGTCCCTTCGGGTCAACAAGAAAATGCTCACCGAATAAAGTGAATTATGTTACTGAAGTTCTAAACAGGTAAAACATCACATACAGTCTTAAAGTAGAGAAGTATTCTGACTCATTAACAAAAGACATACCACACACACATGTGTATATATAACTACCCGTAAACTCAATAAAGGGATTATAAAACCGATCACACTTATTAAGATAACGAAAATCCATATATAAGTCATCAACTTAAAACATAGTATACAATCAAGAGACAAAGTAAAACCTTCCTTCACAGTATAATAGAAAGTATCATCGACGTAGTAAAAAGTAAAGGTCGTCATTATGTGTTTCCAAGGTCAAAGAGGTATAAGAGTGATTTTGAACAATAAAAAACCAAAACGAAATAAAACAAAAATTACTATCAGTAGAATTACCACACTTCCCCATAGAACACCAAAACTGAACGTAAAGAAATTACTAATCATTTCATTCGTGGGAAAGTACACGAATAACTGATGGAATAAAAGTCTTCACAGATAAGTTTGGGAGTTCCGGAAACGAGTAAAAATTTAATTCGATAAACGGAAAAACAACAACTTGACATTTTTAAGGTATATAAATTGTTTCTACCTAGTTGTCTATTGTGGAGAATCATTTCCGATACCTCATACAAAAGAACTTACTTATTTACTTAAACAAAGGAAATGTAAAATCGAACTGACCTTCTTTTCTTTTATTTATTGAATGAACAAAAATTCCGTCTAATTTACGTCATTTACCTAAACCACTCTCGGGTTCATGTTAGTGTATACTTTTCGGAAGTAAAGTCAAAGATGACTCGAAACAACTAATAGAGGTAGCATAAAGTTAGGGGGTTAAAATGGGTATATAGGGTAACTAGTACGGGTAATAGATATCAAGACACACGTATATTTATGTACCAATTTCTGTTTTATAAACAACTACTATAAAAGGTTGATTCTTTACTCAACAAATCCTGTGACAGTCAAGGGAGAGGACTCCATTACATCGAACTTATAATGAAGCAACCCAGAAATAGAATACCAATGTGTTTTCTGTACATTGTTTAGAGTAGAAAAGGATTTTGTTAAATTTACATAAATATATAAGGAAGTAGTTTTGGTGGTGTATATAATGAGACTGTAGTGGTATGGAGTAAGTATTAGTTTATATGTGTACTCGGAGGATGTTTGACGTCTAGACTAATGTAATTATCTCGTGGTAGTAGTGGTTGGAGGGGGAGTGGAGTGAAGGGATGGTAGTCATTTCTGGTACTTATCCACAACGACGACGACGCAGTGAAGTCAGCACAAGCTGAGACACGCTGGGGTACCTGCCGTCGGGTGGTTCGAGGGAGCAGGGACCCTAAGAGGTCCGTTCTTGTGACCTCACCCAACGGTAAAGGAAGAGGTTACGTACTTTCACTTTTCACTTTCACTTCAGCGAGTCAACACAGACTGAGTATCGTTGCGGGTGGTCCGAGGAGGCAGGCACCCTATACGGTCCGTTCTCATGACCTCACCCTACGGTAACGGAAGAGACTATCCACAACGATGTTCGTCAATTTCGACCTCTCGATGTGTCATGGTGCCTCAGTCCGAGTAGAGTTGAGGTCAGAGAAAGTGAATGATGGGTGGAGGGTCATTTCAGGACATCGGAGAGGTCCGAAGTTAAAGGAAAAGATTTTGTCATATTTAAACCACGAATTAAGGATTGTAACAATCCTTCTTTCTTACTATCTAAACTCGTACGGGGTGTTATCTTAGACCGTGTGTTTTCATATGGTATTTTAATCGAGGGTAGAGACTTTGGAACATTCCTGAACATTCCTGACGTCGGGTGGTCCGAAGAGACAGGTACCCTAAAAGGTCCGTACTTATGGTTTTATCCAACGGTAAAAGTAGAGGTCCCCTAAAAGGACTGAGCCCCTAGTTTGGATACAGAGGACGAACCGTCCACTTAAGAAATGGTGACTCTGTAGACCCTTCAGTATTCCTATTCATCGGGTTTCGTTTTCCACTGTTCGAGTCACGGTGGGGATGGAGTATCCTATCTGAGAAGTACTACGTGTACTCCTCCAGTATCTACGTAAAGGATATCGGAGGGACCACTTCCCAACAGTGATCTCCATGTTATGTAGCATTAAACGGGTCCTTTAAGGTCGAACGTCTACTGTGGACAAGAGTCTCACTTTAATACGTGTCCTTGTGAAAGTAGGTGTTTTCACAGGACCGATAGAGTTTTTGGATCTTTTCCTTCTCATTTTATTTGGGTTTTACTTCTCTTCCTTTCTTTCTCCTTTTTTTTTAATCTTGTCTTAGTTTATTTAACTTTTATCCTTTTGTTGTCTCTTTTTAGTTGTTTTGTTTTTATAAAGGAACAAATTTTTTTTTCAATTACTTTAACTATTTGGAGATTCTTTTGACTTTCTTCTGTCTGATGTTTAGTCATGATAACCCTTATACTGTTCCGATGTCTAGGACGTAAGTGATACTTGCGTACATACGAGTATTTAAGTTGTCAAATCGAAGTCAAAGGGATTTACGTTTGATAGCTTGAGTCGGTGTTGTTTTCTCTAATTGGAAGAGAATTACTATCATACTGTTTATTTATTTTAAACATTGACTTTTCATGAGTGAGTGGGGTCAAGATTCATTGTCAATCTTGGTCTATACGTCGTTTTCTGACCAAGGTTTGACCCTTTTCTCATGTAGTTCCGACAGATAAAAGTGGGACGAATAAATTGAATATACGTCTCATGTAGTACTCTTTGTGACCTGACCTCCTTCGTGTTCGACCTTAGTTCTAACGACCCTCTTTATAGTTATTGGAGTCTATACGTCTACTGTGGTATGAATACCGTCTTTCGCTTCTTATTGATTTCTCGGAGAACTACTTTTACTTTCTTTTCTTCACCTTTTCGACTGAATTTTGAGACGTAAGATTTTTGATTCTAGTACCTTAATTTAGGGTAGTGAAGTACGGTTTATCTACCACTTTGTTACATTTGTCACTCTCTGAAATAAAACTCCCCGACGTTTTAGTGACGTCTACCACTGACGTTGGTACTTTAATTTTCTGTGAACGAGGAACCTTCTTTCCGATACCGATTGAATCACATAGTTTGTCATCTCTGTAATGAACCGACTGTTTCCAGACAGATTCAGATCAGTTCCGATACCAAAAAGGTCATCAGTACATACCTACACTTTCAAAATATTTCTTTCGACTCACGGTTTCTTAATTACGAAACTTGACATCACAGTCTTTTCTGTGAACTCTCAAGGAACCTGACGTTCCTCTAGGTTGGTCAGATAGGATTTCCTTTAGTCAGGACTTATAAATAACCTTCCTAACTACGACTTCGACTTCGAGGTTATGAAACCGGTGGACTACGTTTCTTGACTGTCTTTTCAGTGACCATTTCTAACTTTCGTCCTCCTCTTCCCCTACTGTCTCCTACTCTACTAGCCTACCGTAGTGACTCAGTTACCAGTACTCAAACTCATCCGAGTCCCTCAACCACTCCCTTTCCCTCCGGACAACACGACGTCAGGTACCTCAGGGTTTCTAAGTCTGTGTTGATTCGCTGACTTGGCTTGACTTGATGAGAGAAGACGCAAAAGGACTTCCGACTCGTGTAGTACCTACACCTTTGTATACTCTTTTTACGTTTCATACGACGGGTCAATGTTTCAGGTCGGACATGGACTTTAAGGTGGTACGGTCACCATGGGAAATCAAAATCCATTCTTTATGATATTTATATGTCTAACAGACCATAAGGGTATAGAAAGTCATAAATGGTGTCAAATAACACTAGGTGTGTCAGTTTCCGAAACCGTATCAGTTATTTCGTCTTTATCTACAAAAAGACCTTGAGAGAACGAAAAAGGTACTAGGTCGTCTACAACCGTTAAACTAGAGACCAAGGAGACGGAAAAGATTCTGGTTGAACTTGTAGACCTTCAAGTACCAAGTGCATAACGACTTCGGACCGAACCTCTTAAAACTCGTAATGAAATGACCACACACTCTACTCACGTTAACACACCATCAAACTCGTAAGAAACCGTAACGGAAAGAAACCCTAACCTTACTTTTGACTGGAAAAGGTCAGGACACCGGTGACGACTCAAAAGGTTTAAACAACCGTATAACTCACGTCGTGAAAGTGTCGTAGTAGAAAGTCCTAAACTTTATCGAGTAGACCTTAAAGTAGTGGAGGTGATCGAAAAAAAAATCACTACGAAGGATTCCGGGTGAACTGAAGTGTAAGGTCCTATAGACCGAGATCCACTCACTAGTGTGGTAGCACTAATAGACCCAGTACTTTTAGAAAAAATATATCAAGAAGACACATAAGAACGGTGGAGAAGAATTATAGAAGACGAAGAGAATCCAAGTATGGATTGTCTCAACCACTCCCTGTCCCTCCGGACTACACGACAAAATCAGGAAATAACTTGGGTAGAAACGTACTTTACAAGGGAACCATAGAGATTAATAGAACTTCTCTTGAGATCAGAAAGAGTAAGACAACAAAAGGAGATAAAAAAACGTAACTAGTGACTCCTTCCGAAAGAATGGAGAGGAACGATAAGAAACCTTGAGAAGTAAGTTTACCCATGTAGAAAGGAAAAGAGGTAACGAAAAGTGAAGAGAAGAAAGGTGTCGAGAAACATTCCGGAGGAGTCTGTCTGTACACTGGAAAGACGAAAAGAAAAGGAACCCCTACTAGAACGAGGGACTAAGGATATGTTACAGAACTTGGAGGTAGGTATCAAGAAGTCCGTGAGATAGTCAAGATTAGGGAAATTAGATAAACAATGAAGATGACATATTAACATTACCCAAACTAAAATTAAGTCAACGAGTCAGTACAGGTTGAGAAACACTGGAGTACCTGACGTCATCCGGTCTGGAGGGACAAGTAACGGTTGAGGACCTCAAATAAGTTTGAGTACAGGTAACTCAGTCACTACGGTAGGTTAGTAGAGTAGGAGACAACAGGGAAAGAGGAGGGCGTCAGATAGAAAGGGTCGTAGTCCCAGAAAAGTTTACTCAGTCAAGAAGTGTTGTGCACCGGTCTCATGACCTCAAAGTCGAAGTCATAGTCAGGAAGGTCACTTATAAGTCCTGACTAAAGGAAATCTTACCTGACCAAACTAGAGGAACGTTAGGTTCCCTGAGAGTCCTCAGAAGAGGTTGTGGTATCAAGTTTTCGTAGTTAAGAAACCGTGAGTCGAAAGAAATATCAGGTTGAGAGTGTAGGTATGTACTGATGACCTTTTTGGTCTCGGAACTGATCTACCTGGAAACAACCGTTTCATTACAGAGAAGAAAAAATATTCGACACATCCAACCGGTATTGAAAAGAAGGTTCCTCGTTCACAGAAAATTAAAGTACCGACATCAACGGTATCCAGTATGGACTGACCAGATCACCAAAAGGGATGAAAGAAGTTAAATTCAGACTTAAACTGTTATTCCTCAAGTACCAGACTCGAATGAACTAGTAATAATCAATCGACCGATCAGTCTATGTATCCATTATCTTATGGACCTATCGTCTCAATTCGGTAATTATGGTGTCTACTTGTTCCTATTCACTCGTTAACGAGAAATAGTAAACAGAATTCCTTAGAGTGAAGACGGTGTCGTTCGATGGTCAACATGGATGACATAAAAAGAGAATCACCTAACTGTGTTACTCATTGTCATGGAAGAAGTCACGCAATTATGACCTTCGAATTCAATTCATAGACATCTCACAACCCCTAACACCATCCATGGAAGAGTTATCAAATTACTGAGTATATGTTTTCATAGAGTTACTTATATACTCGTATATTTAAATACTCATTTAATTGTGTAAATATTCCGTGAATTATACAAGATTAATAACACGGTTCGGGACTCATTCTTTACCAAAGACAGTCACTCCTCGAATGTTGGACCATCTCCTCTGTCTGTATATTTGTCAATTGAGGTTTTTTATATTACACATCCTCTTTAAAAAATTCATCCGTACTCGACAACCTCAGTAGGTCATGCCACTCAGATATTACAGACCGTACCATCATCTTATCGTTTGTAAAATATCTCTTTCCTTTTATAAATTTTTTCCGAAAACTTTTCCGTATAAAAAAAAAAACGTCTCCGTTACTAAAATATTCTAGAAAGTGAGTCAATAAGTAAATATTTAAGTCGTTCAAATCATTTACGATCACTCAAGTCAAGTCAGTGAGTCAGCACAGGCTGAGAAACACTGGGGTACTTAGCATCGTGCGGTCCGGAGGGATAGGTAGTGGTTGAGGGTCTCAAGTGAGTCTGAGCACAGGTAGCTCAGGCACTACGGTAGGTCAGTAGAGTAGGAGTCAGCAGGGGAAGAAGAGGAGGGGGGTTAGGGAGGGTCGTAGCTTCAGAAAAGGTTACGTAGTGGAGAAGCGTAGTCCACCGGTTTCATGACCTCAAAGTCGAAGTCGTAGTAAGGAAGGTTTCTTTAGGGTCCCAACTAGAGGAAGTCTTACCTGACCAACCTAGAGGAACGTCAGGTTCCCTGAGAGTTCTCAGAAGAGGTTGTGGTGTCAAGTTTTCGTAGTTAAGAAACCGTGAGTCGGAATAAATGTCAGGTTGAGAGTGTAGGTAAATACTGGTGACCTTTTTGATATCGGAACTGATCTGCCCGGAATCAGCCGTTTCATTACAGAGACGAAAACTTATACGATAGATCCAACCAGTATTGAAGAGAAGGTTCCTCACACAGAAAATTAAAGTACCGACGTTAGTGGTAGACGTCACTAAAACCTCGGGGTTTTTTATTTCAGACTGTGACAAAGGTGACAAAGAGGTAGATAAAGGGTACCTCTATACCCTGGTCTACGGTACTAGAAGCAAAAGACTTACAACTCGAAATTCAGTTGAAAAAGTGACAGGAGAAAGTGAAAGTAGTTCTCCTAAAAATCGAGGAGAAGTGAAAGACGGTATTCCCACCACAGTAGACGTATAGACTCCAATAACTATAAAGAGGGTCTTTAGAACTAAGGTCGAACACAAAGAAGTTCAGGTCGCAAAGAGTACTACATGAGACGTATATTCAATTTATTCGTCCACTGTTATATGTCGAAACTATATGAGGAAAAGGATAAACCTTGGTCAGACAACGAGGTACAGGTCAAGATTGACGACGAAGGACCGGACGTATGTCTAAAGAGTTCTCCGTCCAGTCCACCAGACCATAAGGGTAGAGAGAGTCTTAAAAGGTGTCAAATAACACTAGGTGTGTCAGTTTCGGAAACCGTATCAGTTATTTTGTCTTTATCTACAAAAAGACCTTGAGAGAACGAAAAAGGTACTAGGTCGTCTACAACCGTTAAACTAGAGACCAAGGAGACGGAAAAGATTTTGGTCGAACTACTGTAGTCCCTCAAGTGCCAAGTGTATAACGACTTCGGACCGAACCTCTTAAAACTCGTAAAGAAATGATCGTACACTTTACTCACGTTAACACACCATTAAACTCGTAAGAAACCGTAACGGAAAGAAACCCTAACCTTACTTTTGACTGGAAAAGGTCAGGAAACCGGTGACGACTCAAAAGGTTTAAACAACCGTATAACTCACGTCGTGAAAGTGTCGTAGTAGAAAGTCCTAAACTTTATCGAGATCGAAACAAGCATCACTACGAAAGATTCCGGGTGAACTGAGGTGTAAGGTTCTACACACCAAGATCTACTCACTAGTGTGGTAGCACTAATAGGCCCAGCACTTCTAGGAAAAACATGTCAAGAAGACACATAAGAACGGTGGAGAAGAATTATAGAAGACGAAGACAATGCAGGTATGGTAAAGACAGGAAATAGCTCGGGTAGAAACGTACTTTACAAGGGAACCATAGAGATTAAAAGAACTTCTCTAGAGATCAGAAAGGGTAAGACAACAAAAGGAGATAAAGAAGATACGATCAATCCCTGGTTGATAAGAAAGATCCAACGAAAAGAAAAAAGGACACTTGGAGTAACATGGACTTTACCCTCACTCATATTGTGACTGTGGTTCACTTAGTAATAAACGACTAATTAATTGACTTATTGTAACACATAGAGATACACTCTTATGACCCTGTCTTTTTCTGATCAGTATCAAACATATGTAACACGACGGAAGCTGGAACTTCTACTTCAACAAAACAACACAGGCTAAGAATGGTTGGGGTACCTGACATCGGATGGTCCGAGAAGGTAGGTACCCTAAAAGGTCTGTTCTCATAACCTCACCCAACGGTAAAGGAAGAGTTCTCCTATAAGGACTGGGTCCCTGACTTGGGTCCAGAGGGCGTAACGTCCGTCTGCGAAATGACAGACTCGGTGGTCCCTTCAGAAACTGGAATTGGAGTCGGTTTCCGATAAAAGATGAGAATAAGTTAGAAGTGTTATTATTGGACTATACTTGTAACATTAAGAATGTCTTCTGATTGGAATAGTTCCTTATGTGTTTGGGGTTTACGGTAGTCCTGATGACTTTTGACAAGATGACCGGAAGATAAATATGTCGAACTTTCCTGTTACGGTCTTTAGTCACACATTCGAAAATAAACAAGACGAGTCCCAAGTCTCGATTTGATTCGGAACGTATGTCCCAACGTACCTGTTAACAAAAGTTTTTCTCAGACTAAAATGGGTTTAAACTGGATAGTATAACTGAAATCGCAGTATGGTGTTATATTGTTTATTAAGGTGGCAAAATATAGGTAAGTCTTTTTTAGGAAAGTAGAGGAAGAGTCTCTGTCTCATTAAAAGACTCAAACAATGGCCAGACTAAGTGGTACCCTAAATAAAAGAACAGCCTGTGTAATTGTTAATGATTTTACACAATAAATTCCTTTACGAAAGATCCAAATAGTTAACCAAATTTTGCGTGTCGAACTACTTTATCAAACGACCCATCTAAGTTCTAAGGAGTAATTTCTTTGTGGAGGTCGACGGACAGTCACAGTTACGGAAAGTTTTCCTGTCGCACCCCATACCTAACAGTCTAAGTTCAGAGAGAGTATGGGAATACTACGTTCGTGGGGTTTCGGTACGTAGGTCGACGTAAAAAAGGGGACTGTAAAGTTCTTTAAGACGTCCTTTTGTTTCGATTGAAAATGTTGTCTCTTTCTAACATCCTACCACCCCTCTAAGATCATAAAGTAGGAAAAGGTAGAATGGTCAAGTGAAAGAGTGACGGTCGTCTGTATATTTAGTAGGTCAAGGAATTAAAGGGGAAGATCAAGTATTTCTCCTACATAGAAGTAAACTTTGCGTGAAACGGTAAGAATTTCCTATTAAGACGTTCACGTCCTGCTACAAAGTAAGGGGTTTGTTGTTGTTTAATCTAAAACCTACGGGAAGTCGTTTCGTTTTTCGTCGGAGACTCCCGGGGAACCTCAATACTATAGATTCAGATTTCTCCTCTGTCCTTTTTAACTCTAAGATCTTCAATTTTAAAAGACGATTCGGAAAAGAGAGACTAAAGATTACAAGAAAGGTTTTCCAAATTATAATTATAAAACGGTGATACGTTATAAGTCGGTACGATTTTCGTGATATGATCCAGACTCACCTACCTTTGTTCTTATTAAGTTTATAGATATGAGTTCTTCGGTTGTCAGATCATATACACTTCTCCTCCTTGAAAAAAAAAAAAATTCATGAATGACATGTGGACCCCGAAACTGTACATCAATGTATCCATAATGTGTTAAAAGTGTTGTTGGGTGCTGGGTCCTGGGTCGATACAATAAAAATCTTTTATCTACAAGTAGACCAACTAGTCTAATCGATACTATTATCTACGTTCGCTAATTCAAAATGACTGGACTAGTTTCAGTAGTAGTAGAGACCAGAATAGGTGAGTCGAAGGATTACCAAGAGGTAAAAAGTTAAAAACGTAGATAGATTATACATGACATGAACTTTCGGTTCCAAGTCAAGTAACTGAGTCAGCACGGAGTGAGACACTGGAGTACCTGACGTCGTGTGGTCCGAAGGGACAGGTAATGGTTAAGGACCTCGAACGAGTTTGAGGACAGGTAGCCACTACGGTAGGTTGGTAGAGTGGGCGACAGTAGGGGAAGAGGAAGACGGAAGTTAGAAAGGGTCGTAGTCCTAGAAAAGGTTACTCAGTTAAGAAACGTAGTCCGCCCGGTTACATTGGAAAATATTCACATTTTCTCCGGTGTGGTGAAGGTTCGAACTCCGTGAAGTCACTGATGAGAAAAGTGAATCTGACGTAAGAGTCGAGAAACAATCACCGGTCGTCACATCGTGACGTACCACCCCAGAAGCAGACGTAGAAGTCTGAGAAGAGAAATGGTAGATGGAGAAACAGGGTATACGACAAAAGTACGACCAAAAGTCAAGGAGTACGATTAGTTGAGTAAGATCGGAATCCTGGAACCATGCAGAAACGTAACTTGAGAGGGGTTAGGGTTGGGAAAGGATAAGTTCGGTTGGACAGTTTCAGTGATTAGATACCTCTAACCGAATGTACCAGGGAGGTATCTTTTCAGAAAACATTGGCAGATCAGACTTAATCAACCTCTTCCTTCACCGTTGGGTGAGGTCACAAGAACGGACCTCTTAGGGTCCCTACTCCCTCGGACCACCCGACGGCAGAGACCTCAGTGTGTCTTAGCCTGTGCTTACTTCGCTGAATTGCCGTCGTCGTCGTCGTCGTCAGACTTAATCTCATTTAATGTCGGGAGAACCATACAAGGTCATATTGTGATAAGAAAGTCTCATACAAAATGTGAAATTTTCTAAATAAACACACGAATTCAGACGACGACGACGATTAAGCGAAGTCAACACACGCTGAGACACGCTGGGGTATCTGCCGTCAGGTGGTCCGAGGGGATAGGCACCCTAAGAGGTCCGTTCTTGTGACCTCACCCAACGGTAAAGGAAGAGGTTACGTACTTTCACTTTTCACTTCTACTTCAGCGGGTCAGTACAGGCTGAGAATTGCTGGGGTACATGACGTCGGATGGTCCGAGGAGGTAGGTACCCTAAAAGGTCCGTTCTCATGACCTCACCCTCCGGTGACGGAAGAGGCACGAATTCAGAGCTTCTGATATTTGAAAGTTACCGTCTCGGGTCCAACGGAACCAAGTGACAATACAAGATCCATAGATCCTCGTGGAATGAGTACTATTTGTGACTAATGAATTTATGAATAGATTGTTTACTTATGTGTTTAAATCTCCCTAGAAATTTGATCTGTGGTCGTTATATTTTCGGAGGTCTCGGGGGTTATTGTTTATGGTAATAGTATTGGTTAAGTATGAAGTAATACAGATTAAAAGTTACTTGATAAATATGTATGGAGTAAAAAGTCTTGTCCTAAATAATAATAAGGAAAAGGTACCACTTTAACTCTGAATTTTACAAGTTCATTTAATAGATTAGAATGGATTAACCATTCATCAACTCTTACCTAAGTTAGATTAAGTTAAATTTAATAATGGAATGATAGAGATCAGTGACCATCAAAAAGACTATAAACTAACATAGACAAGAAGAGGAAAAAAGGGGGAGACTAAGAAGAAATAAGACTACCATAGGACCTTCCGACTGGAAATAGTTAATTGTAATGTGAAGGGTTCAAGGAAACTAGGGGGGGGGGGGTTAAGACGAAAAGGTACACTAAGTTTTTTACCCACTGTGACGACCTCTAGTACCGACCCTCCCTCTGTACAACTACGTAAATAAGGATAAGGGTGTCGAGACCAGTCAAAAATGACCCATTAGAAGAAGGTCCCAAACTCTAGTGGCCCAAGACCTCTAGTAGAGAGAGGGAGACGGGAAAGTTCGGATACCCATCGTTACTAAAGGGTGGAGGACAACCACAAGTATGGGGAGGAGTGGACAGTCACTGATCGGAGAAGTGACTTCGGAGAATGTGAATATCTACTTGGTTTACAAAAGTAGACTCTGGACTACTAAGGATTTTCAGTCTGTTGAAAGTAGAAAGTAAAGTCCTCGTGACCTTCTTTTTGTCACGAGACCTTAAGGATGGGGTGTTAAAAGAGGGACTATTACTGTTATTTCTATTTTAAGAAATTTCGAAAGTGTGAAAATAACGTACCGTTCGGAATGTTATCGTTCGTGAAATATTTAAATTAATTTAGAAGTATTGAAGAGATATTCTTAACAGTAATAGAACTAAAACGTACACTTCGTTATCTGTATGTTTAATGTAGTAAATGAACTTCAGTTTTCATCACTCATCACCTCGATCCAATGACGATAAGAGAACTTTGAGTCAACTCGGTCGATTCTTTACCTCTATTACTTTGAAGAAACACAATGACTGTTCAAATCTCTAGTATATGTACTCCCTTGACCGAGTCACGTGATGCGTATCATCTTTGAAGCATGTCGATTTCCAACGATATATTGACACCAATAGGGCATAATGGGTTACACTCTTAATAAAGAGTCTTATTAGGACGTCAAATTCTGAGTATTGAACCTAAAAATGTTTTCTCCTTGGACTCCGAATCCCTCCCAATTATTAAACCAATTGTAGTATACAAAGTCCCTACCTTTGTGTATGTATGGTGAAGGATTCAGTTATGTACAAAAAGATAGTGTGTAACGAAAGTAACAGATTAGTTCCTTCCTTACGAACAAACAGTCTTTTCTGATGGGTAAAGGACCGAACCTCGGGACTCTTTACAACCGACCCCCAACAACGTACTTAATCGTGAGTCGTTTCATTGTCGGTTATAGGACCTACTGTCAAAATGGTCTTTCCACTTTCGGAAGGAAATAGTGACCAAGAATTTAGTGTCCGTGTATCATTTTGTGTTACTATCTCACCTTTTACTTCAATAAATTCCGTTAAAACACTCCTACCTCTCCTACTATACCGGGTCTATACATTGTAGAGTACCAGACTGCAATATGTTCCAATTTCGACCCTCGGAGAACTCCTTATTTAAGAATATTTTATTTTACTGGTACACGTGATGTTAAAATCTCAGTCCGACCTCATACTACGGGTCACCTATCAAAGTTATATATGAATAAATTTTAAAGTTCTGTGATGTGTCAAGTATCTCTGAAATACTACCCTTGACCCGACGGACACACCCTATACTGTCTATAAAAAAAGTCTTTATACTGTTGTCAAACCTCTTTTTCTTTTGAGAATGACCTGAAACTCTCTTTCTTTACCAGGACTTTTTGTAGGATAGGTGGTACTTGGATACGTACGATCTCTGTAGAGGATAAATTACTGATAATTGAGACCCGACTTTCTTCGTGTTCGACCTTAGTTCTAACGACCCTCTTTATAGTTATTGGAGTTGATACGTCTACTGTGGTGGGAATACCGTCTTTCACTTCTCCTTGATTTTTCGGAGGACTACTTTCACTTTCACCTCTCACTTTTACAACCGAATTTCGAGTTGTAAGTCTTTTGTTTCTAGTACCGCAGACCAGGGTAGTGAAGTACCCTTTATCTACCCCTTTGTCACCTATGTCACAGTCCGAAATAAAAAACCCCGAGGTTTTAGTGAAGTCTACCACTGACGTCGGTACTTTAATTTTCTACGAATGAGGAACCTTCTTTTGAATACTGGTTGGATCTATCGTATAAGTTTTCGTCTCTGTAATGAAACAGTTGTTTCCAGGCAGATCAGTTCCGATACCAAAAAGGTCACCAGTACATACCTACACTCTCAACCTGACACTTCTTTCGACTCGTGACTTCTTAACTACGAAAACTTGACACCACAACCTCTTCTGAGAACTCAGGGAACCTGACGTGGTCAGGTAAGATTTCCTCTAGTCAGGACCCACAAGAAACCTTCCTTACTACGATTTCGACTTTGAGTCATGTAACCGGTGGAGTACGTTTCTCCACTGAGTAACCTTTTCTGAGACTACGACCCTCCCTAACTCCCGTCCTCCTCTTCCCCTGCTGTCTCCTACTCTACCGACCTACCGTAGTGACTGAGTTACCTACACTCAGACTCACTTGAGGCCCTCTACCACTACCTGTCCCTCCGGACCGCACGACGCTAAGTACCCCAGTGTTTCTCAGCCTGTGCTTATTGACTGACTGACTTGACTTGGTTAAAGTAGATTCATCATTTTTACTTTAATTAAAAAGGAATTAGCCTTCGAGAGAGATATATATTAAATCGGGAACGAGTGAAGTGAACCTTCATACAACAGAGAAATTGAACATAAAAAGTGTAAACGGATCACCTCTTTAATGTACGGGGGAATCTCTCAGTACCACTTTAGTTTACTCTATCTGTTGATGACACGTCGATGGAACTTTATACGTTTTACTATAGTCTTCTCTCAACATAATTTAACAATATGTAAAAGATTTGTGTTGAGTTATACTTTTAGTGTTTGTTAGGTTAAATTTTCGTCTGTCTTATTGACTTATCTGTAAAAGGTGACTCCTTTGCGTTTACCGGTTGTTCGTGTACTTTCCACGAGTTGTGGTCCTTAGTACTCCCTTTACGTTTATTTTTGATGTTACTCTGTAGTGGAACGTAGAGAATCTTACTAACAGTAGTTTTCCTTGTATCTTGTGTTTACAACCACTTCTACACTTCTTTTCCCTTATGAGTATGTGATAACCATCCTAACATTTAACCATGTCAGTGACAACTTTTTGATACCTCCAAGGAGTATTGTGAATTCTATCTTCATCCTATACTGGGTCGTTGATTCGAGGAGTCACATATAGACTTCTTTTTGTTTTGTGATTAAACTTTTCTGTGTGTAAGATTACAAGTATCATTGTAATAAACATTAGAAGTTCTATGTCTTCGTTGGATTCCCAGGTAGTTGTTTATGTGTTTCTTCTACGAAAATAAATATATATATATATAGGTCCTCTTTAACTTGTTAGAGTCTATATGTCTACTATGGTGAGATTCCGTCTTTTACTTCTCCTTGATTTTCGGAAAACTACTTACACCTTCTCCTCTCACTTTTTCGACCGAATTTTGAGTTGTGAGTTTTTGGATTCGAGTACTATAGACCAGGGTAGTGAAGTACCGTTTATTTTCCCCCTTTTCACCTTCGTCACTGTCCGAAATAAAAGAACCCGAGGTTTTAGTGGTGACTGTCACGGACGTCAGTGTTTTAATTTCTACGAACGAGGAACCTTCTTTTCGACACTGTGGATCTGTCTCATAATTTTTCGTCTCTGTATTAAACGGTTGTTTCCAGGAATCTCAGTTTCGATACAAAAAAAGGTCATCAGGACATACCTGTCTACACTCTCAACTTAGTATTTTTTCCGGCTCGTAAGTTCTTATCTACGAAAACTTAACGTCACAATCTCTTCCGAGAACTCTCAGGGAACTTGACGTTCCTCTAAGTCGGTTAGTTAAGATTTCCTATAGTTGGGACTTATAAGTAACCTTCCTGACTACGACTTCGGTTTCGAGGTTATTAAGTCGGTGGACTACGTTTCTTGACTGAGTAACCTTTTCTGGGACTAAGACCCTTTCTGATACCCATTCTCCTCCACCGTCTCCTACACTACGTAGGAGACTCCTAATCTATCGTAGATAACATATCGTGTCCCTTTATATAAGTGATAAAACATTGTCCGATATTTCCTTTTCTTAGATCTTTTCATATATATATATATTGACTAAGTAAACGACATATGGATTTTGACCGAATTTTAATATTTAGTTAATACAAGGTTATTTTAAAAATTTATCACCGAGTATGATAAGAGTTTTAACTGTCTTTCACGATAAAAATATGACCCTTCACTATGGTATCCTATTGTATTCTGTGAAGTCTACTTTAATACTATTTTGTATTTAACGTAGTCATTATCGTTAAAATAATGTGTTATATGTTTAATCTAGATAATTATCCGTAAACTTTTATTAAACCAGTTGACTTATGTATAAAATTCGATAATTTATGTCATTAATATTTTACCTTGTATGATCACCAAATTATAATTATCAAACTTTTTTATATATAGATTCGTCATAACTTCTTTTACATAAAAACTTTTTTGGAATCCAAAGTCTTGTAGATCTACAATCTGTAAATTTGTATAGAAAATTGACATAACGACTTGAGTGTCTCTTTCTCCTTTCTTCGTGGGGGTTCTAGATCTTTTTCTCTTTACGTTTTTTGCCTTTCACTCCTACTTCTCCTAGTCCTCTACTTTCGTTGTCTCATTCGTTTAAATCGTTCCATCTGACGGGGCTCAGTATATAGTTATAGTCTTATAAGTTCGAAAACACTTGTTTACGATGTGACCTTCACTTACTGATCCGGGGACTCGAAAATCCTACCGTCTCTCCTTTCCCCGTATTTAGGTGTGGGATGGGATGGAGGTGTATTTAGTCTGGGTATTTTCAGAATGGAAATCGGTTGTTATACGATACTCCTTTTCTAGATAACACCCATGATATCCCTCGTTTTGCCACAGACATTAAAGAATCGTGATTCATCTTTTATTGGTGATCTTGTGGGTGTAATCACCATAGGAGACTCTCACACATAGATATCGGAATTGACACGTACCCTGAACCCTATCCCAAGTAGTGTCGAAGTACCAGACTCTTTCTGGTGTACTCTTTTAATGTACTGCCACCGGGATCCTCAATATGAAATTCGTAGTATCGTTTTTACTTACATTTAAGAGAAACTTCCTTTCTTTAGAGGACACTCCTCGGAGTCCCAGACATATATAATTCAGTCAGTTTCTACTCGAGTTTTATAATCTAGTGGTCTATATACTCTTTTATTTCTCGGAAACATTTATTGATACTCAGTTTTGTGATTCACTATTCAAACCTGGGATTCCTGAAGTCCATAATCTTTATAATCTATGTCTTTTGTTTTATAGGTGATTATTTTGTAAATTTGTATATTTATACCTAAGTTTTCTCTCTCTGTCACCGGACATTTCTCTGTCCAATTGAATAATTTCTTTTTTCATCTCGAATATAAATTAACGTATGTAACTTAAAAATTTATGATTCCCCTTATTTACTACTAATTTGTATCGACTTCTTTTACCATTGTTTTACTTTTGATTGATATTTTTTAATTTTCATGTCAAGTTCCTCAACGTCTCTATTTTTTTATAAAATATTTTTTCAGTAATACCCCATGTATCATATCTTAATTTTCCATATGTAATTAAACGTAAGATCTTCTCCATTATCTTTTTTCGTTTTCTCTTAAATATCTTAATTTTAGACTTTTGTAAAGTTTTAAATAATTTTTTGTGTGTAATAATTAAGTTATTTTTAAGTTTATCTCAATTATTTTTCTTTAGGTTCAGATATAAGTTGTCTTATTTTGACATCTAGCGATTTCTGTTACTATTTATCTGTTTTTCATCTCTGTCCAGTAGATTTACTTTTTACTGACCTCACTCACATCAGAAGTGTCGTCGTTACCTTTAGTCCTATGTATACAACTGGTACTATTCTCTGTATGTATGATTTATAAATTTTTAACTTGTGAGTCGTTTTTGATAGTAATTCCTTTTCCCGTTTTATTTTATAAAAGTCTCCTTTGGTCGTACCAAAGTGACTTCTTTAGAGATTTTACTACATTAATCCCTTCTTCATTTCCTTTTCGATATAATTTTTTCTTTTCTCCTTCTTTTCGTTTGACTTTGTTTGTATGTACCTTCAGTTTAGATTGTAATGACAATTTGTAAAATCACTACTATTATACACGATCACACAGATTTAATATCAATTATTTTTCGTTTGGTTCTTTTATGTTTTGTAAAATATAATTCTCGTGCTTTGAATATGTCTCTTACAGTTTTTGAATAATTTCTGTCCTCCCTTCCTACCTTTCACAGTACTACTTTGAAAACTTCTACTACCTATACAAGTAATAAAACCAACACCCACGTCAAAGAACCACATACATACGGGTTGTAATAGATCATCGTATGAAATCTATGTACATTAAATTATATACACTTTATATAAAGAGTAATATTTATTTTTTCGTCTGATGTTTTATAAATTTCTTTACCTCTCAACTCCGTATAAGTTTCATAGTCGTCAAGAGATCTTTAAGTTACCGAGATTATGTTAAAGCTAGTCTTAGGTATATACAAAATAAGTTCTTACGGGATTCATATATTTTATCGTCTCGGGAATCTTACTGGACGTGTTAAGACTCTGTTTCATTCTATCTACCTATAAGGGGTAAGTGTATGGTTCGGAATAAAATTTTGGAATTAACTGTGTATCTGATTAACAATCTTAGTAATTACATCTTTATGTCTTTGTTCATAAACTCCTTTATCATGTAACAAATCATTTACGTCATTACCAAGTTCATTTTAACCAATGATACTTTTTGTAATTAGGTATGGTGAATAGTTTCTTCGTTAAGGTATATCTAGTGTTTCAATTTTAAACTTTTCGTTTTAAAATTATAATACTTTCTTTTATATCCGTTTAAAAAAGGAGGGTTCACATTTCCTGGTGTTTCGTAACAAACTGTGTGTACGAACAATTCTGTGTGTTTCGTGCCAAATATTTTTATACTATTTAAGTCGATAAAATTTTAATTTTTATACACATGAAGATTTTGATGGTAATACTCTTATTTTTACGTTCGAAGTTTGATCTGCTCGAATTCTCTAATAATGAGTATTTTATATTTCATGTCGACCGTCACAGTTTTTTCCCATTGGTTTGGTATCTTCCTACCCGTTTTATATACTTCTATAAAATGTCTTATTAGTGATTTATACATTCATAAGTGGAAGTAATTGTTCTTCCTTTATTTTTTAGTTTTGGTTTGTATCTACGGTGAGTAAGAGTAAATCATGTAAACTATTATGAGTTATAATCGTTCTCATGTCTTGGTGTCATTTAATACAATACGACCACCTCCACATAAATCATATTAAAACTACATTGATAAAATCTTTTGTTAAAAGACGAAAACACATTTCAAGTTCGAGACCTATGACAATTATTCTTTACTTGTACAAAGTCGTAGACATTTAGAGTTTTTCGATCATGACCAACTTTTTTCATCTCTTTTAATATCGGTCATACTATGTAAGTATATTTAAAAGATTTTTACGTATACATAAGTCGCTTAGATTTATTCCATTTGTTTCTAGTAAGTCCTCATTTCAAACTATCATGACAATTAAAAGATAAATAAGTCCATCACTCGCTTACTGTCTTTTTAAGGAGACATAGATACTTTATAAAAAACACAATATATTTGGAAGGAACCAACACGGACTATGGAATTAAAAAATTTGACTTCATATCAACTAAGGGACCACCCGAGTCTGTGATTTCCTAGGTGAACGTTACGTCCTCTAGACCCAAACTAGGGACGCAACCCTTCTGGGGAACCCCTTCCCTAACCGATAGGTGAGGTCATAAGAACGGACCTTTTAAGGTACCTATCTCCTCGGTCCACCCGGGTCAAGTACCTCAGTGTTTCTCAGTCTGTAGTGACTCGTTGAAAGTAAAAGTGTATCAACTAAAAGTTTCAACAAATTCAAAGTCCATTTTTCGTTTCACTCAGTGAAAATGTATATGTATATGTATATATATATATATATATAAAGTCTATTGAAATCTAATTTTACAGTAACGACGACGACGATTCAGCGAAGTCAACACAGGTTGAGACATACTGGGGTATCTACCGTCGGGTGGTCCGAGGGGACAGGGACCCCCTTGACATTTAGTTAGATACCCTCATAAAATATGTTTAGATATGGGACAAATTTAAAATTTTTATCATTATAGGACGACGTTTTGTTTGATTCTTGACATTATCCTTTGATTGAGAATGTTTCTAAAACTTGGATAGCCAAAAGTTACTATAAAGATCATTATCGACAAGTAAAATTGTATACGAGTGGAAGTTACTTACCTCCTGAGGGACTATAAGGGTTCTTAGAGTTGTTTCCGTAAAGTAATTTTTCAGCAAGAACTTGATTTAGAGTTCTAGTACGACAATCACTCCAATATAAGGAATCATACTTACTCTTTATTAAAATAACTTGTTATGAGTGTTTAACTCTTCAGTCCGAGTTAGAAAAAAAAAAAAAAAACATTTCAGTAAACATTATGTTGTGTGTGTTGGCTATTTCGATTGAGAGAAAGTCATTTACCACATAACTAAAAAGTCGACACTTACGCATAACATGATAAGTCTCTTTTACAGACAAGGTCATAGACGGATAAGGGACCCTTATACACAGGTGTTTGATTTATCATTCCACTCTTGTCGAGATTAAACGAATGTAATACACCATAAACGGGACCTCATACCACTGACAATCTCCCCTTTTTCAGCTGTACTGTAACTTGTTGAAGAAATAACTTTTACATACGTACACTCATAAGTGTTTGTACGTATATATATGTGACTTTATTTTCACTTTCTTTTTTTTTTTCTGTCACTCTTGGATCATACCAGTTCGTGACACGATCAGTAACCGTTATATTTTAGATTATTTCCTATCAAGGACGTAATATTCTACTCTCACTTTACTTGACAGTTCAAGTTACGGTAACCTTATCACGACATTTCGTTTAGACATTTACCACGTCCTGGTTCTCCTTCTGGTTCGAAACATACCATTTGTCCTCAGGTGTTTTTTCACTCGAAAATTCTTCCAAGTCTCTCACCCTCGTCTTTTATATAAGTTTCGTTTGATACGTATTGTGACTTCAGACTTTCTCTTTCTGTATAAACCTCTGTATATGTAATAAGTTACTCAAACCTCGTCCCCACGTATTGTACGTTCGTTCCTCTGATCTCTCTGTTCTTCCTGTCGTATTTTTTATCGGGGACTTAGTCTCCTTCAAAACTCATGTCCTTGTCGTAGAAGTCAAAAATAAAAATTATATAAAGAGACCCCTCTAATTTGTCCAAAGACAAAATTGTTCTGGTCTACTACATATTCTTGACGAGTTTTAGGAACCACCAGGTCCCGGATTCTGAGACTCGAGGGTTTCGTCCCCTGGATCCAAGATAGAGACCAACCCTTGACCCAGGGTATACGAAGTCGATCTTCAAACGTATGGTACCGATTCTCAAGTGTACGGTGTCGACCTTTTTGTTTTGTTTTGTTTTGTTTTTGGACGTACGACGTTGTTTTCTACAACGTACGGTGTCGTTTCTGACTTCTAGGGAGTACGACGTTGATTCTGGGTTGTGTCCGTTTATTTATTTATAAAAAAAAAAATTTAGTGACGTCCTTCTCTTATTCTACTGTCTTGTTGTCCTGTACCTTAAGTGGAGGTTGATGTTATTGTATTTGTTTTTTCTTAGGTGTACTCCTTATTAAGGCTCTTTTTGAGTGACCTTTGACCGTCATTTTGAGGTCATTTTGTTGGGTCCCACTTTCTACCTAGGTGTGTCTTAGTCCATCCCTCCCTTCTCTTTATTACAATCCTGGACACGGGGTCCTCCCCTGTCTCCTTTTTTCTCTAATGTGTACGTCTCTCGGAGGGACCCCTCATTCGTCGAGTTCCGTATATATACCTCGGTGTCAGGACCACAAGTTCACCTCGAGGGAACAGACCAACCACCCGGTCACCCTAATTGTCCTCCCGGTACCCTTCGGACTTGAGACGGGTCTTCCTTGCACGTACACAAACTTAGGAGGGTTTGGTCCCCTCTCTATCGTCTAATTTTAACACATCCACCGACTGAGCAAAGGATACTGGTAGGATGGTACACCTGGTGTCGGACTCGGGTTGTTTGAGAGGTCAGGACGAAGGAGGTCAAACGTCAAGATATGACATCGCTCCCGGTGGTACTGGTTCCTTTCTTGTCGATACTCTGTGGTTCCACCAACTCTGATTTTACCGCGTACTTGTCCACCCTCGTCGGTAGTGTCCACGAAAGTGTCCGTCATGAACCCCTCGTGGGGCCGAAGACGGACGTCGGTATGGTGGCGTCAGGTGTGAAGGATTGTGCACCTGTCGGGTGTGGCCCGGACGAACGTAACGTCGTGTCAAGGTGGTCCCCGAATTACCGTCCCCAACCCCGTTCTCCAACCGGTATTTCCTATGAGTCTGGATTTCATCGTAGACATTCCGTTCCTGTCGGTAACGACCGTGAACGTGTCCGTCGTTTGGTCTTCGTAGGAACTTGTGATACCGACCTGACGACGTCGGGAATGAGATCGTATACGACTCTTGACTGTCAGGTAGAACGAGGTCGTGACAGGGGTGACCGCGTTCCACCGACTACTATCTTTCTTTTAAATGAGTGTCCCTTGTCTCGGTCGGGTCTGGACTTGGAGTCCCGAAGAAGAGGTCGTTAGACCTAGAATTAAGGTGGGGAAGATCTAAATACTACTGGTGACTCGACTCCCTTTCGGAGTCGAGTGTGAACCGAGACAGGGATCAGGGAAGTAGGGGTCGTGGTAGAGGAGGGTTCCACTTTATCGACGGTCGTGTGGGACTCCTTTGCGTATTGAAAACAAGAATAGTTTAAGTCGACAGAGTGGTTTTGGTGACTCTTCTATGTCCAACGTCACCCCACGAAGGTGTATTCCTGTCAGGAAGTTTTAGTACTATCCATTTAGAAAGTGGATTAAAGTTTAAATAAGATACTCCGGTGTTAATGAAACTATGGTTTTAGTCTTTTTCTGTGATGTTTTTTTTTTTTTTTCTCTCTCTCTCTTTCTTTCAATATCTGGTTAATAAAGACTATTCATATCTACGTTTTAGAGGTTGTTTTAAAATTGTATGGTATAGAGTGTTATATATTTTTCCAAGTATGTGTCATTAGTTCAAATTAAATAAAGTCCCTATTTTACTACCGAGTCATAACGTTTAGTTAGTCGTGTCATGTGGTGTAATTATTTTCCTTCTATTTTAGTGTCCTAGTAGAGTTATCTTTGTCTTTTTAGTATACTGTTTTCAGTTGAAAGCGAGTACTATTTTTGAGAGTTTCAACCATACGTCCCTTCTATCGAGTTGTATTTTCTGGTAAATACTGTTTAGGTGGTGATTATAATACGAATTGTCACTCTAGGACTTTAGTAAAGGGGATTTTAGTCTCCTTGTTCTGTTCTTATGGGTGAGAATAGTGAAGATAAATGGTATTATAACCGTTAATATCGGTATCGTTAGTCTGTTCTTTTATTTTACTTAGGTTTAACCTTCTCTTTTAGGGCATATCGATACCAGTTAATTAAACACTCTTACCTCTATTCTTGTATGTTACCTTTTTTCTGTCAGAAAAGTTATTCAGTACGACAATTATCACCTATTTAATGAGTCAGCCATTTCTTAGACGGACGTCACGTCCTGTGGGTCCAAGTAGGACCTCTCCCTTTACTGTCGGGTGAGGTCATAAGAACGGACCTTTTAGAGTATCTGTCTCCTCGAACTACCCGATATCAGGTACCATAGTGTTCTCTACCTGTGCTGAATCACTTATTTAGTGGTGGTTTATATACATTTTCTTACTTTAATCTTGTAAAGGAGTGTGGTATATGTTTTTATTTGAGTTTTACGAAGTTTCTGGATTTATATTCTGGCCTTTGATATTTTTAAGATGTTCTGTTAGTATTTATATTTAGTCATGACAAAAATTATTGAGTATCGTTATAAAAAAAGGTAGAGAAGGGACCACAGAGTCTACCATTTCTTAGACGGACGGACGTTAAGTCCTCTGTACCCAAGTTAGGCTCAGTCCTTCTGAGGGACTTCTTTCCTTACCGTTGGGTGAGGTCATAAGAACGGACCTCTTAGGGGTACCTATCTCCTCGGACCGTTCTATGTCAGGTATCCCGGTGTTCCACAGTCTGTACTGACTGGTTGATTATGAAAGTGAAAGGAAATCCTTTTTCTTTCGTCGTTGTTGTTGTTTGTTTGTTTGGGTTTACCCTGTATTAATTTACATTTTCTAAAAAGTGTCGTTCCTCTTAGAAACTGTTTCTGTCGGATGACTTACGTTCGTTCATAAACGTTTACTATACTGAAAATTCACTGAGTATAGACTTTGTATATTTGTCACGTATGTTGAGTTATTGTTTTTGTTCTCACTAACTTTTTACACGTCTTATAGTCTTATCTGAAAAAAAATTTCTTGTGTACGTTTACCGTGTATTTTACTATCTGCAAGTCACAGTAACGACGACGACGACGACGATTCAGCGAAGTCAGTACGGGCTGAGAAACGCTGGGGTATGTACCGTCGGGTGGTCCGAGGGGACAGGGACCCTAAGAGGTCCGTTCTTATGACCTCACCCAACGGTAAAGGAAGAGGTTCCGTCCTTTCACTTTTCCCTTTCACTTCAGCGAGTCAACATAGACTGAGAATCGCTGGGGTACCTGACGTCGGATGGTCCGAGGAGGTAGGTACCCTAAAAGGTCCGTTCTCCTGACCTCACCCCACGGTAACGGAAGAGGAGTCACAGTGATCTATTTACGTTTAGATTAGTAAACTATTTACGTTCAGTTTCCGTGTTACCCTATTGTGGAGTTGACAGTCTTACCGATAGTAGTATTTCAGATATCTATTGTTTACACTCATTCCTACATGTTTATCTTTTAGAATCATGGAATGCCCACTCTGATATTTAACCACGTCGCTGATATCTTTTGTTATACCTCTAAAAAGTTTTGGTGGTTAAGGACCCATATTTGGGTTCTTTTGTTTTCGTGTTTAAGTTTTTCTATGTAAATACGGTGATAACTGTCGTCATAATCAATGTTATTGTCTCTATACCTTCGTTGGATTCACAGATAGTTGTCTGTTTACCTATTTTTTCGATACCCCCTAGACATAGAAATACACACACACACACACACACACAGATATATATATATATATATATATATATATATATATGTGTGTGTATGTATGTATGTATACGTATGTATGTATAATGAATCGGTATTTTTCTTACTTTAAGACGGTTAAAGTTGTTGAACCTACTTGAATCCCTCGTAATACGAACTACTTCATTCAGTCTGTCTCTTACTGTTATAATATATGAGGTCAATACAATATCGAATATGCACCTTAGATCTTTAATTTTTGTTCGATTCAATAAATTGTTATGAGTTAGTCTGTGTGTCTATCTCTTTTGTTCGATTACCAATGGTATCCCTTTCCTCTCACCCCTCCCAGTTCTATCCCCACGGTCTAATTCTCTATATTAGATGACATAAATTTTATCTATTCGTTGTTTCTATGTAACATATCGTGTCCTTTTATATTGGAAACAAAACATTATTATAATTTATCTGATATTAGACATTTTATAAAGTAGTAATCCGACACACGGATTTTGATTACCTTTATTTAGTAAATATGAAATTGTTTTTTAGTGAGACGTACATTTACAATTATATACATATACTTATATATATTATATATCTACAGACTTCCACTTTTACACTGTATTTTTGTTTCTTTAGAGTCTTAGAGGAATTCCTTAATCAGTAACCTGCAAATTCTCCGATCTTTAGACCCAGACCTCCTACTATTCGTCAGAAAGGACTTATATTATTGGTGGTTGTGGTAGAAAATAGTATGCGACCGACACATAATGTATGAAGCTTTTTGTAAAATATGAATGACAAAACAAATGAGAATGAGAAAAATTCTCATCTGACATACTTAAGGGAAAATCCCTATTCTTTAAACTCTTAATTTTCCACTATCTATTAAGTAGAGTTTAGTGTTTTAATCATTTACCTTGTCTCATAATGAAGTTTCCGACTCGTACATTTACATTTTTCCATTACCTTGGGTGTAGTGACGAGAACTCTACTCCTTCAGTAGACGGACAATATATGACTCACTGTGACATGGGGTTCTTTTGTCCTTTTGTAATGACGATACTATTTTCATTCGGTCCCTTCTTTTAGTCTGTTGGATTCCTAGTTTTTCTTTACTGAAGAGATCCTTCGACGTTTCTCAATATCTTAGACCAAAGTTATGGTGGACGAACTGTGTTAGTCTCTTACTCCCCAAGAGGGTCCCATACTCGTGTTACTGTGGTCTGTTTCACCGTTATTGTTGAACGGATAACCTATTTATGATACAGGGTTCTAACCATGGTTCGGTAAATTTGTACTCGATTTACCATGTGTCTCTTAAACTACACTGAACAGTGAGTACTAGATTGAGGTTTCAAGTAAGAGAATACGTCTTAACGGAAGGTATAGACTCGTATCCTTTATACACTTACTGGTACACCTCGACAGAAAAAATTATGAATAAAAATTTTTTTTTAATAAATAGAATTAACCTCCGATTAATGAAATGTTATAACATCACCAAAACGGTATGTAACTGTACTTAGGTGGTACCCATATGTACACAAGGGGTAGGACCCTTGGGGGGAGGGTGGAGGGAGAGGTAGGGTAGGGAGTCCCAGTAGGGTCACGTGGTCGGGGTTCGTGGGACAGAGTACGTAACTTGGACCTGACCGCCGCTAGACAAAGTGTATACTATTATATGTATAAAGTTACGATAAGAGAGTTCAGTAGGGTGGGAGTAGAAGAGGGTGTCTCAGGTTTTCTGACAAGATATACTTCCTCGACCAAAAATTATATAGTTAAATGGGATGGTAAAAAAGACGAAATTAACACTGAAGAGTATCTCATTATGTCTTCTACCTAATCTTCACCAAACTGAGAGTTGATCGATACCACATCCTCATGTAAATTAGTGAATCCACTATTCGCACTACAAAAGTTCAATACTTTAAGAGTGTACCAAACCCCCACATCCTCCATAATGAGTCTTTTCTGTATGATTTAACTATAATTACGTAAAAGAGGTCCATGGGATTCCATGTGTCTATTAGAGTGGATATACTTTGAGTACCGTGTGTTTAAGTTTAAGTGTTTTGTCTATATAGTTTCTCATAAATAAGAGTTCTCGTTTTCGTTAAAAGGGTGATGTGTTCCTAAAGAAATTGATCGTTTGAGGGGGGATCACATAAAGTTAATCAAAAGGTAAATGTTTTTTTTTTTTTTTTAGTTAAACACACGGTCAAATGTCACTCTGTCGATAACGTATTTCATTTTATGTCATTGTAGGGTAAAATCTCTAAGTTTGTTTGAGGACCCATCTTTTGTGAAACTTTTGGTGTATGTCTTTAATACGTAGGAACATCTACTGTGTGCCTCATCGGAAGGCAAGAAGTCAACTAAATTACCTACTATTTGAGTGGTCACGAGTCTCAAGTCATGTACGGTCGTTTTGAGGGTTTAATTAAGGATGACTACTGAGAAAAGATAAAAGAAAGAGGGGGGTGACGATAATAGACCTTTGTTCAACTGTGACTGAAGAATGTGTATCCTGAATAGATCTGAAGGTCGACGAACTGACTATTCCTCTAATGATTTATTTGAAGATTGAGACGGTCTACCATCCACCAGTACAAACTGAACTTTATAAAAGTCGACAAACCTAATTGTTTCTCGACTTTTAAAATTCCTATTCTTCTTGAAAGGGGAGGGGGAGGAAGGTCTGTCATAAATAAATCTCCTTACTTGAAAAATCTGAAAACCAACCGTAAGAACGGATTTCATCGTAGACTAGTTGACACACCTCTTGTACTTTAAATGACTTTCATATTTGATTGATACCGACGTTTTCTGTAACCCGAAACAGGAACGTTCCTACTTATTTGACCTTTTCTGAAAGTGTATTTACTTTAGAGAATATATCTACAGGGAAGGGGGTTTTGGAAATCGTATTCTGTTACTGGTAGTACAACCACTACTAACCTATCATTCAGTGACATTTATTTTGAGAATTTATGGTTTCCCTATACCCTCTTTCCAGTCGTGAACCTCTTTTTATCTTCCTATAAAAAACTCAGGACCTAAAAGGTTTCCTGATGGACGTACGGGAACCTGGAGAGAAATTGGAGAGTCTCGGAGGAAAAAGAGTATTTGTTTTATCCCTGGTTTCCTAGATATTAGATACCGTATATTAGATACTTTAACATCGATAAAATATCAAAACGTCAGTAAATCTCATAGAAAGAAAGGAATTAATAAAATACTTTGACGACTGATCGAATGAAATTCGGAGAGAAGTTTAGAAAGTAGACGAAATTCCTAAGAATCGTTAATAGTTAGGTTAAAACAAATTAGTTTCGATACTAAAAAGGTCACCAGTACATGTCTACATTCTCGACCTGGTATTTTGTTCTGGCTCGTGGTTTCTTAACTACACAAACTTAACGCCAAGATCTCTTCTGTACACTCTTAGGAAACCTGTCGTTCCTCTAGTTTGATCAGTTAGGATTTTCTTTAGTTGGGACTTATAAGTGACCCTTCTGACTACGACTTCGAGGTTATGAAACCGGTAGACTACGACTCGGTTGAGTAATCCTTTCTGGGACTACGACCCTTTCTAACTCCCGTCCTCTTCTCCGGCTCTCTCCTACTCTACCAGCCTACCGTAGAGGTTGAGTTGCCTGTACTCAAACTCGTTTGAGACCCTCTATTACCTCCTGTCCCTTCGGACCACAAGATATCAAGTACCTAAGCGTTTCTCAGCCTGTGTTGAATCGTTGACTTGTTGTTACTTGTTTAGTTTGTGATTAACTTGGTTACTATTATCTATCAAATGACGAGATTCGGTTCATGACAGGATTTAAGAGTTCCTTCTTCGTACCGTTACAAATTTTTACAAAACCAAATGAATGTTGTATATAATCTGGGAAATGGTTTCATCAAGATTGAAAGGTGAGGAGAGACATCGGTAAGAGAAACGATACACTGAGACATCGAGAAAAATAACTGTATATAAAGGGGTCGAGAATAGACCTGACTAGAAGACTCGAGAAGTAATCATTTAACACTATCTTTACTATGAACCGATCTAGACTCAGATCTGGAGACCTTTGGAACGTATATAAAGATATAAGAACCTTAAGACGGTCAAGGTACTCTGATCCAAACCTAACGTGATGACCTCCTACCCTTAGGTGAACCTTCTGTCTGGTGAACACGGTCTGTTCCGTGAAGAACTAAACGATCTCAGTCAACTCGTGGGTTTTAGACTGTCAGGTGTAATCTAGTCGTACCCTTCCTATCCCATACCCCCCTGGATCCTGACGTCTAATCATCCCTCGAATCGGTTAAGGTTATTTCTTTAACTAGATATATGAGTACTCGTTTTACACAGTTCATAGGGTTCCCCTTAGTCAAATCTTTATGTTAGTCCGATTATTTATTTGACTAATCCAGTATCATTACTGAATACGTTACCTCCGTTTTATGTTTGGTATTCCCAATATCTCCTCTCTCTCTAGTAACCGTAGGTCCTCTAAGTACCCTCTACAAAATCACACTGGGATAATATTGACTCAAGTCTTTTTATCTTGAACGACCTTTACAACGTCCCAAAATTTAAATTCCTGTGAAAGACGATTTTGTGCACGTGATAAACCTCCTCCCCCAGCTAACTGTTTTCGATTCATCTCAACGTGAAATGTTTATTACGAGACTACTACTCCATCTTCGATTTGACACTCTCTCTTCTTTCCTCACTCCAAATGACTACAGATAAGATCCTTAGTGAGTAGATTTTCTATTAACGTGATTCTATTTGTCAGTTGTCTCTACTTCTAATTCATGTTAGATACCTACCTTAACAACGAAAACAAACGTCACGTCTTCGTGAGTCGTCTTTCCATCGTATAGTGTCTTGACTATTAAGAGAACAACGTTGACGAAGAATCTTTGGATGACACGGTAAAACTATTTTCCTAAATCGGGGACTTGAAGATTTCTTACAATCGAAAATTTTTCATTTCTTATACCTTAGAGACATCTATGACCATTTACCCAAATCCAGACAACACATCGGCCGTAAATCTGGAAATATCTATTTTAGTTCCGTCCACGATCTTCGACGTCTCTGGGTTCAAACCGAAGGACCCTGTGACGTACTGAGACCCAGGTTTCAACGTCGTTGAAGACCTCTGTGTTCACTGAAGGACTTTAGTCACTTCCCTCACTGGTGAATGAAAGGGAAAACAGTAATATGGAAAGAAAAAAAGGTGTAATTAGAAATTGACTCGGAACTAAGTCTCATCACCTGACACTTTGTCACTTTCACCCGATTCTTCTAATTTCTAGAGGTACTTTTTCCATACTTTATGCTGAGACTGTTAAGTCACGACTAGCAAACACTACACACTTTAATTTAGATATAGGTTACACGGATCTGTTACGTTAATCAGAGCTCATAGATACAGTCCTTTGTTAAGAACAATTCAGTTACGTCCTTGAGTCGAGTTTTTATCTGGTGAGACTCATTTTGAAAAAAAAAAAANTTTTTTTTTTTTTTTTTTTGTTGTTGTCTTTTTTTCGTATTACTGTTTCTTCTTTTCAATTCACTAAACGAACTCAGTTCCTATGTGTCACTAATCAAAAGACAAATATAGTAAGTACGTAAAGAGATAGGTAAAAAGTGTTTATAAACAACTCTGGATGATGCATGCTCCCCGAAGGGACCACCGAGTCTACCATTTCTCAGACGAACGCTACGTCCTGTGGTACGAAGCTAGGGAGTCAACCCTGTTGAGTGAGGTCATAAGAACGGACCTCTTTGGGTACCAGTCTTTTCGGACCGTTCGATGTCAGGTACCCCGGTGTTTTACGGTTTGTGTCCACTCACTCATTTTGTGTGTGTGTGTGTGTGTGTGTGAGAGAGAGAGAGAGAGAGAGAGAAAGAGAGAGAGAGAGAGAGAGAGACATACTCTATACACTCTCTATCACTACTTGTTTTGTCCGGTTCAACCACGAAGTCTCATATATGTTATATGACCTCTTCTCTCTTCCACCTATAATTTGTTTACTAACTTTTTAATTTTAGTGTTGTTTACGTTGTATCTTCGTTTTGTTTATCGTTTACGCTCTTGTTCTGGAGATAGAAACGGTGTCAGTCTACGTAGTCTGCGACGGGTCTCAGACGGGTATAACGTAACCAAACCATTCAAGTCTTGATATTGGAGTTGTGGTTCCTGGAACTGTATGTCGTTGACTAAATTAGGAGTGCACACTCATGAGGACAAGGAGGATAAAACCCCTATTCTTTTTACTCTGTCTCTCCGTTCATCATACGGTCTCTAGTAGGTGATTGATTCACCAGTTTAGTCCTCATCTTTAATCCGAACCCGAAATCTTCCTGTACGAGAGTCGGTGACACGATACGGGTGGGTCTTCTCGATTAGAGTTGGATTATTGGGCTAGGAGAAAGGATTATGTTGTGTAGGACTAATAGAGAGTACTCGGACAAGTACTAGTCGGAAACCACTATGGTAGGTTTTTAAGATGTCTCTTTCAGCTGAGACGACGTACGCAAATTAGTTTACGTTCTCCTTATCACTTCACTCCGACACTCGTACGTGAGAGTCTGGTCAGTTAAAGAACTGAGACTATGAAGTTGACCCACGTTTTCAAACTTGCTCCACGAAGTGGAGACGCACGAAGTCAAAGAGAAACTAGGACCGTGGTGGTCGATCTGGGGACTATCTAGTGATAGTAAGACCTTGTTGATCCCTGAAACTTCAGACGAGTACAACGTGACTAAACCATACGAATCTCGATAATTATGTTGGAGTCATAGATCCTAGTATGGGGTTTATTTTATGTACGAGTTATGTATAATAACTGAATGACTTACTTTAGGAAAGTAATAGAAACGGTCGGATGAACAGACAAGTAATTCGAAAGGTCGTTGTAACCTGCCAAACTATAAGAGAAGTGAATGAACTGTCGAAGAATACAGTTGTGGTGACATAAAAAGAGACGGATATTATTCCATGGTACTGTGTTAAGGAATAGATTTTGGATACGTCAGTCTACTCACCATCTTAGTCATTAGTCCCCCTCCTCTATCCGTCTCCATAAAATACTTCTTTTTGGTTACGTTGACGTATAATTTATTACGGAAGTCATCCCGGACCCCATATAACATTAATTTCATATAATTATAAAGATCTCGTGGTGTTCCTTTATAAGTGTGATTTTCTCTAATTACTTACAAAATCATGTAGTCAAATGAAAGTCAAAACGATGGGAAACTCGCTCATTTGTTGGTTGTGGTGTGGCACACTCGATACTTTTGAGGCTTTCGTTTTGAAAGTGGAAGTCTCACAACCAAAAACCTTAACTTGTTATTTACGATACCCGGACATCAGAGGAATATGGGAAAGAACCGGATGACCATGGACCTAGAGTTCCCAATTCTGGAGTAGAAGTGTCTTTCAAATGGGACAAAGAATTTCGACTTTAAGAGGGCCAAGAGATGAGGGTGGTCGGAGTCAAGGAGATTATCGGGTACTGTAAAAGTCATGATACGAACTAAATCTACATGTACATGAATAAGAGGAAGGATTTACCTCTCGATGAACTTCCAGTCTTTTACGGAATAAGTATAAAAAAAGAGACATAGTACTCATCCCAAATTAATTCGTATTTTCTATGATCTTAAACCTCCTTTTTTGTTACATCCTATAAGGGTTTTTTCCACTTTTACTTTCTCATCCTTCCGTTAAGATATTTGACTAATTTGAGACGTATCCCCGTAATGATCGTTCAATGTACAATAGATTGTGTTTTGACTGTTCGGTACTCCTTTACCTCGAACTCCCCGAATCACTGAATGACAATTTACCATCGTCGTAACGTTAAGTCTAAATTCTGACGGAGGTATTTTAGACACAAAAAGGGAGAGATAAGAGGTGGGTTTTCTTCATCATACTGATTCCCTTAAGCTCCTTAGAATTACTTAAAACTTTCATTAAACATATAGAGTACGCTATGTCTGTACTAAGACTTTCTCAGTTCATTCTTTTGTCATAAAGGCAATCTACGTCAACCCTGGATGACCCGATTTATTCCGAAGAGTACTCCACTCCCCACAACCTCCTTAAATAGTGGGGATGACAATGTTCCTTTGATTCCTCTTACCTCTCTTATAAATCTTCCTCAGTGGTCCATGTTGTTCTAACGTTTGAATTAGCATTTCGACTAGGGGAGACACGGTAATAATTCGTCGATCCCTTTAGGAAATAGTGTTTTCTAAAGGTTCCTACACTGGAAAAGGAAGAGAGGTAAAGATAAAGTGAATTTAATAGTGGGACTTCTAAAGTTTCCCCCGTGAGAGTCGTCAGACTATCTAACCTCGGGGAGAGATTGATTTCCTTCGTAACTAACGTATTTCTCTTTTTTTATAGTCGGTGTAAGGGGACATCCAGAGACACTTTGGTTGAAACACGAGTACACTCGGAATGGAAAAAAAAAAAAAAAAAAACCATAAACGATAGCGAAACTTTTACTGTTTCATCGTAATTTTAGTAATAAAAAACTTTATTTTAGAACACCACACTAATGTTAGTGCTTTCGTTAACACTGCTACCGCAACATTCAGAGAGAAGGGTAAGAATGTATTGAAGCGGTCCTTTACGTAAGTCCCGTGTGTTTTTTCCTCCACTAAACAAGAAACTCTCTTCAACTTTTGAGTGGAATCCGACTCTTTTACTTCCGAGAACAACGAGAGAGAATTTAGAAGTGATTTTAGAACGTTTGGACTAGTCAAGTAAGACTTAGAAAATCTATAAAAATGTGCGTATTTACATGTTTACGTACGTATATACATCCATAACAACGGTACAGTACAACCTGTCCGTTTATATCAACGGGAAAAAAAAAAAAAAAATTACTAATACACTCGAGACGTTCCTACTGAGTTCTGTGGACGGGAAGAAACAACAAGTCAGTAATTCAACACAGACTGTGAAACCCCGGGGTACCTAACGTAGTGCAGTCCGAGGACACAGGAAATGATTGAGGACCTCAAACGTAAAGGTACTCTCGAAAGGATAACGGAAAGTAAGTTCAGGTTTGACGGATTGCACCACCACTACGGGAACACGAGACGAGAGACTGGTGGAGACATCGGGGTAGACGAGAGTGGTCGATGAAGTTCTATGAGAAGAAAGGATGTCTTAACACACTATCAGAGAGGGTGGAGTCACCAAGTCATGGACGAGAGAGAAGACAAAGGTCGTGAGAAGAACTATGAGGGTACATCAGTCCCAGAGTCTTCGAAGGTGTGAGGAGGACGGACCTCGGTGGGACTCGGACGGAAAGGTCCACCTCCGGTGCGTAGGGGCGGAAAGGGAAACTGGTCGGGACGAGTGTGGATCTTAATGAACCGAAAACTAGCAGAAAGGGTGACTTGATACTTGCGTGCATCTAATCTGTGTCCACATCGAACACTTTACAAAAATCGGAAATCGTGTCACAAACGAACAATTGGAATGTGAAAATCGGAAAATCGTGTCATAGACTACGTATGATCTTAGAGTTTATAAACAACTTTGGTATTTACTTACTTTCTTTACTTACACAGGGTTCTTTGAGTCCTACTTTTCTACCAACAAGTAAAATTTACTTGTTAAAAGGTCACGGACAAAGGTCTTAAGGTGTCCGTTTCGTTTACCCGTTAGACAATAGTTAAACAGGCATTGAGACTCGTAGACACCCCGTATATTTCACCACGAGTCAACCACAACGAATTCACCTTCCTCGTCGTTTCGAATTTCTTTTCAAAACTCGAAATTTAAGAACTCAAGAAGTGAGACATCATTTTACCGAAAGAGAGAGTCTAAGGAATGGATATTTTGTCAATAATGATCAGTTATTAATATTCGACTTACTACTATCTAGACAAAAGACGAATAAAATAAAGTAAAATTTCTTAATTATAATTTTTACTATCTTGTCATAACTATGAAACATCGATCAGTTATTAACATTTAAAATGTTTGTGATAAGGGACATTTTGTTCCTACTAAATCTAGTCCACATTAAGATTGGGAGTTCTTTGAGGATTAGATTAAGTCCTTTATTTTGGTGATTCATTTCTTGTCTGATGTCTCGTTAAATATTTCTTGTGAAAATTCCAAGTGGAACTTATACTTTTGAGAAAACTCTCTAATGTTGTCCCAGTGTTGTCCCAAGCTTAGAATTAAAATAGTCATTCCCACTCAAAGACCCTTTCGTTATAAATCGAAGATACTTTAAGTTAAAGGAGTCGACTTTTCTACCCTGTACCGAGTCAATAATGTATCCTAATAATGTACCGATGTTACGCGTACCTTCTTAGATCGTTTTTGACGTGACTATAAGGTCACAGACATGATGTACGATACACCGGACTCTAAATATAGGTACGAGACCTTATACTGACTACAACTATCTCAAAACGTATTTAATTTTTTTTTATATACGTTTTCTCAAGAATTTGAGCCTTAACTTCCTACTCCCCTAAATCTAACCACTCAATGCCTCGTCTTACTCTCACGTCTATCTAAGGTCTTCACCTTTCTCACACTCTTTTATCCTTCCTTGTCCCTCGGGGTTTCGTACAACTCTCGTATCACTTCACTGAATAGGTTCCAGTGTCTCGATCAGTCACCGTCTAGTCCCGACAAAGACAAAATGTCGTTAGTCTTCATTCCGGTATCCACTATACCCTCTCGGACTCAAAATCCTTCTAATAAAACCACCAATAAACGTTTCTTCGGTTTCTTCACCTTAACTCAGGGACGAGTCTACCATTTCTTAGACGGACGTTACGTCCTCTGAGTCCTAGCTAGGGACGGACCCAGTCCTTCTAGACGACCTCTTCCCTTTCCGATGAGCGGGGTCATAAGAACAAACCTCTTTAGGTATCTGTGTCCTCGGACCACTCGATGTCAGGTACCCTATTGTCTCTCAGCCTGTGTTGACTCTCTGATTGTGGTGGACAAAGTCCGTGACTCGGTCCTGTGACCTGTACCCGTATATTTCAGTAAGTACGTCTTTCAATACCACGACAGTGTACACACTCCGTTATTATCCACGACTACCTTCATTTTTATTATTATGGTGACTATTAGTACCGTCTATTAGGACGTTAAGACTCACAATCTTGAGTAGTCATAAACTAGAACCTTATTACTGTTAAAGTATGTCAACTTCTGTTATATAAGGTCCTTAATAAGAAACCCGAATTTTTTTTTTTTCGTAAGTAAATTAGAAGTGTCATTGGGGTACTCTGACCACGTTAATAATAAGAGTAACTCACATTTCTTTGACTCCTTATAAAGTTTTCTGTCATATCCGATGAATGACATTATTCTCGAGTTCTCTCTCCATGTAAGATCTCTATTTTAACTCTTACAGTACTTATAACTGCATCCTAAACTACACCCTAAAGTTTCCAAAATTTTATCTCGTACCTCTCCTACTTAAATCTTTACACTCACTTTCCAGTAGTTATAGTGTACTTTGTGTGAGTATGATTTTCTCTTAATCGGCTACAAATAGACTTAAAATTCATACGAGATATAAGGTGAAATACTTAAGGTCTTTACGAGAGATATTTTCGTTTCTCGTTTACTAGGGAAATAGTAAACATTTTACTAACGTTTTTGCATCTTAGGAAGTATACTACTGAACGGGTTCTGAATACCTATCAGTGAACGATAGTCTTCTAGACCTAAAATGGAGACCATCACGGGGAAAGATCCGGTGCAAACATCACGAAAAGTCCCATACATAAAACTTTTATACTAATATTCTCTTTTTTATATAATTATTCGACCACGTTATGTTATATACAACAAGAACCTCCTTATCGTTCTACTATTTTAGACGAAACGGAGATCCGGTTGTTATAAAACAACAACAACAACGAAAAGTGTTATTAAATATTCGTAAGTCAAAGTCAAGTCGACGAGTCAACACAGACTGAGAAACACTGGGGTACCTGACGTCGTGAGGACCGAAGGGACAAGTAGTGGTTGAGGGTCTCAAATGAGTTTGAGTGCAGGTAACTCAGTCACTACGGTAGGTTGTAGAGTAGGAGACGACGGGTATATTCGTAACCTGTATCACTATAAATCTATGAAGTTATCCCTCTCTAAACATTATACTTGTCCGTCTATATCGACGACTTTCCATAGTCAAGGGACTTAGAGGCAAAAGTGGAGATTTGTCCTTTTTTTAGTAAAAATAATTAGAACGTGAATTTGAATGTAAATAAGACGTATATAACAGAGGACTGGGAGATCTTTCCTAATCCCTCAATCTCTGTCCGTTTGATTTAGGGAGGTCTCCTGCGTCCAGTGGAATATCGCAACGTACTCTTCGTTAATGTTTTACTTATACAAAAACGTTTTATCTTCTCTACTACCTTTATGTTAATAAACCATTAAAAAGTTATTGGAGGATTTGCCAGAAGGAAAGGTGTGAAAGAGGAATTGGATAGAAAACATAGCTTGGCAGTTATTGTGTCCACGTCGGTCCAAAAATAGGAGAGTTAATTTTCATAAACTACCAAATACTCTGAGTAGCGGATACTTCAAGTTTGAAACATTACTTTGTCTCTTTCGGTGAGTGTTTGATAAGAAAAGCCCGAGTAAAAGGTGGTACGGAAACGTGTTCGACGAGGGGAAGGGACGATAAAGAGGGGATTACTCGAGGGAAAGTAGGACATTCCGGACAAAGTTAACAGAGGATAGGACGTTTAGGGAAAGAGCCAGGAAGTTCAGTTTTCCTTAACTAAGAGAGTGTGAAGAGGAAGATGTATACTACGATAACGTAAAATATGTCGAGATATTGTTAAAGAAACGCACAAAAAGAAAGACTTATAGAATTCTCATGTCACATTTTTTTCATGTACCTCAAATAAATTTTTGTGGTCCCTGATTGTACCTCTGATCGAGGTTTTTAAAAGAGTTAATTATATACAACTTAATTTATATAAACAATTTATATAAATGCATGTAGAGGACGTATTTTCATGTTTATGCATCCGTTTAATATGAACTATCTCAGATTTGTATGCACGTCTGTTTGTGTGTAGAATATACATACATATAGTATATACATATAATTCTATTTTATTCTATGTTCAAACCATTGATATACGACCAAACTTGGATACTCATATAGGAAAGAAAATTAGAATTAATAGTGGTAATAGTGTCAGTTATATACAACTAGTAAATGATACACGGTTTGGTAAACGATCAAAAGATCAGTACCGATACCAAAAAGGTCACCAGTGCATACCTACACTCTCAACCCGACACTTCTTTCGACTCACGGCTTCTTAACTACGAAAACTTGTCACCACAACCTCTTCTGAGAACTCTCAGGGAACCCGACGTTCCTCCAGGTTGGTCAGGTAGGATTTCCTCTAGTCAGGACCCACAAGTAACCTTCCTGACTACGACTCCGACTTTGAGGTTATGAAACCGGTGGATTATGCTTCTCAACTGAGAAGTCTTTTCTGGGACTACGACCTTCCCTAACTCCCGTCTTCCTCTTCCCCTGCTGTCTCCTACTCTATCGACCTACCGTAGTGGCTGAGCTACCTGTACTCAGACTCACTTGAGGCCCTCTACCACTACCTGTCCCTCCGGACCGCACGACACTAAGTACCCCAGCGTTTCTCAGTCTGTACTGACTCGCTGACTTAATTGATTTGGAAAACGAAACACAAAGTGTACTGGTGAGTAAAGTAATAGTGTTATCACTAGGGTTCCATCTATGACAGTAATAAGGTACAAACGTTTCTTTCTTTTGATCTGGGTTTTACCACGTCATTTTGTAAATGTCGAAATATCAATAATTTACCCTCACAACTTAAAGTGTAGATCTGGATAGACTACGATTTCGGACATCATTGTCGGACTAAGTCATTATCTAAGTATCTACCTAAGTATGTTTGTGTTAACTCGAAGGGTCCACCGTGTCACCATTTTCTTAGATAGACGGTTACGTCCTCTACGTTCTCCACATCCAAGTTAGGGACCCAACCCTTCTACGGGACCTCTTCCTTTACTGTTGGGTGAGGTCATAAGAACGGGCCTTTTAGGGTACCTGTCTCCTCGGACCGCCCGATGTAGGGTACCCCAGTGTTTCACAGTCTGTGTTGACTCGTCGGTGTATGTGTTGTCGTTTGTCTCAATGTCTGTCTACCTATCGCGTTCGATATTGTTCTGTTTACGTGCATATATATGCATTCTACATATCCGTACATATAGGCATATAGTATTTACGAATGGATAACTTATCATTATATAACACTCATATTTATTAATATACTTACGTATAGATATTGACATACATGTTTTTATTTACAGAGAAAGATGAAAGTTTCGTGTAGGAAATAAGTGTGTGGATCGTAAAATAATTCTTTTAGAAACCCACTTAGTTATTCGTCTAGACATTGGCGTAACTTGTTATATAAAAATATAATGACATATGTTTGTAACTAAACAGAAAAATTACTGACGTGTGTCTCCTCCATACTCTCTCAGAAGACCAATTCTTTAGATATCGTTAAGAGGGGGTCTTGCGAACAATCGTTCTCGACGGTTAGGGGTACCCCCTCTCTCCACTCCTGGTGGTAGTCATTCACAATTAAACAGTCAGATCAACCCTGTTCCTATGATAATATTTCGAAACAAGAGACTTTTTTGAACATGTTAGTGTCGACCTTAAGTGCGTGAACGAAAGTAGTGTTTCCGTTCCTAAACGTTGTTTTTACAGAGAAACAAAAACCAAGAGAAAGACGACGAGGAAGGAAATAGAGGATCGGACGCCCCGTCAACGTAAACATAGATAAGAAAGGGTATTCGATTGGATCGTTCCGTGTGTAGACTTGGACCGGGACAGAAGGGACGTTAGAGAGGACGAGGGAACGTGGGTTCCTTTCGAAACTGTCGAGGGTCAAGGGAGACTTCGTTCGTTTTTCGTGACGACAGGAAAGTTCTTCCCAAAACTACAGACTTCCTGTACTCTGTATTAGTCCTAAGACGATGAACGACAACCCCCTGGACCCGTTCAAAGAATCAGAGACACATGGAGCCAAAAGGAAAGAGATTCTACATTTAGTATCGAGAGCGTACTACCTAAAAAATTTTTATTTCGAAGTCACTTTCACAGGTTTACCCTTACCACGTTACTCATGTTCCCCAGGTCTTCTGGCTCAGTTTACTTTCCTTTCTTAATTTGACCGTTGTCACAACCATGGTCTCCTCTGAGTTATCAATCCTCCACGGTTGTTTAACGTCCTACAACCTCGTATCCACTTTCAGATACAACCTCGTATCCACTTTCGACCACTTACTTTGTCTGGTCCCCTCTCTTACTTAATCCTCCTGACCTGTAGACACCTTCTGTCTCATCGAAGGGACCTACTCGAATCTTTTTGTCGACATTTTATGTGGACTTGTTGTCTTCAGGTTTAGTCTCAATCTTTAGGTTTTTCTACAAAGTTCTCCTTTCTTTCCTTAATTTCGGCGTCTGTCGTACCGATGTCTCCATCTACAACAATCACTACACCCTGTAAACCGGCCACAAGGAAGAGAGTTTTTATTCTTCAGTTAATCGTTGAGGATATGTTAAAATATTACTTTTGGGGTGTATAAATACGTTACGAAGGGTTCACAGTCTGTGACCGATGCAGGACCCGTACGTAAAGTGACTTTAGAGTGTATGATGTAAGAACCACGACAGGAGCACGTATAGATGGTCTGTTTCTCCGAATTCGAATCAATCGGTTCGACGGGTCCTGGGTCTCAGTCGTAGTCTGAGTCTTGTTCTTGGACACGTTAGGTGGGGTCTTGGGGACGAGAATAAGGTCATGACTTAAACCGGGTGTCTCCTGTGCTGACAGAAGGTATCTACCTCTAATACTCCGTACGGTACTAAAAATCGACAACCACCTCCTATCATTTTGTATCTAGAAACTGGATGTACCTTCCTTGAAAAAGTTCACCGTGTCCACCTCACTATTAACTGGGTTTTCCTTCTTTTATTGTAGTTTTGTGGTTATAAACCGAACCCCACACACACACACACACACGTACGATTCAGCCAAGTCAACACAGGCTGAGAAACGTTGGGGTACGGATGGTCCGAGGAGACAGGTACCCTAAGACGTCCGACTCACCCAACGGTACGGGAGGAGGTCCTCTCGAAGGTCTGAGCCCTAGTATGGGGTCCAGAGAATACAGAGGACGTAAACGTCCACCCAAGAAATGGTGATCGCGGTGGACCCTTCGGTACCGAACCGTCTCTCCCTACAAATACAACAGTTTATTATGTACAAAAAACCTAAAATCAAAAGTGTAGTTAGATTTCCACTATAAGGTACAAGTCAGAAACACTGGGGTACCTGACATCGGGAGGTCCGAGGTGTCAGGTACCCTAAGAGGTCCGTTCTGATGGTCTCACCCAACGGTAAAGGAAGAACCCCCCTAGAAGGGTTGGGTTCCTAACTTGGGTGTAGAGAACGTAGAGGACGTAACCGTCCACCTAAGAAATGGTGATCACGGTGGACTCTTTGGGTAGATTTCTATGTTGTATCTTTTATGTCTACAGTAGTTGGAACTACCCTACTTTCTTTTCGTCAATAGGGTCTTGTACCCTTGTGCTCACACTCTTCCTCCATCTTTTTGTATATTGTCTCCCATTCCCCACCTCCAAGAACTCTACAAGTACTTTATTCTTTCCAGTTTAATAAACTAAATTTACTTATGTTGACTCTGTAATTTTTTTTACGTTTACAATCCAATACCACTATCTCAAAACCTTTTAATCTATTAGAAAGGTGTACTCTTTAGTTATCTACATACTTTAGATAATTTAGTTTTTTTGAAGAGATTAACATAGTAAATCTGAAATCTTATTATTAATGGACTTCATAACGAATTTACCAATTTTTATTCCCTTTATCTTGTCTCCTACTCATCACCATGGTCTCTTAAGTTTGAAATGATTCAAACTGTGTTACACAAACACACATACACACACGTATGTACGTATATACATATAAATGTGAGTATGTGTATTTTAGTACTATATATATATATATATATTAGGTAATCAATCAGTTAATTTCAATTCCCCTACCTTAATTGTTTTCTCTATTGTATACTTTCGAAACCGGGTATGTAAAGAACTAAGTTTATAGGACTGTAGTACTACTCTGTCCCAAATTAAAAGAAGAATACAACCTTTATTGTGTCACGAGTCTAAACTTGGGTTCTCACAAACTGAGATGACGGCAACGACAACGAATCAACGATTTAACATAGACTGAGAAACTCTGAAGAGTCTCACATCGGACGGTCCGAGGAGACCGGTACCCTAAAGGGTCCGTTTTTATGACCTCACCCAACGTAAAGGAGGAAGTTCCCTAGAAAGAATAGGTCCCTAACTTGTGAATAGAGGACGAACCTTCCGCAAAAGAAATGGGAACACGGTCGTCCCTTCCGCAAAACTGAGATATGGGATACGATAGTTGATACTGTGATCTATAATATTTGAGAACTAAAGGAGGCTTAGGGAAGGGTGTTAGACAGGAGAACCATAAAAGGTAGAGTCAACTTCCGTGGTGATGGGTAAGTGAATGAGTTCAAATTTTTTTTTTTTTCCGTGTGAAATTAGGAAGTTAACTGGAACAGATACGGTTTTATTCAGTGTTTGACTGGGTGAAAGGAAGTAAAAGTGATAATGAGATCAAGTTCGGTGGGCGGTAAAAACTACTAGTGTAAAGGTTCCCACATAAGATGACGTATCATTTCGTATAACTCGTATAATTTTTCGTCTCGGAAATGGAACGGTTGTTTCCAGACATATCAGTTTTGATACCAAAAAGGTCACCAGTACATACCTACACTCTCAACCTGGTATTTCTTCCGACTCTCGGTTTCTTGACTACAAAAATTTGACACCACAACCTCTTCTGAGACCTCTCAGGGAACCTGACGTTTTTCTAGTTTGTTCAGTTAGGATTTCCTTTAATCAGGACTTATAAGTAACCTTCCTGACTACGACTTCGACTTCGACGTTATGAAACCGGTGGATTACACTTCTCGGTTGAATAACCTTTTCTTGGACTACGACCCTTTCCAACTTCCGTCTTCCTCTTCGTCCGTTGTCTCCTATTCTACCAACTTACTGTAGTGACTGAGTGACCTGTACTCAAACTCGTTCAAGGTCCTGAACCACTTCCTGTCCCTTCGAACCACACGACGTCAGGTACCCCAGCGTTTCTCGGTCTGCATTGACTCGTTGACTTGTTGTTGTTGTAAGATGACTCAGGTCTACGAAGGTTAGACCTTAGGTTACGAAGGTTAGGTAAGGAGTTTGTTGTGTGTTAGAAAGTTTAGAATATAGTACAAGGAAAAGACGAATTTTACAAAGGGAGACGAATTTTCATTTAGTTTAAATTTATTTCAGGGATGTATACGGAAATACTTATTCCGGAGATAAAGAAATTGGAAGAGAGTGAAGTGAGAAGGTGAGACATAAAGTCGTCGTAACCAAACTATAAAGAGTTCGTGAGGTTAAATAAGACTAGAATAACCGGTCAACTTAAGAGGAGGAGTCTTGTAATATACCAACCGAGAAAGAAATTAGGTCTAGAACAACTTGTAAGTGGAAGAGACTCTCCGAAGGAAACTAGTGAGGTGGAGTTCATCTGTAAGAGTTTGTGATAGTATAAAAAAACAAGGTAGCACAACAAACAGACGTTTTTCATAAAAATAACAAATTTAAGATAATAGGAGGAGACAGAAGAACTAACATTATAGTTCTTACGTACTAGAAAATAGAATGACTTGTTCTTAAATCTTGTCAAGTAGATATTAGAGGTCTTCGATCTCGTCACACAGATATTTATAAACAATGTACTTCTGGAGACTTATACACAACTTGTTTAATTATTTGTTTGACGAGTGTAGGTCACCTTCCGACCCACACTCAAAATTTGTCTTTGCATCTAGTTGTAGTGATTCTTTTTAGTTGTAGTGGTAGTTATGGTAGTGGAAAGAACGAAATAAGATTTCTCATAGAGACCGTTGACTAGATGGAGTTTCGTAGATGGAGGGACAATGTCGTCGGTACCGACTATCAGGGAGTTCCTTGACCTGTAAGAGATATCCCATTCTTTGTAAAGACGTACTCTTGGTAATAGTAGTTTCTGATGTTTGAGACGGAGGTCGTTTAGGACTTCGTCTGTAACTAGATGTTTACTTAATTTCTTTAAGTCTTCACGTTGTCGTCAAGTTGACGTAGAACAAAGATACGTTTCGAAAGAAAAGAAGAGAAAAGAGAAGGAGATAGGGAGACAGATGTCAGAAAGAAAAAAAGGGGACAGAAAGAAAGAGAGGAAAGTTAAGATAAAGAAAAAAACATAGACATTATAGTGTAATGTATCTAATACTGGTACTAAGGTAAATCGTCATCCGTATAAATAAAGAGTTTACTATTGTCGTAGTGGTATAAGTGTAACAGTTCTCTTACTAAGTTCTGTCTTCTACGACTCTCGATGAGAGAAAAGTTCCACTCCGAACAGTCGGTAGAAAATGTCAAATCAAGTTTAGGAACAAGGAGACAAAGGAGGAACACACTAGAATTCATTTGTTATATGAAACCAAAGAGTCAAAGGTGTAGACATTTTACTCTTATAATTACGCGGTTTGATAAGAATCCTCTCAATCTACACTTTCATAATAGGTGGAATCGTGATCGTACCGTGGACTATATGTAAAGTATGTTACGAGTCTTGTCCCGGTGTTTGTCACCACACTATCAATAATGGTAGGTAACTATTTTACTCCGTCACCTCGGAGCCTCATCAATTCCCTGCCAAGGTTCACCATGTTAGTCTTAAACTTAGATTCGGAAGAACCGACTAAGAAGTCAGATCCGAGAAACACGATAAAATGAAACGTTTTCCCCATAGACCCACCTTCGGTTCCTCGAGGGGTGGGGTGACCAGGGGTGCCATTCGACACGGGGGTCATTCACTACCTCACTGATAAATCCTAGGGGGTCAATACCGGACATTTCCATCACGTCAATTAAGTCTTTTGTGTGTGAATTTTTGTGACGACTATGACGAGAGTATTAACTCCTGTTCTTTAATTAACTTTCCATCTTCGAAACTATATATAGTAGAGTCAATACCGTTGAATACGGGAACTTACATAAAATAAATGACATACACTTCGCGAGTAAAAATTACTTTTACTAAAGGAATACCCGTATAATAATAATAAAAATAGACATTGTCTTTTTGTGTCTTCTTTCTTTTCTTTTCTATAACATAATCCTCTGATGTTACGGTAGGAGTTGGGAAGACGAAAGAGATGGATGGATTAGGTAAAGTTTTTAACGATGAAGAGAAAAGAGTCGGAGAAGTCTTAGGTTTAGGAGAAAAAGTGTGGGTGTCATTAAGGAATTGGAAGGTTTATTTAAAATTGATGACGGATTGAGGAAACAAACGGAGAGTGGACTTGGAGAAATTATTAAAACAGTGACTTTGTGTTTACGAAAAAGAGTTTCCGTCTTGTAAGGTACGGTCGAGAGATGAGTGTTCAAAAGTCCTTCAAGTCGACGTCTTTACTACGCTTCGTTTAGGGAATCCTTCTGTTTTCCTCTGGGATCCAAAATTTGGGTTTTTCCAAAAGGGACGGATGGAGTGTGGAGACGGAAATTATAAGTTTTGAGGTCGTCGTCGGTTGAGACATCGGGGGTTCTGTCCACTCCACCGGTATGAGGTTAACCGAACCTTATATATCCGTTGAAACGAGTCAAAACATACGGTAATAAATAGAAGTTCCTGTATAGTACTTACAGTGAGTGAATTGAAAGGCTCTTCTTAGGTAGACATGAAATACACTGATACAGTGAAAATATATATACGTCGTGAATGTCATGAGGTAACACTAACAAACGAATGTGTAAATAGTGAGTTTCTCTCATCTGAGGCACCCCGTGTCTATTACGGAATCCATACAGACATAGGGACTGTGTATCTTATCCCAGTCCGTATCTTATCGGAGTGGTCAGTTATGAAACACGTACTTATTTATAATTCCTATCTTCTAACGAGGATCGTATACTGGTCTAGTAAATTACCGGCACATATTAGATACTCTGAGACACGATTTGGAACCCCTATGTTGACCCTTGGTCGGTTTGTATTACAGTTTAAAGTGACCCGAATTTGCAATTTTAAGAGTGTTTTTACGTACGAAAGTGTCATTAAGTAATCTACTATCAAATCTACTTAAATATCTTCATTTGCTAGTCTTTGTCTACACATTACCTTATATAGGTTAGGTCCCAATGTTACAGGAGAGGTGGGTATTCCCGTCATCGTCTTGGTATATCTGTTGGATGTATAGAAGACGGGAAACACTCCACTCACCGACATTTTCAAGACAAAGAACTAGTCAGTACCAACATCCCTTCGAGTGGAACATCATTAAGTAACTTGACATATAACCTAATTAACACAAGATACAGACACCGTATAAAATGATTTGTACAATTTTTCTCTTCTTTTCGTTTTTTTAATTTTGTTTTTAAAGGTTTATGACTCACCTATTAGTGAAATTTTTAGAGTCTCTCCTTTCTACTATATTCTTTCTTTGGTTTTCGTTTCGTATTTTCGTTTGTTCGAAACCTTCTACGAAGATTGGTACAAATGTGGAACCTCGTGTGTTATGGTAAATCCTCCATACGGTCCCATTTCTCTTTTTGGACACCTGACGTCAGGGTGAATGAGGTCCGAAAGGTCGACGAGTCTTCCGGTTACAGAATCTGGTGAACCCTCAATAAATGTCGTATCGCCAACTTTCCACAAAGGAGTATCCCGGTTCCCGGTACGTTCTTTACTTCGGATTCTGAAGTCCGACCCCCACTTAAAGTGATGATTGACGTAGTGAAAAGATTACGACGAAACATCCCCGTTCCTTTCCTTAGACAGAGAGTAGGTCTTCACGTCCTGAGTAGACAGATACCTCGTGAGTTTTGAGTCCAAGTGAGGGTAAAGTTTGACGGAGAAAGAGGGAACCTTAACGGGTCAGACTAGAAGATTATGGAAACGTAAAGAATAGTAACTCTGTTAGACCGTCGTCTTCGTCGATCCTAGGACCCTACCATCGACCAGTCCCTGATTGTAGTTTTTCTCTCACACACCTCTCAAATTTCTTTGTAGTTGTCTATCCAAACTATTCACTTTTTAAAGTCTCATTTATCCCGAATCTCTTACCTACCTCCAAAATCTCTTATTCTTTGTCCCTCTCTCCGTCCCTCCCGAGTTCCCTTCCTCTTTCCTACCTTACTACCTCCTTCCCCGTTTCCCTCACATTTCTGAAAGAGACACTGACGTCTCTACCACTATGTAGTCGAGAAATGTGAGAAGGAAAAAGGGAAGGAGTTAGGAAGGAAGGAAAGAAGGGGGGCACTCGTGGGGGTGGGGTGGGAGGTCCTTTAGAAGGGTTTGGTCGCTGACTTGAGTGTAGAGAATACAGAACACGTGACCGTCCGTCTAAGAAATGGTGATCGTGGCGCACCCTTCGGGTTCTACCTTGACTTCAGATTTGAAGTGCACTCTCTACACTTAAGTTAGGGACCCAACCCTTCTAAGGGACCTCCTCCCGTACCGTTGGGTAAGGTCATAAGAACGGACCTCTTAGAGGTACCTGTCTCCTCGGACTATCCGGTGCCAGGTGTCCCAGTGTTTCTCAGTCTGTACTGACTTCGTCGAATCGAGTGTACGAACCAAGTAAGAAGTAAGAACCGAAAGGGGAATCGACGAGAACAATGAATTTTTTTTAGTAGGTTCGAGAGGTTAGAAACCAAAGGTAAACTTATGATCTATCTCGATATCGTAAAATAATGTAAAAACAACTAAAAATTTTGATACCATATACATACATATCACGAATTGGGTCCCATGAATTATACAACGACGACGACAACAAATCAACGATTCAGAATAGACTAAGAAAACACTGGGTACCTGGCGTCAGACGGTAAGAGGAGACAGGGTCGGTTCTTATGACCTCACCCAACGGTAAAGGAAGAGATCCCAGAGAAGGACTCCTAGTTTGGGTACAGAGGACGTAACGTCCTTCTAAGAAATGACGACTTGGTGGTCCCTAGAAAATCATAAAAAAAAGGGGGAAGATGTGTTTAACTGTTTTTGGATTGAATATCATCAACGAGTTTCCTTCAATACATTTATGCTCTACTCACTCACTCACTTTTCTACACAAATATTTGTTCCAGTAGGTTCTCATGGTAGGATCATTCTGATGCGTCCAGTAGAGTACCTCTCTCTCCTCTCTACCTTTCGGATTACAGCTATACAGAAAGAAAAAATTCGGACCTGTTTCCTGGAGTTCCCGTCTATGTAGGGTGGATATTAACTCAAACCGGTCTCCATGGTCGGTGGAAGAGATTAGAAGGGGACCCCGATCTCGAGATAATACACTGACATCAAACTAACTCAGAAAAAAAAAAAAAAAAGTACCTATTCCTTAGACCTCCAATTCTTCCACGACACACAGGAAGTACTATTCGAACCGTCTCTGTCACGACCTAAGTTTCGATGGAGAAAGTTCGCACGTTGCGAATGGTACGGTTTCTTGTTTCGGTTTGATCCTATCTCATAGAGAAAGACTTCTATAACCTTATTTATATTAGTCTACTACAATCCGTATCTTCCTTGAAATCTTTAATAGATCTCAAGATCCGTTAAAAGTTTGAACTCATGGATCTTTGTGGACCCATTGAAAACTTTGCAGTAGTCAAGTCAAGTCAAGTCAAGTCAACGAGTCAGTACAGGCTGAGAAACGCTGGGGTACTTAGCGTCGTGCGGTCCGGAGGGACAGGTAGTGGTTGAGGGCCTCAAGTCGGTCTGAGTCCAGGTAGCTTAGTCACTACGGTAGGTCGTTTGGGGTGGGATGTTCTTGACTTAATCTTAGAGACTCCCATTCCGATTCCACATTAGGTTATCTACGAAGTCATTCTAAAAAATTGAAAAATGTACTTGAAAAGTCGGTATATGGTCTTCAACTCTATTAGTATATTACATAGTGAAGTAAGGGACCACCGAGTCAGTCATTTCTTAGACGGATGTCACGTCGTCTGGACCCAAGGTAGTAATCCAGCCCTTCTAGGGGACCTCTTCCTTTTCCGTTAGGTGAGGTCACAAGACCAGACCTTTTAGGGTGCCTGTCTCCTCTGACCGCCCGATGTCAGGTACCCCAACGTTCTCAACCTATGCTGAATCGCTGAGTTGGTTGATTGGTTGTTAGTGAAGTAAATGGTCAACAACTTTAAAATGGTCGGAACAAATTCGATAGTAATGATGTGTCGAACACAACGATGTAATAAAATTTCTTTTAAGTTTCCTGATACGTCACAATACGTGTTTATAAAATTATGTTTAGAACTTGACTGTACCTTGAAAGTTCTACATTATTAGTACGATACATGTTAGAGTATTTGATTGTTACCACTGATCCACTGAGTTACATATCGGTCCTATGTGTCTACCTCGGATGTGGAAGATAAAATATCTACTCCCCTGACTCTAACTCTCTTTGGTTCATGATACTACATCTGTTATGTAGATTTGAGTGTCATCATAGGTCCAGAGAACTGACCAGAAATGAACGATTTCTTTACTAATATCGTTGAACCCCCACCCCTCCCCCTTCAGGGGTAGTAAATTTTTTATAAGATTTTAATCTATTAATCGAAGACTTTTTAGTTTGAGGTTGTTACTTCTCTTGTTTCCATAGTTCTTATAAGGTTACTACCCTACCCTTTCTTTTACTGTTACTACCCCTACACTATTTCACGTACTCTCTTGACTCAGCATTCCACATTCCTGACGGAACCACCGAGTCTACCATTTCCTAGACGGACGTTACACCCTCTGGTCCCAAGTTAGGGACCCAAGTCTTCTAGGGGACCTTTTCCCTTACCGTTGAGTGTGATCATAAGAACGGACCTTCTAAGGTACCTGTCTCCTCGGACTCCGGACCACCCGATGTGAGGTACCAAGAGTTTCTCCACCTGTGTTGACTCACTGATTGTGTGTGTGTCTCATTCCACATTTACTCTTTTGAAGAGAAACATGGGACGAAGATGGAGTTTAGTACGGTGTAACGTTTTAAAAAAATCGACGAGAGTCGGAGTGAAAGGAGAAGACACTTAGTCTCTACTGTTATGAACCGAAGTAGACCACACGACTTCTGTCTTACTTAAGTACCTTGTACTAAACGTGAGTCATTGTCAATTCAAAACATAAGACCAAGGTTCTTCCCATCCAATGAATAAATTTTTCAAACCAACTACCTTATTGTGGGCCAGAGAAAAGAATGATGGTGGGTTATACAACGGGTATATACCGAGGATCTCACTTTATCTTTAGTCTTTTATCTTATGAACAGTTTTCATAATAGGATATTACTTAGAAACTAGAGTTTCAGTCAATACTTTTAGTCACTACCATGTGACCTTTTCTACATTTTAACTCCCAAAGAAACACTACCTCGGTCCTTGACTCCGTTTTACGTCTAAAGATTTTGTCCTTTTTATAATGTCTTGACGGTTCACTCTATCAGTTCCGGTTTATAATGATTACTGATACATAATCGTGTTCGTAGAATTACGACTAAACCTAAACCGGTGATTTACGTTGACAAACGATTGACTTCACAACTGAAACAAGTAATGAAACAATTAAGGATATATTGTTACAAAAATCCTTTTAATACATTGGGGGGGGTTCGAAGTGAAAAGAAGGTATATTTTAGTCTGAAATATTTAGAAATATTTGTGTCTCTAAAGATAAAAAAAATTAGTACGTATAATTCCCGAATTGTGATAGAGAAGAGAAAATATTCGTAAGTCGTTAATCACTAGTAGTGACAATAAATATATGTTTTTGAATTCCTGAACCATTACATCTTGAACTGAACCTTCTTCTATTTAAGATTACCTTACTAGTATCTTGACCCTAGAGTCTTAGAACCGAGACGGTGATATGGAAACTCTCGTTATCGTCCTGGTGAAGATTATATTAAAGTCGTAGAACAAACAAATGTTTCTTCATTTTAGAAACAAAAGACGGAACGGATGGACTTGTTCTCTCTCCCGTCCATACTTCGTGTTGAGTTTATGTTCCATACCAGTTGTTATTTTGTTTACTTATGATCTATTAAACTTGGAGATATCAATTTTCGTTTTTTTTTTTCAAAAAGTGTGGTACCTAGGGAACCGGATCTCTCGAATAGGGAGAAAAAGAGGGGAGGATAAAATTCCAGAAGAGAATCTTTGGACGAAACTGACTGAGGAGAGAGAACAAGTGGTGTGATTTATAACCGGTCCAAGATAATGCTCAAAGAAAGAATAAGGAATCACGAGACACATTTAGTTATAATTATGTGTACACCGTCCTGTATTAAAAAAAAAAAAAAACATGTAGACAGAAGGAAGTATCACGTACTCTAGAGACTCCCATCTTTGGTATTTAAGTCCTCTATATGATATCACAAATTGTTGGGTCCGATACACCAGTGTCCGAGATCCAAGTTAAGGGTCGACATGGCGGAAGTTGTTCTTTGACAAATTAAAGAGATACGGAGTCAAAGGGGTAGACATTTCCTCCCATTGATCTCATTGATGAAACATCCCAATAACACTCCTGAACTATCGAACACTTACTTATATTTCGTGAACTTTGTCACCGACTGTCCAACGACTAACGAGACACTTACAATTGACAATCAAATGAAATGTGTGATTTACAGGTCCACGGAGGTCTCGTGTAGTTTCCTGGTCCACGTAATTTTTTTTTTTTTTAAGTTTATCACGGAAAAAGAGAGGTTTTTCATTTTAAGGAAGTCCTGTTCACGTTTTGACTTAGATATAGACATAGATATAGATGATCGTGGATGGATGGATAGAGAGAGAGATAGAGGTTTTAGGGATGTCTGCCACTGACGTCGGTACTTTAGTCTTCTGCTAACGAAGAACCGTCCTTTCGTTACTGTTTGGATCTGTCACACAACGTTTCGTCTCTGTAATAAGACGGCTGTTTCCAGGTATATCAATTCCGATACCAGAAGGGTCACCAGTACACGTCAACTCTCTCGACCTGGAATTTCTTCCGTCTTGTGGTTTTTGAACTATGGACGTTTGACACCATGACATCTCCTGAGGACTTTTAGAGAACCTGTGGTTCCTCTAGTTTGGTCAGTTAGAATTCCCTCTAGTTAGGACTTATAAGTGACCTTCCTGACTACGACTTCGACTTCGAAGTCATAAAACCAGTAGACTGCCCTTGTCTGCTAAGTAACCTTTTCAGGGACTGTGACCCTTTCTAACTCCCGTCTTCCTCCTCTCCCGTAGTCTCCTACTCTACCCACCTATCGTAGAGGTTACGTTACTTGTACTTGAACCCGTTTGAAGTCCTCTACTACTCCCAGTCCCTGGGATCGTACGACGTCAGACACCCTGACGTTTCTCAACCTGTACTCACCTACTGACTTGTTGTAGTTTAGATGGTAGAGAGATAAATATAAAAAAGTTCGATGTGGATCCGAATTTTAAACTATAGGGTTTTGATTTTACACTCTTTTCATCTTTTTAGAGGGAATGTGGTGGATCTCCTTTTACGTAATGGGGTCCTAGTTCACTTTTTGTCGAAGTAAAATAAGTCCCTAGTACGATCCTTTTCTCGTCCGAGTACCTCAATCGTCTGGAATCCGTTCATGAATCTGAGACTCTAAAATTCAACCGTGACACCTTTTCTTCCCTCTAAGACGGAAGGTACTTCTCATCAAACATCCCGGACTCTTTTATATTTATGTAACAAGGGTGAAAAGGGTCCTATGACCTCTAAGCCCCACCCTCGATAATGACCATGATACCACTACCACCACTACCACTACTACTACTGCCCTACGAGACGTACCCTACGTCCTCTGTTGTCAACTATCAGAGACGGGGAATCCGGTATAAAAAGATACTTTATTCCCTCTGACCGGTACGAGAAAACCTCCTGGACGGTTTGGGATCGTTTTGCAGTTTGACTCTTGACACTTTATTACATAGTCGGGGTACTTCCAACCCTCGTGTCATGACCGCACTAACCTCCCTTTTATTTCCTCTCGTTGGGACCTGTGTGAGTTAAATTTAACCGAACTAAAAGTCTATGTCGTAGTTTAAAACAAAAGGGGTGTCTTGTTCCTACTTCGGACACCATAATTTAAAACTAATAAAGGGATCCGACAGTATCCTAAGTTTGAGGAAAATTTTCAGGGTAAAAAAGAATTTTTTTTATTCGTAATTTATGTAAGCTTCTTTATCTTGAGAAAGAAAGTTAATTATGTCAGTATATATCTGTGTTTTGAAAGATTTTAAGTTTCCTTTTTCCAATTTGTATGTCCGAATTCTCCTGAACTGTCCCTTAATCCCGATTCAGTCGATCCATAATAGAGTCTTTCGACTATATCAATAATGTCTGTTACAAAGTTATTGTGACTACGTGTTCTACCTGACCTAAATTTTGTTTTATATCGGATCAACTTCTTCTCCTTTACCTGATGTCCCGTCTCAGTCAATGGTCAAAGACCGTATAAGAAACACTTAAAGTCTGGGAAATAAAAACAGTCCGAACAATTCACTCGTAATAAAATGTTACACAGAAGTAAGTCGTTCAGAAACCCTTGTAAAAATAATTCGTTGAGTTCCTCTTCTTTCTTTGTCGTATGTACTCACAAGTTTGAATGTATTTATTCTAACAAAGGTGGTTTGGACTCGAGAGGGAGGGGATTATTTAGTGTGTCTGTGTGTGTATGGTGGGTGTGAATCAACCTACAGGTCGTGTTCTATACGTTTTAATAGTCTTTAGGAAATATTTTAAGAATCTTCTACTTCGTTCAAACTTAATAAGTTCTCCTTAATTAGTAGTTCAAAAGTCCCCAAACGATTCTGTATCTATGTTTACCTATCTGAATCAGTTTATTATTTTATTAATTAATTCTTATAATGATCTTTTTTTATTAAGTACATTTCCCTTAGACCGTAAATGAATTTTATATGTGCATTCGAAATTCGAATATTCTAAACTGGGTCTTCTTGACATATACCATCTTTATTACGGATGTCTCTTTTGAGTGTCACTACCTACTTTCGTAGTTATTCTAAACCATCCTTACTCTTTTATCTTTTTTTCTTTTTTATTAACTAGGGTAACCTTTATCGTACTTCTTGTAACCCTATACGGTATTTAATTAAAGACGTAATGTATGTGACTTAATTAAAGTGTATTGTCTTCGTGTCTTTTTAGGGAGGGATCTACTTTTCTTAGTGTGATGGGTTTGGGCGGTTTTTAATCAATTTATTTTATAGACCTGTACTTCTCCTGTAGACATCGTCTTCAGAATTTGACGGTCTAAAACTCAGTATATAACAGAAATCTACATAGTATACCAGTCGTGTCACAAATTCTTTTTAACTTCGAGGGTTTCATTGTCATCAATGAACTTTTATCCTCAAAAGAATATTTCGTGATCCAGACTTGGATCAGAGGAGAACTTTATAGATAAGATCTCGAAGACTTGAAGACAATGGTGTCCATTGTCGACCGACAACATCTCGTAACAGTCTCGAAAGATCTTATACGTAGACCGTCCGTAGTGAGTTAGTACGTGGACCGAGTGGACCGGGGTCATTCGTAAGTCCAAACACTTAAGATTGGGTTCAGGAACTCTCTTATACTACGGTCCTCTGTAAGACTGGGTCGCGGGTTTCGACGAAGACAAATGTCTAATCAATGCACTTGAACCCCTTCTTTACGTGCAAAAGTCTTTAGGTCAAAGGACTAGAAGTCCGATTAGGTACCGTAACAAGTCTCCCAGTTTTCTGTACATATTCTTATAGTCTATAAAGGTCCGAGTACGAACACTCTGTTATCGATACTATTACGGTCAATTGACTCTTTGACACAGATGACTATCAAAACAATGTAATTCACCTCTTTTTCTTTGTTTATGTGAAATGAATACCTAACAAAGTGAATATTCAACTTTGGAGTACTGGGTTAAAATAAAACTCTTTCTTGGTTTTTTAATATTTTCTATCTATCTTAAAGATTGATATCGACATTCAGTTTAAATTCCCAACCCTAAACGTTTGAAATAATACTACCACCCTACAATCTCAAGACTAAATATTGTATTTAGTAAATGTAGAGTTCACGTTTTATTCTAACCGTTTTAGTTTAGGGAAATAAAGCCAAAATAATGTACTAAACATTTGGGAGACGAAAATATATATATATATATATACATATACATATATATAAAGGTTACGTTACGTGTATTTAAAACCCACAAAGTCCTAAAAGTACATACAAAGTACTAGTTAGTACATGAAAGTCTTTCACACTGATACAGACTAGGGATATCTTACGAATATTTAGGATCAGAAGAAAAAGGGAAATTGTCCCTTTTTCGAATTCACATTATTTATATATAAAGATAAGACCAACCCATCTTCACACTGAAATATTTATTTTTTTCGTTCTTATAAAGAAGTTAGAGGAAGTCGAACATCCCGACTTAGGACGGATCCTTACATTGTATGGTAGGTCTACCTCGATGTAGAAATCTTTTGGGTTTGAAAAAGGGAAGCCGAAAGGTCCACCGTGTCACCATTTCTCTTATACGAATGGGTACGTTCTCTGTACCCAAGTTAGGGACCCAGTACTTCTAGGGGACCTCATCCTTTACCGTTGAGTTAGGGTATATGAACGGACGTTTTAAGGTATCTGTCTCCTCGGACCGCTCGATGTCAGGTGCCCCAGTGTTTCTCAATCCGAGTTAACTTGTGAAGGGAACGAATTGATTATGAAATAAAGAAATCCTTTCACGTTCTCTTCTTTTTGTATGTATAAGTATGTATGTATGTATGTATGTATGTATGTATGTATATATATATATATTAGTAGGATGACAAACATTATGAAATATTCTATTAAATGAAAACAAACAAATCATCGATTCAAAACAGACTGAGAAAACACTAGGGTACCCGACATCGAGTGGTCTGAAGAGACAGGTACCTTAAGAGGTCGGTTCTTATAACCTCACCCAACGTCAAAGGAAAAGGTCCCCTAAAAGGGTTGGGTTCCCAACTGGGATGAAGAGACCATAACATCCGGCTAATGAATGATGACTCGATGGACCCTTCGGGTTTAAAGAAATAAGTGACTGAAATATTTTTTCACGTTTTTTTTTTTTTTTGTGTCTTTTTTCACGTTGTCTACCTGTCAACACTGCTCTTGGTCCAAACTTTATATCACACCAGCGTATAATAGACCCGTCCAGAGTGGTTCCGCGACAGTGAAAGAACGGAAGTAGGGATTCAGTTCTCCTGACCTGGTGACGTGAAGACTCCCAGGAAGGTCCTAATTGGTACAAGTTTAGTTGCTGAGATGGTAGAAACGGTCTGAGAATAGTACTACCCAAGAAAGAGTTCAGTCAGATCAATAGGTTGAACTATAATAAGGAGTAATTGTTCTTGGTACGTTAAATAAAAGAAAGTTTATCTGAGACACGTATTGGGATGTAAGGTGTACTTCACTAATCAGTAAAGAACGGTATATAACTTGGTCGGTCCGTGAGTCGGTCAACAAATAGGTAAGAGGGTAACCTACAGTCATTTCGAAAACATCCTCCATAATACATTCTAAATGTGAATGTATTCTGTACAAAACCTCTTCCGCTACCGTGGGGTGAGGTCATGAGAACGGACCTTTTAGGGTACCTGTCTCCTCGGACCACCCGACGTCAGGTACCCCAGCACTTCTCAACCTGTGCTGACTCGCTGAAAGAGAAAAGTGAAAGTACGTGACCTCTTCCTTTACCGTTGGGTGACGTCACAAGAACGGACCTCTTAGGGTCCCTGTCCCCTCGGACCACCCGACGGCAGATACCCCAGCGTGTCTCAGTCTGTGCTGACTTCGTTGAATCGTCGTCGTCGTCGTCGTCGTTCTGTACAAAAACAAGAATCTCTTGTACTCCCTTCGAGACACCAAAAGACCATCTATAAACCCCCAGTCTATATAGACCCAAGTTTTAGGTCCAGTAGGGGTCAGGACAGTTCCATTCTACTGTGATTATTATAGACGATAATGAAGGTAGATTTAGGAAGAATATTTGCCGGGAAAGAAAGAGAGGTCTGTTAATGGATATCCCGTGTCCAACGGTCGGAGAGGAAAAGGAGTAATCTTGGTGTCAAAAGACGGACGATACACATTGTTCCTAGACAAAAATAAAAGTCGTATTTCCTTGTAAATGAAACCGAGAGGAGGATTCTGGAGTATAAAACTTTGTAATATAGTTTACACGTAATATAGTCACCTACCTCAGTATAAATAGTCACCTTACTATAAATCTCTCTTAGAAAGTACAGTTATGAAAATAATCCCGGGAGGAGATATAATCCCCGAGGTGTCCATCGAGTCACCATTTCCTAGACGGACGGTCCCGTCGTCTACGCCCAAAGTAGGGACCCAATCCTTCTAGGAGACCTCCTCCTTTACTGTTGGGTGAGGTCATAAGAACGGACCCTTTAGGGTCCCTATCTTCTCAGACCACCCGATGTCAGGTACCCCGGTGTTTCTCAGCCTGTGTTGAATCGTACGAACGGGAGATATAGTAGAATGATATAGGACTGTTGTTAGAACGTGTCATCTACAGCAATTGGAGTATATTACTTATTCTTTTCATTCTAAGGTTTTCCAATCCAGTGACAGAGTACCTCTCTCTAAATCTATTTCTGGATGAGGATAGAAGACCAAGGTTTAAACTCCGAACAAGATTTTATTAAGCCCCTACTGGGCCTCCCTACAACACCCCTCCCTCCATTCTCCCCCCAAGTACAAACCCTAGCGTACATGTGGGCACCACCTAAGTACAGTTACATACCGTTTTGGTTATGTCATAATATTTCATTTTATTTCATCTTTATTTTTCAATTTTTTTTTAATTTTTTTATTTGAGAAACTTTGTACTTTTTTTATTTTATTTTATTTATTTTATTAAGTAATAGCTCTTAATGATGATCTTGTCATCTTGCGTGGTGATTGGGCATGGGGATCATAGGTGCACTGTTGGCTATAGAAGATTACTTTCCTTTCAAAGGTCTAGTATCTTAATCGTATTATCTTATCATCTTCAGGAAGACATGGTTCAAGGTGGAGACTAAAAATACTGGGTGACATTCGACTCTAGGGGACTGAAAAAGGAGAGTGACAACAAATTACACTCAATCAGAGGAATGGTATTACCCAGTGACGTTTAAGTAAGAGTCGGGAAAGGTACAACAACAAGAAAAAAAAAAAGGGGTATTTCTTAAGATAGGACTACTATTGTTTGACGATGTTAAAAAGACGGTTGATTGATGTACCTCGTCAAATGTATGTAATAGAATAGATTTCGAGTGTTTTTAAGAAAGGTTTTCTATGGTAATTGAGGTAAACAGTTTCTTCCTTTAACTTCTTTAACTCCCTCCACTTTATTAAACGGGTTTCACGTTTTCGTAAGTCTTAGTCCTGAACTAAGAGACACTTAGATACACGGTAATAACATTTATCATTATATGACAGTCAAACAGAGTGTTCGTTTTCAGGTGTAGACTAAGTTTTCACCCCATGTAGTCCTTATCACACTAAACCACAATGATGAGTCCGACAACGGAGTCTTGGTATGGGGACAGGAAGAGAGGTCCACTTGAACGTCTTGTGGAGTTGATTGATAACGTCCCGACCCTGGTGACTGTGTAAGTTGTACAGTAGTACTTTGCACGAGCCAACACAGGTGACACGGGAGGTGGTGTGTGTGTATAATCTTTGTGTTTCTGTTCCTCCTACGTCAGAGACACCCACTAGTTGAGAACCAGATCAACTGAGGAAGATCTTGTGATCACTATTTAAAGTATTGTCCTGAGACTCATGGTAAAGAAGTCGGAGGTCTCACTAAGGGTGTGAATTGAAGAGGAGACCCCTTAAGGAAAAGTAGAAACACCAAAATCAGTGATTCAACACAGGCCGAGAACACTGTGGTACCTGACATCGGACGGTCCGAGGAGACGGGTACCCTAAGAGGTCCGTTCTTATGACCTTACCCAACAGTAAAGGAAGAGGTCCCCTATAAGGACTGAGTCCCCAGTTTGGACCCAGATGACGTAACATCCGTCTAAGAAATTACCCACTCGATGCTCCCTTGGAAATTCCTAAGTTAAATTTTTAATAGAGGTATCCTTTCCTTTCGTACCAGACTAAGGGAGGTCCGTTCAGATTGCATAAAATTTACGGGAACATTACGACGTACATTGTGTTAGGGTTTACATAAGTAAAAAGGTACATTTAAAGTAGGTGCCAGATATCCGACACTCTTAGTCTTATATAGGATTGAACGAAACCTTAATCATGTTACTCGTCGAATAGGACCCTGAATTGGTAAACCACTAACACGGTACATCTGACCAACTGTCGTTTCATCTCAGTTAAGTTATCCGTAAAAAATTTTTGATAGGTGCGTAGTGTGTGACACAATGCGTGAGATCTTTGTTTCGTCTTTTGACTACAGAACAAAAGATTCAGAAATCCTAATCAAAACAAATTCTCGGTCTATGTCTCTTTCTGTCAGAGAGAGTTTTTCATCTCGTGACCACATTATTAAGTGTCAAATTTTTTCACAATATTATCGGTAAAGTGTGGACCCAATTTATCATTCGACAATGTATTACATATTTAATCACTAAATAAGAGTAAAGTGTTAACTTGTCAGACTCCGACCCTCTGTTGTATATAAGACGGGTACTAGTGTCCTCCGTTTGTCGGACGTTCTAGAACCAGGAAAAACCCTGAGTCTCGAGAGTCTCTAGAAGGTCCAGGAACTAAGTAAGTCTTTCGTGGAACTAAGTTTCGGTTTCTCCCTTCCGATAACACTTGAACCTTTCTTTCAAATAGATAGTGACCTAAACACCTCAAAAGGACGTACTTACTGTAAGTAAAATTTACACAGGATCCCACAGTTATCCTTGATATATTAACTAGTTCATAAACCCCGTACTTCACTGACTTGTAGTAGGGTTTCCTTTCGAATCGTAGTCTCTTAATAGCACGAAACCGAAGAGAACTGTTCCCCATATTTAGTCGTGTCCTACGCGGGCAGAACGAGCCCCTTTAACGTCGAAATATTTATTTTTGTGATTAGGTACACCGACGACGGGTCGTAAATGACGGTCGAGTGCTGAATTCAAGGAGCGGGTAGTCGGAGTCCTGGGGTCATTTGAAAGGGTTACGACTCATAAGTTATCGAAAATAACGAATTTTTTTTTTTCTTCAATTTTACATAAATATTTTGTTGTTATTGGTTTTGTTTTGGATGTTAACGTATAAATAAATCTTGTGGACCTTTGACAGTTTTTATAATTGTTTTTTATAAATTATTAAAACGATGAGTCTTCGTTCTAGGCAATTATAAACTCTTATTAAGAAAGAAAATATCAACTCTATTAACTTACGTACCCAAACATAGAACGAAAACGAATTGAAATATTATTTGTTACCGTAAAAGTCAAAACAACGTTTGAGAAAAATACACTTCACGTGACCGAAATATAAGTTATTACACTCTTTAGTAACAAATCACTTTCACAATCAACGAGTCAGTACAGGTTAAGAAACTCTGGGGTACCTGACATCGGGAGGTCCGAGGAGACAGGTACTCTAAGAGGTCCATTCTTATGACTTCACCCGTCGGGAAGGTAAAAGGTCTGTAGAAGGTAAGCCTTTTACACAACCATAAAAGAAGAGTAAAAAATGAGAAAATAGCATGTGTTATTACTCACAGAATCGCAGGTCTCGAAATAAAGGGAAATAAGACCTAAATACAGGACGTAAGGAAGTTGTTTATACCTTTTAGATAGTATTTGTCCCAATATAATTCGTAACCTTTGTCTTACTCTTCGTTTTCAGTACAACGTACCTCGAATATAGAACACCGTTTATAGTTGGCGACTTGTCTGAGATCACATTATCACAGTCCCACCTTTACATCTCTTAAGGAGTCCTCACGTTTCTCCCCGTTGATTGAGTCTTCACTTCAATTACTATTCCGAAGGACCTCATTTATCGTAACTTTCTATTCTTGTTATATACCTTATCGTTCGTTGTCCCAACCCCCCTTCCCTTCTTATTTAATCATCAAACCCTATTTGTACATACGTGACGATATATATTTTATCTATTGGTTGTTCTTTGATGGTATATCGTGTCTCTTAATATAAGTTATAGATATTGGATATTACCTTTCCTTAGACTTTTTCTCGTATATATACACACATATATGTGTGTGTAGATATTGGTTTATTGAAACGACATGTGAACTTTGACTGTGTAACAATTAGTTGTATGAAGTAAATTTTGTTTTTCCTTCTTGTATTTGTCTCTTTCTCTTCATTAAATCTCTATTTATTATCACACACTTGTCGAGAAGACCCCTAGACTTTCTGTAAATAATTCAGACCTTGGATCTTAAGTTCCACTCTCTCACTACTCCGATTCCTCAATTGTTCGTGTTCTAGTATGTCCTGTTCAGATTCTAAAACAAACTCTATAACTGGAAGTGGGACTCCCGATACACTTCGATAACTTCGTAAAAGCTATTCTTCACTATGACACTCTAAAAACATTCCAATATGAGGGTCTTCGACTTAGTGGTCCTGTTTCTACTACGGAAAGTCCGAGAACTTTACGTGACTTTTTTTGCAAAAGGATTTATTTTATGAGAGGAAGGTAACCGTGGTATACTCTTTCGGGTAAACAACAACCGTATTGTGAGAGAGGGTGAACAACCTTTGATAAATAAGAGATTCGTGACGTGATCCACCGGAAATGTACGAAAATCGAATACTTCGGAACATTGTTAGGTAATTCTGACTCATATAATGAGGGTAAATTATCTTCAAGGATCCCACTGTTTATTTTCTACTAAAAGAGTGTCAGTATCTTCTTTATTTACCGACCTAACTCTAGGATATCGGGACCCAACATCCTAAATGGAAAAGAGAATCATGCAAAGTTGTGGAGACTTAAATAAAATCTATACGTATTAGAGGTACCCTCCATTACGGTCGTGGGTGATACAACACACACACACACACACACACACACACGTACGTGTGAGTCAACACAGACTGAGAAACACTGGGGTACCTGACATCAGAGGTCCGAGGAGACAGGTACCCTATGAGGTCCGTTCCTATGACCTTACACAACGGTAAAGGATGAAGTCCGTTAAAAGGATTTGGTCCCTAGTTTGGGCGTAGAGAACACGGAGGACGTACCCGTCCACCTAAGAAATGGTGATCGTGGTGGACCCTTTGTGTCTCACAACGGATCCCAAATAAATGAATATCCTTCGTTCGTCAAGTACCTTAAACACCTGAAGCTGAATGGAATCCCTTAAATTGAATGGTGAATAATTCTTTCTTCTTCTCGTTTCCAATCTACTACCTCTTTTCAAATCAATGTTCGTCCACCAAATAAGTGTGTGATGAGGAATAGAAGGGACAATAGTGGTGTCTTGTTAGATAGAGGACGTCTAATTACAGTCGTTACCTAGCCCTACGACACTAGACCGTCTCAAGGACTGGAGTCCTGTGTTCCGTTCATTTATTTGATTCAATCTTCCTCAAAAGGAGAAGTTACTATACTCCAACTTTATCCTATCTAGGGAAGTAGAGATACCCCAAACGAGACCTAAATAGCCAATAAACACTTTGACTCACTCCCGAACACCCGGAGACCCCGTACCTCCAGGAAATCAAGGGTAAAGAAAGTCCGTTCTGTGGTCGGAGGTACCCGAAGGGATCATCGAGTCGACCATTTCTTAGTTGGACGTTACGTCCTCTGGGTTACCTCTTCACTATCCGATGGGTGAGGTCATAAGAACCCAAAGGGACTACCGAGTCCTTTAGACCATTTCTTAGACGGACGTTACGTCCTCTGGACCCAAACTAGGGACCCAACCCTTCTAGGGGACCTCTTCCCTTTACCGATGGGTGAGGTCATAAGGCGGGATCTCTTAAGGTACCTCATGTATTAGGTATCCCGACGTTTCTGATCCTGTGTTGACTCACTGAGTGAAAGCTCGGAGGTACTGGAAATCCCCTCCTTCTTGTCTTACCCTTTCTGATCTCTAGAGAAGTTCTTTTAGTCTCTATGGTACCCTTGTATAGTACGTTTCTACCCGAGCTATTTCCTGTCTTTACCATACCTGTATTGTCTTCGTCTTCTATAATTTTTCTCCACCGTTCTTATGTGTCTTCTTGACATGTTTTTTCTAGAAGTTCTGGTTCTATTAGTACTACCACACTAGTGATTAGATCTCGGTCTGTATAACCTCACACTTCAGTTCACCCGGAATCTTTCGTAGTGATGCTTGTTTCGATCACCTCCACTACCTTAAGGTCAACTCGATAAAGTTTAGGACTTTCTACTACGACAGTTTCACGACGTGAGTTATATGGTTGTTTAAACCTTTTGAGTCGTCGCCGGTGTCCTGACCTTTTCCAGTCAAAAGTAAGGTTAGGGTTTCTTTCCGTTACGGTTTCTTACGAGTTTGATGGCGTGTACGTGAGTAGAGTGTACGATCATTTCATTACGAGTTTTAAGAGGTTCGGTCCGAAGTCGTTATGCACTTGACACTTGAAGGACTACAAGTTCGACCAAAATCTTTTCCGTCTCCTTGGTCTCTAGTTTAACGGTTTTAGGCGACCTAGTACCTATTTCGTTCTCTCAAGGTCTTTTTGTAGATAAAGACTAAATAACTGATACGGTTTCGGAAACTAACATACTTAGTGTTATTTGACACCTTTTAAGACTTTCTCTACCCTTATGGTCTGGTGGACTGGACGGAGAACTCTTTAGACATACGTCCGGTCCTTCGTTGTCAATCTTGACCTGTACCTTGTTGTCTGACCAAGGTTTATCCTTTTCCTCATGCAGTTCCGACATATAACAGTGGGACGAACAAATTGAATATACGTCTCATGTAGTACTCTTTGCGACCTGAACTTCTTTGTGTTCGATCTTAGTTCTAACGGTTCCCTTTATAGTTATTGGAGTCTATACGTCTACTGTGGTGGGAATACCGTCTTTCACTTCTCCTTGATTTTTCGGAGAACTACTTTCACTTTCTCCTCTCACTTCTTCAACCGAATTTCGAGNTCACTTCTCCTTGAGTTTTCGGAGAACTACTTGCACTTTCTCCTCTCACTTCTTCAACCGAATTTCGAGTTGTAAGTCTTTTGCCTCTAGTACCGTAGACCAGGGTAGTGAGGTACCCTTTATCTACCCCTTTGTCACCTTTGTCACAGTCTGAAATTAAAACCCCGAGGTTTTAGTGACGTCTACCCCTGACGTCGGTACTTTAATTTTCTGCGAATGAGGAACTTTCTTTTCAATACTGGTTGGCTCTATCGTATAAGTTTTCGTCTCTGTAATAAAACGGCTGATTACAGGTAGATCGTTTCCGATAAAGAGGTCACCAGTACATAGTTCCACTCTCAACCTGACACTTCTTTCGACTCGTGACTTCTTAACTACGAAAACTTGACACCACAACCTCTTCTGAGAACTCTCAGGGAACCTGACGTTCCTCTAGGTTGGTCAGGTAAGACTTCCTCTAGTCGGGACCCACAAGAAACCTTCCTTACTACGAATTCAACTTTGAGGTCATGAAACCGGTGGAGTACACTTCTCAGCTGAGTAACCTTTTATGAAACTACGACCCTCCCTAACCCCCGTCCTCCTCTTCCCCTGTTGTCTCCTACTCTACCGACCTACCGTAGTGACTGAGCTTACTGTACTTAGACTCACTTGAGGCCCTCAACCACTACCTGTCTCTCCGGACCACACGACGTTAAGTACCCCTGCGTTTCTCAGTCTGTGCTGACTCACTGACTTGACTTCACTCGGTTCTTGGGTGGACTTCTTTCTAATTTTCCTTTTCTCTTCGGGAAGTTCTAATCCTCTGACTGGTGGACTAAACTCTAATTCCCTAGAGAATGTGTGTGGGATTAGAACAGTCCGTGGGGTGGAAACTCGATAACAATATTTTTGGGAGTAGTTTAAGAAGGTCCAACTCTGTGTATCGAAAAACTCCGTCCTTAGACGACACAGGGAGAACCGGACAGTTTCATATCAATTATACCGATAGGAAAAGATGAAGTGAGTTTTAAAACAGTGACTCTAAACTAAGTCGTATATCTCTTCGACTTTTCACTTTCACAATCAGTAAATCAACACAGGTTCAGAAAAGCTGGAGTACCTGATATCGGACCGTCCAAAGAGTAAAGTCCTCTAAGAGATCCGTTCTTATGACCTCACCCAACGGTAAAGGAAGAGGTCTCCTAGAAGAACTGATTTGGGTCCCTGATTTGGGTCCAGAGGACGTAACGTCCGTCTAAGTGATGACACACTCGGTGTCCCTTCGGGTGCCTCTTCGACTCGAAAAACGTTACATACACTACGTATATATGCGTGTATTGACACTTAATAGGGTACGAACATCTGAAGGATGTCGAGTTATACCACGAAGGATAGTAACAATTGAGAGGCGGTTCTGCCTCTTTCCCACTCCGTCAGAATTTGTTACTTCCAAAGTTCTAAACGTTTATTGATGAAAGAAGAGTCAAAACAACGTGAATACACGTAATGTGAGTCAGGTAACTCCTAAGTCTTCATTTACTGAATGTCTTCTATCTTTCCAAAATGTTTCGTATGTCTTAATAAAAGGTTCCTTCTACCACTTTTCCTCATTACTATATCCAGGTGATTTACTCCGTTCTTACGAAGGAGACAATGGTCGAGACACTGGAAACTATAGAGTCGTAGAACTTTACAGTCAAAGGAAAAATAGGTAACTACCTCTTCCGTTACCGTGGGGTGAGGTCATGAGAACGGACCTTTTAGGTACCTGTCTCCTCGGACCATCCGACGTCAGGTACCCCAGTAATTCTCAGTCTGTGCTGACTTGCTGAAGTGAAAGTGAAAAATGAAAGTACTTAACCTCTTCCTTTACCGTTGAGTGAGGTGACAAGAAGGGACCTCTTAGGGTCCCTGCCCCCTCGGACCACCCGACGGTAGATACCCCAGCGTGTCTCAGCCTGTGCTGACTTCGCTGAATTGTCGTTGAGATAGTTGCGGATTACACTTACGTTTCTCATTTACTAGACTAAATTCTTTTTCTTTAGGAGAGAATTGTTTTTACTTTCAAATAGAATTTTGTAAGTTTTAATAACTTTGTAAGTCAATATAAAGAATCTATAGATAGTTAAAAAGTTAATAAATAAGTCAATGAGTTTTAAGTCGAAATTTAAAATGACATAGCTTAACTCTTTTGGTAGGATTACCTTATCACGTTTTGTTTATTTGTTTGTTTGTTTGTTTTTGGGGAGATAAAGTAATCGTAGTCTCCGGTACTTAAACCCAGGTCTGAAATGATGACACCCCGAAAAATTCAGTAATGAAGAACTTGGAGTCACAAGAGTAAAAATTGAACGTATAAAATTTTCGAGGAGTGGTCCGAAAATCCTAGTAATGTACCGTGAAAGACCCATCTAACAAAACATTATAAAATATAAGAACGTCTGAAACAGAAAAATTATTTGAACCTCAAGTTACACTCGTCTCTTTTCCCGGTACTGGTATATAGATCAAGATTCCTTTTCTCTTCTGTTCTCGAGTCCTTCTTTCTACTGGAAGAGCCGGGTATTCTTTTTTCGATCGGGAAGTCCGACCGTTAAGTCTCAGTCCTGGGTCCCACCCAAACACGAGGGGAACCTCGTATTTCTGTCACCGGTGTCTACCTCAAGTACCTGGTCCTCCGTCGAGTGCCTCCGTACCTCCACTGGCGCGAAGGAGCCTCGAACCACCGATACTCCGTAACCCGGAGGAGGACTCTACCACTGGGTCCCATCGGTGGTGTCGACGTCTGAATTGTCTTGCAATCGAAACTTTCTGTAAAAACTCCAGTACATTCGGTAGAGAGAGTAACGGTGTGAAGTCTCCGACTGAGGTCTCGTGGGTAGAAATTCGAGTCTTCTCGGGGACAGTAGTAGGGGTGAACCCGTCATCCAGAGGACGGAAAGTCCACTCTGGACGGTCCCGTAAATACATTGAAACTGGTACAAGGGACTTACTTCCACGGGTATGACCTGGAACGAAGAGGAAGTTGTGAAAAGAAGAGTAAGACCAAAAATGGATTTCCGAACTCTTAAGGACGTCAAGTTCGAGGACAGATTTAAGAGGAGAATAGAAACCTGATATAACTCAAAGATATTAAAAGTTTTAAAAAAAATTTAAAGATATAGTCCCGACTTTTGATCTTATATAAGAGAGGATATACAATGTATTCTAGTTGTGTATACTCTGTCGACTTCATGGTTACATTATCTTCATAATTATAGAATGATTATGAAACCTGTATTTATATATCCGATATATAAAGGACAATTTTATTAACTTCTCCTGTTTCGATACATGCAAACTAGGGTAAAATCTCTTTAGAGGAACCGTATATAGGTGATAGTAATTGTAGAGGAGGTGAGAGGGTATCTCTCTCCTATTTTACGTCTAAATTGAATTTTTTTTTTTCGGTTTGTAAAGGTTACCCAACTTTAGGGTAATTTAACGGCAATGTCAACTGTTGATGTAGATGACAATATAGTCGTTTTCTTACAGTTCTTAAAACCATGGTAATACCGTCTTTAGTCGTTTGATACCGGGTACCCTATGTAAATCTTAAGTTATATTTTCAACTAAATCCTCCGAAGACCAAGTTCTACCGTCTCACCTTCCTGCACGTGAGTAGAGGGAAACACTCTTGTGGTTTTGACGTTGATCGACGACTTGTTGGTAGTCGTCCTCCCACGACCTTCGGTGGTTTTTCTGTGGGATACAGGTTTCTGTTTCTTCTTCGACGTCGTTCTACCCTCTTCCCCCCGCTAGTACTATTATAGTTTAGGGTATGGGTGGTCCACCCACTGTGTGTCTGACCTCTTGTTCTTACGGTTTCTGCAAGAGAGTGACGACACTTCTAAGCCTTGGAGAGCAGTCCGAAAGGTCGGACCACTAGGTTGTTTCCCTAGACCGGAACTCCCAGTCGTCCTAAACTAATATCCTGAGGGTTTCCTGACTCCCTTTGGCTCTGAGGTCAGAACCTCCCGTGTTTATTCTAAAACACGTGTGGTTCTGGGTCTCCTCTCCTCGTCGTCGGGACGTCCTCTGACTTGGTTTTGATGGACGATCACAACCTCCTGTAGGACACCTGTGTACCCAGTCGTCTCCGAGTGGTATCCCTACCCCCGTGACCTTCAAAGGGGAACCACAGTCGAAAGAACCCCAAGTGGTAATTGGGAATCGTGTCTTGACCCAACGGGGTCCGGTTTGATGGTCTTTCCCTGACGTTAGGGTTAGTAATCGTCTATTAACCTAATTTCGAAATCACTCGTTACGGGACAAGTGGTCTGTTTCTAGGGTGGGTAGTTCTTCGAATGTGTTCGGAGAATCGGAGTAGGTAGTCTCCCGTCTGTCTTCTTCGTTCTTGTCAGGGTGTCGTCGATTTTGTTTGTTTGTTTTTTTGTATAATGTCTTTCAATTAGTGATACTTTTTCGTCTTTGAATCCAGGGTATACTTCCCTGTTCTATTTTAGGGTCTTTTTATTGATTTACTTCACCTCTATCCGTTGGAAGGTCTTATTCTTAAGTCTTATTACTCTCACTTCTACTAAGTCCTGGAACCCTTTCCTTACCTCCGTTTCTAACTCTTCTACGTTCTTTACAAATGGTTTCTGGATCTTCTTGTCTTCTTGTTTATTTGTCTCTACTTGTCTTATGTCTTTTTTCCTACTTTTCCTCTAAGTCCGTCAGATTCCCTGGAGACCCTGTTGTAAATTACGTGGTTGTAAACGTAAAATCCCCCGGGTCTTCTTCTTCTTCTCTCTTTCTTGGACTCTTTTGTGAACTTCTCTATTATCGACTTTTGAAGGGTTTGTACCCTTTCCTTTGTCAGTTGGTTCAAGTCCTTCGTGTCTTTCAGGACGACGACGATTCAGTGAAGTCAGCACGGACTGAGACACGCTGGGGTATCTGCCGTCGGGTGGTCCGAGGGGGCAGGGACCCTAAGAGGTCCGTTCTTGTGACCTCGCCCATGTCTCTCAGGATCCTTCCTATTTTGGTTCCTCTTTGTGTGACTCTTTGTATCATTAGTTTGACTGTCTTTAATTTCTGTCTATTTTATAATTTTCCTTGTTCCCTTTTTACTGTTTATCGTATGTTCCCTTGAAGGTAGTCCGATAGTCGACTAAAGAGTTGTCTTTGAAATATTCGGTCTTCCCTTACCGTACTATATACATTTACTACTTTCCCCTTTTGGATGTTGGTTCTTATGAAATGGATCGTTCCGAGAGGAAGTCTAGACTACCTCTTTAGTCTTCGAAAGGTTGGTTCGTTTTCAATTCTTTTAGGTCGTGGTGATTTCGTCGAAATGTTGTTTACGATTCCCCTGAAGAAATCAGTCCTTTGTGTTCTCTTCCTTTTCTGGATGCCTTTTATTTGGGGTTTGTTAATTCTTTTACCATTATCCTAGGACACACGACACAACACGAAGGAACGAGTCAGGACAAACTGAGAAACGTTGGGGTACCTGACATCGGAGGGTCCGTGGAGACAGGTACCCCTAAGAGGTCCGTCCTTATGAACGTACCAAACAGTACGGGAGGAGGTCCCCTAGTAGGGTTGGGTCCCTGACTTGGGTCCAGAGGACGTGACGTCCTCCTAAGAATTTTTTTTTAAATTTTTCTCGATTATCCTAGTATGTATAGTTATTAATGGAATTTATATTTTCCTAATTCACGTGGTTCTGACCGACCCACCTACTTTTGTACATGTACATAAGGGTACGTAAATGATGTAGTGAGACGAACTGGTGGGAAGGTTAATACAATATAACAATCCAATTAGTAAAAGGGTAATACCGAACGTCAAAATTAATAGAAAATAAAAAACAGACCGATAACTAACACTTTTACCTATTTATAGAAAATGATAAGACTAATACATTGATGATGAGTTAATCATGGTAACATAGTGTTAACCAGTTGTCTTTTTATTATCTTGAAATATAGTGGTTTTTATCTTAGATTATCCTTTTGGACTTTAGTGAAAAATTTTAGGTCTACGTATAGTCTTAATAGAGCTTCAAAAATTTTTTTATGTATACAAGTCCAGAACGAAAAAAAGAGGTCTGGAGGTCTATACAAAGATTACTCGTCAGTACAAATTTTTGTTGACCTGATAAACTACCGGAAAATCAAAATATATCAAACAAAGTTAAAAAGATAAAGTATAAGTCACGAGGGTAGAGTAAATAAAATACAAGACATTAAAGGGTTGGATAAGAAAATCAAAAGAAAGAAAGAAAGAAAAAAAACTACAAGAAAGAGTTCGGAAATAGTTCATATCATCTTTTCGAGAACATATGTATATAAATATTTATACATATTTTGCATATAAATTTTTTTGTACTTAAAAACGGATTGATTTTTTTAATATAAAACTAAGATGAACAAACTGAATCATACTGATCTTACGATCTAAAGATTAATTTGTTATCTATTCGTCGTTCGTCGTCTCCAAATGACATATCGTATCCCCCGATATCAGTTATAGGACATTATTATATACTACCTTTTGTTAAAGTTTTTATTACATGCACATAAACATATTAACTTATTAGAAAGACACATAGATATTGGGACATATAGTTGATACGAAGTTATTTTATATATATATATAAATTTTTTAACTAAATCTTAATTTTTTACATGTAGTTTGTTTCATAACACCTATATAACTGATCGTATTGAAACGAGGTCTTCATTATACAAGGACCACAGACAAATAACATTGGAACTAGAGGAGTGAAGTCGAACAATCGTTCAACACGTGGTACTAAATACAATAAACCTGAGTTTACCAATCGTTGTCACGGTAAGTAGTCTTCGAGACCCAAGGGGAGTCGTTACCTCCTCCTTTAGAGAAATTTAACGTTTTATATAGTATAAATTGGAGATGATTTTCTTTCTACTACCCCCTTTCATTGTTGTTATTCACAAAAGTAAAATAAGCAGTTTTGATTTTGAAATACAACCTTCAACTTAAATCAATCTAAAAGGTGACAGACAAGAGAAGAGAATTTTAAAGATTAATTTTATTTAAATATAAAATTTATTTATTTTAAAGATTTCTTTGTTTCAGAAACCTGATATTAATTGTTTCTCATTACTTTGTTAGAATTCGGAAGTTTTCCTATTATAACACTATTGAATGTCAACAATGAATACAAACCATAATTCCTTATTAGAAATTTTGAGTTAACTTAAAAGGAACATCATAATTCTTAAAGATTCTCACTCTAAGAGCAATGAAACGGTTGTTTCCAAGCAGATCAATTCCAAAACCAAAAAGGTCATATCTACACTCTCAACCTGATATTTCTTTCGACTCGTGACTTCTTAACTACGAAAACTTGACACTCTTCAGGAACTCTCAGCGAACTTGACGTTTCTCTAGGTTGGTCAGGTAGGATTTCCTTTAGTCAGGACTTATAATTGACCTTCCTGACTAGGACTTCGACTTTGAGATCATAAAACCGGTGAACTACCCTTCTTGACTGAGTGACCTTTTCTGGGGCTACAACCCTTTCTGACTTCCGTCCTCCTCTTCCCCTACTGTCTCCTACTCTACCAACCTACCGTAGTGACTGAGCTACCTGTACTCAAACTCGTTCGAGGTCCTCAACCACTACCTGTCCCTTCGGACCACACGACGTCAGGTACCCCAGTGTTCCTCATTCTGTACTGACTCTCTACTTTGACTTGACTTGACTTGACTTCTTACTCTAATATACAAGATCTTAGGATAGAAATTATACGAATCCGTCTATATTTGTATATATTAGAAATGGTATTATTATTTCATTATTTAAAATTGATAATTGTCATACCATCACTGTCGTCTCCATTATTATGAACTTCATCACTAATACATAAAGAGAGTGATACCAGTATTAGGATTACCAACAGTCAAGATGTGATGTCCTGGACATGTCTCGTTAAAGTGAACTTTCAAAAAGATTATGTACTAGGTCGTATATCTACAAGAAGATAACCTCCGGTCATGACGGGACAGACTTAGTGAAAGAATTACTTTGTCGGGTTCAATCAGAGTTATGACCTTACTCTTGTTTTGGGATCAAGAGTCGAGTCCTAAGAAGGGACGTATAGTCCAGAGAAAAATTTTGAACCTGAACCGAGTTAATAGAATCCTGTACTTAAAGAAGGAACCACGATAGGTAGTATGAACGACTCTAACGTTAATTTTATTTGAATAAGACATCGTAACGTTGGGTTTAGAACATGAAAGAAGTAGAATACTCTAGAAAAGTAAATTTGGATGTTTACAAGTAACGTATCACCGGATTCCTTTTTTTTTTTACTAGGATAATAATTTTTAATAAACGGTGTGTAAAGATATTGAACTCACTTATCCATTTGAAAGATTTACATTATGATTACGGTACAGTTGTACTTGTATACGACTTCCTCGAAATAAAAAGGACACTTGTATCGTTTGATTACTGTTATGACAATATGTCAGACTCACGCTGGTCCTATAGATTAATAGGAAGCGTATCAGTATTTATTGTCTGACGAACGGTGACTAACTTTTTATCCCCCCTAAAGGTGAAACATCTCTACGTAAGACAGAACGTCCCTAGTCGGGTAGGACTTGATTGAGACATGGTTTGACGGAAGGTACTCGTCGTACACTTTTCGAGGTATACGTTCTACATATCAAGTAAGTGAATAATACGTCTCACTTCATTCAGTCTTTCTCCTTTTGTTTATAGTATATAATTGTGTATATATACCTTACATCTTTCTACCATGTCTACTTGGATAAATGTCTCGTCGTCACCTCTACGTCTGTGTCTTTTGTCTGAACACCTGTGTCATCCCCTGTTTATCTTTCCCATCGTAACTTTACACATGTAATAGTATACGTTTCATCCTAACGGTCACCCTTAAACGAAATACTACATCCCTCGAGTTTGGGTCACGAGACACTGTTGGGTCTCCCCACCCTATCCCATCCTCCATCCTTCCTCTAAGTTCTCCCTCCCCTGACTAAGTGCAACTACATACCGTCTTCGTTTACGCTATAACATTTCGTTAATAAGAGGTTAATTGTTATTTACTTAAAATTTTCCTACGTATCAAATACTGTTGAGGTGCCTGTTTTCCTTGAAATTTCAGAATAAGTGATAGTATCAAGGTCCTCGATCTCACCATTAACCATACACTATGCAACTAGTTATTCATATGCAAATTACTTCGTTCTTTACTCACGGTGAAGTGTCTAGAGAGAATAATGTCGAAAAAAGAGAGTTCCATAACATGAAAAGTTACAGATGAATTAGAGAGTTTACTGAAGATCTAAGTTGTGATTAGGAAATAATTTTGAACGAGACTCAAAATTAAGTGTTATTCGTTCTTCTACGTTACTGTGGAAATAAATAGTGTACATAAACTTCTAGATTATAAAGAAATTTTTACAAAATTAATAATAATAAAAAATGAAAAATAACTTCACATAAACTAAATGTTACAAAGGCAATAAGTCAATATAAAGAAAAGGGTCTTAGAAAAGGTAATATCCAATAGTGTCGCATAACTCATATCAAGGGCCACCCTGTGTCACCCAAGAACAACCTAAGATAAAATGTATGTCGTCACACATAGACGATTAGGGTTCGAGGACTGAATAAGGAGGAGAGGAAAAGAGAAACCATTAGTCGTACAACGAAGGATACAGACACTAAGATAAAGACAAAGTATGTATTCAAATAAACATAGTAAAAAAGTCTAAGGTGTACAGTCACTATAGTATAAACAGAAACAGACTGAATGAAGTGAATCATACTATAGAGATCCAGATTATTAGTAAAGACTGAATTTTATGGTACTCTTGTTTCTACTTACTCTTGGACACAATAAAGTAGTCATGAATGAAGAGTTTTATGTAAAGGAAAAGATGAAAACCATAACGACGATTCAGCGAAGTCAGTACAGGTTGAGACACGCTGGGGTATCTACCGTCGGGTGGTCCGAGGAGGCAGGGACCCTAAGAGGTCCACTCTTGTGACCTCACCCAACGGTAAAGGAAGAGGTTACGTACTTTCACTTTTCACCTTCACTTCAGCGAGTCAGCACAGCTGAGAATCGTTGAGGTACCTGACGTCGGATGGTCCGAGGAGGCAGGTACCCTAAAAGGTCCGTTCTCATGACCTCACTCCACGGTAACTGAAGAGGATGAAAACCATGTTAGAGAAGATTATTTCGATTTGATTAAAATCGAAGATCGTATACAATATCAGTGAGAGTAAAGATCCAGAAACTCATGGACATCTGTGGAGAAGAGAAGACAGGAGATGGAAATTTTCCTCGAGAAGGGACTATCGGGAGTTTGTACAATCCACAAAGAGGGACATGTAAATTCGTGAATAACGTGAAATTCACGGACCTCCAAAAACAAACAAACAAAGGGTCACAGAGAAGGGTCAGAGGGATCTGAAAATCTATGTCTTTCCTTAACTACACACAGACAAAGATTCAAGGGTCTTTTTTAGTTATTTTTATAGGTGAAGCTCCTAGTTACACACAACTTAAGTCTCATAACGTTTGTTTTTAGTTTAATCATAGAGTCAAAATGTCCACTCTTCTATATTATTACAGGAGTTTTAGAGTTTCGGTCGACTACTGTCTTGATCTTATTGGTGAGCCCTAAGTAATGACGGCGTGATCCCGAGAGGTAAAGTGTGGCATAATGGGAAGAGGGTCGTATCGGGATGAAAGTATTCCTGGTTCCTGCATTTAGTTTTGCAAGTTTGAGATTACCACCGTTTTCAAATTTGTGATCAATTTTTTATCTTCGGTGTCCAGAAAGGGATCTCAAATACTAAATTCTTTAAACGGTCATTTAAGAATAACACATTGACTAGAACTTAAATAAGATATGTATATGAATTTTCATGTAATTCTTGGACGAGTTCTATTGATGTGAACTTTTGGACGATACACGGGAAGAGGATAGATGTTAAAATATTTATAAAATGTTTATAAATGTTTATAAAATGTTTACAACTTTGAAATGTTTATAAGTGAATACACTAATAGTATGTTAGGTCGCTTTTTACTAAACGATAAGGGTAGACTCTTTAGACATACACAGAGTTCTTCGTTGTTAATCGTGACCTTTACCTTGTTGTCTGATCAATGTTTAACCCTTTCCTCATACAGTTCCTACATATGACAGTGGGACGAATAAATTGAATGTACGTCTCAGGTAGTACACTTTACGACCCCACACACTTCGTGTTCGACCTTAGTTCTTACGACCCTCTTTATAATTATTTGAGTCTATACGTCTACTGTGGTGGGAATACCGTCTTTCACTTCTCCTTGATTTCTCGGAGAACTATTTTCAATTTCTCCTCGTACTTTTTGGACCGAATTTCGAGTTGTAAGTCTTTTGCTTCTAGTACCGCAGACCAGGGTAGTGAATTACCTTTTATCTACCCCTTTGTTACCTTTGGCACTGTCTGAAATAAAAGAACTCGAGGTTTTACGACGTCTACCACTGACGTCGTTACTTTAATTTTCTGTGTACGAGGAACCTTCTTTTTGAATACTGGTTGGATCTATCACATAATTTTTTGTCTCTATAATGAAACGACTACTTACAGACAGATCTGTTTCGATACCAAAAAGGTCATCAATACATACCTACATTCTTAACCCGGTAATTCTTTCGACTCACGACTTCTTAACTACGAAAACTTGACACCACTACTTCTTCTGAGAACTCTCAGGGAACCTGAAGTTCCTCTAGTTTGCCCAGTTAGGATTTCCTTTAGTCGAGATTATAAGTAACCTTCCCGACTACGACTTCGACTTTGAGGTTATGAAACCGGTGGACTACCCTTCTTGACCGAGTAACCTTTTCTAGGACTACGACCCTTTCTAACTTCCGTCCTCCTCTTCCCCTACTACCTACCGTAGTAGTTGATCTACCTGTACTCAAACTTGTCTGAGGTCCTAAACCACTACCTGTCCCTTCGGACCGTACGATGTCAGGTACTCCCTCCTTTCTTAGTCTGTGCTGAATCACTGGCTTGACTCTAAGGGTAAAATGTCTACTCTTTTGACTCTAATTTAACTCGTTAAATTGGGTCATGTAAGTAGATCAATTACCTGTGCCCCTCATCATTAGGTTTAGACAGAAATTATTTCATATGTGAAAGTACATAAAACGTAACAAAAACAAAAAGTGAATACGGTTTTTTACCGTAGGAAATATAAGTCGATATATTGTCAGGGGTAACAATTCTCGATTCGTAGTAAATGAGGAAACTGTAAAATTTAGTACTTGCTTTCTCTTTGATCCTTTTGAGAAGTAAAAACAATAAAGGTTTACAGTCACCTACACATATACAACGACCACGTCCCGTCAAAGTTTATAACGTAAACAAAATTTTAAAAATTAGTCGTAGACTAAACACAACAGTAAATTCAAAGTTAACTGAAGAGACACTCTCTTTCAACGGGGAACCAAATCCGACGGTTTCGGGTGTGTCAAACCGGTCTTTTACCCTAAGAGATAAACTAAAACGAAACACCGGACAATATTCTTTTGTTTACTGGAAATGTGAAACGTTTGGACTTTGGACCGGTAGGAAATTATATAAGGGAAGTAATTAACGGAACGTATACTCGTCCTTTCTGTCTTACAGAAGTATGTTTAAATTTGAGGGGAGTCGGACCTACAGTCGTCTTGGGGATGTAAAAAACTTCTCATTTAGTTACAAGAGATTCTAATTTCGAAGTTCCGTGTCATTTAGGAGGTATCGCACTATTGATTCTGAAGTGAGTATAGACACCTGACTTTTACAACGGTCCGAGGTGTAGTGTAGAAACAACAAATTCTCAATTGTGACATGGTGAGATCACCAAAGTTTTCTAACAATACAGCAGCACGTTGAAGAACCCACAATGACGAAAAGTTCCCGTGGTTAGATGGTAAGTTGCCACCAGTTTATGGGAGTCTGTGAAAATTTATAGTGGAAACGAAATTGAAAATGTAACATAGATAAGTCATAGATATTTTAATACTGTAGGGGATGCGGTCCGTGATCTGTCCTTTGAACCAAACTCGATGTACTCTTTGTGTGAGACTCTACTCTCCAGCACATGTCCTTCGAATATTCACTAGTTATGGATCTCCGTTCGTTTCAGCGTATCTCGACTCTTACCTCACCTTAATACTACTTCAACATGACTTCCGGAGGAAGGTGACGTACCACCTAAGACCTTAATCTTACGAGGAAGTCTTAACAGGGTGAAACTCTCTTTACTTACATAAATTGGTTGAGTCACCGGTCAGTCATTCCATTCGAGAAGGGACCCTTACCTACACTCGACTCGTTTCGGTGAAAGAAGTCGATGTCCGTCAAAGGTCTCTTCCTCAGTCAACTCTCGGTAGTCGACGGTGGTAAGGGTTGTGAACCCCCCGATACACGGAGATAGTACTATCCTACTTTTCCCGTCGGGGGGGGTGTCGTGGGTGGTCTTGTCCACAGTTTATAAATACCGTGTTTACTTATTTGCACGTGACCACAACACGGTTTCCACTTTTTCTCTCTCGTCTCTTCAAGTCAAGTACGGAAGTCTCAATAAAACCCCCTGACAAGACTAGTCAACGAGTCGGCACAGGTTGAGAAACGTTAGGGTACTCGTCGTCGTCGTGTGGTCCGAAGGGATGGGTAGTGATTAAGGACCTCGAATGAGTTCGAGTACAGATAGTGCAGTCACTACGGTGGGTTAGTAGAGTAGGAGAGAGCAGGGGAAGAGGAGGACGAAAATTAGAAAGGGTCGTAGTCCTAGAAAATATTACTCATTCTTTTCCCCCTGATAACGAAATACGGTATACGCTTATCGTTTGACTGAGACTTAAAGTCGGGATTTTGGTAGTTTGTGTGAAACAGTGGGGGTCTTTTAATAAATATAAAAATATTTAGGAAGATTTTATATAACGGGTTTGTTGATGACATATAGCTCGGTTCGATTTTAGGTTCTTTACCTTTCTTTCTTTTTATATTAGAAACAATTTTTTAACCCGGTTCTATACACCTAGGTTACCATCTCCTGGGTGGACGGTCACGTCCTCTCCGTCCTCCACGGTCAAAACTAAGGACCCGACCCTTCTAGGGGACCTCTTCCTTTAGTTGGTTGAGGTCATGGTCGGCAGGGGTACCAACAAAAGGGTTGAGATGAAATAGTAAAGGTCTACCCTGATCTAGTGGTAGAGGATTTCCAGGAAGGACAAAGGATGTTTCCAAAAGTGTGGGGTGGAAATTCGTTAGAAAGAGTGACCTCGGAGTAAATTAGATGGTAAGTTTAGTTTTAAATACTAAGGAGATGAATTTGTGGAATGATGCAAGGATTTTAGGAAACGTACAGGTAGTTTAGAAGACTCTGTCGCGGAAAGACGAAGAGGAGAAAAGAGGATGTTCACGGTGTATACGTGGGTGGAAATATATACTGTCAGATAGGACTTACACAAGTAAATAAATTGCAAATCTATAACAATGTATGTGTATAGCACACCAATCCCTATATCTCTTATCATGTATACTATTCTCTTTATATGTCCCTCTGAGGTCCCGTCCGTTCTTATATCCCAACTCAACGGTAAAGGATGAGGTCCCGTAGAAGTACTGGGTCCCTAACTTGGACGCAGAGAACGTAACCATTCGTATAAGAGAAATGGTGACACGGTGGACCTTTCGGCTTCCCTTCTTCAAGCCCAAAAGATTTTCGAAAAGAAGACGGACTGTACGGGAAAGAAAGACTTACTCCATTTGTAAATACGTAAAAAGTCTTTTGGTGAACGGACTCTATCTCGTATGAGATATAGAAGGAAGATTTTTTAAGGTAGACAATAGGTGGGTCGGTTCTACTCACTAAGGTGAAAGAAAAGAACCCGGTAACATAAGGTACAGACATACAGAGATATGATGTAATATCTAAATTTGTAAAAATTTAAATTTTACGGAAAATATATAGTGTTTATATTTATTACGTAGTTTAGATACCTATATATACAGACATATGTATACACTTACACACACACATATATATATATATTTACACATATAAACTTCGTAATACTATTTATCGGTACTTGGGTGTCGATATGAATTAATGATCTTGTAATGACGATAATAATGTAGTTAGATACACAAAGTAGGAACCTGATAGAAAATTAAAATAGGGTCTCCATAATGATCGGACTTTAACACAAAGATCAGTAGGTGTAAAATAATGGTATTTATATACACGAAAATAAGAAATCGTTACATGGTAAATGAAACGTACTTAAACCTATAAAATTGTACGTTGTATTACTATACTATATATTACTGAATTATCACTTTGATTTATTTGAGATGTGTATTGTAGTTCCTATTTAAAATCGTTGTATTACAACTTACTTTTTCGTTTGACAATTGTCTGGTGTATATCATCATACGATAATAAAAATAACGTTAGATAAATTTGATAAAATAAACCCATAGAAAAGGGATCTAATGATCAAGAAACTCCTGTTTAAGTAAACTTTAAATGGAAACATTAGAGGTATAAAGGGTTCGTGGATTACACCACAAGTTGTGTAGTCTACGTCAGTTACGTAAAAAAAAATTAACTCAACATGAGTAGTTAAGTGTAGATAAGACTAAAGACTAGTACCGGACCTAAGACACAATAGCCTGTAGAGAATAAAACGAAACTGAGGTCTAAAGTCAGAGGAAGGTTTGGACTATAACGAGGTACATTATATGAAACTGTATGGTAGAGATATAGAAAGAGATCCAGACTGAAATCTGACCAGGACAAATATCAAAACGTTGGTGACTATTCTGGTCGTCTATCTTCTTTAGGGATTGGTTAGACAGGAAACTTCATATCACAGGAATAGACAAACGGGATGAATCATCACACTTTCATTTTCATTTCAGCGAGTTAGCACAGGCTGAGAAACGATGGGGTACCCGACATCGGATGGTCCGAGAAGGGAGGTACCCTAAGACGTCCGTTCTCATGACCTCACCCCACGGTAACGGAAGAGGTCCCCTAGAAGGGTTGGGTCCCTAGTTTGGACCCAGAGGGTGTAAGGTCCGTCTACGAAATTGGAGACTCGGTGGTCCCTTCGGGTGAATCATCACATTCTACACGTTTTGGTCATACGTATGTCAAGACTTATTAATGTTGATGGGTTGTAGTTACTGTGAAGTAAGGTTCACATAGTTAGGAGAATTGTTGTCTTTACCGTTACACCAAGAGAAACCTTTGACGAACCATAATAGTGGGTAGGTTTAATCGGTATCCAAGGATCTTGTCGGACTTCTGTATCTTCCTTTACCTTTTAAAAAATAGAGTTGTTAAGTGGTTCCCATTCCTAACGAAGATATCGTGAAGGAAGTATATATTAGAGAGTCAAAGTTGAACTTGCAGGAGTTCCTGTGTCTCGAGTATCACAAGTTCCACCAGGAAAGTAATAATTTACTAAGGTTGACCGGTTTTAAGAAAGAAGGTAGGTTCGTTTTATGTTGATTGGACATAAAAAGTAAAGATACAACAGAAAAAAGAAAAAAAGACGACTTCCATTACGTCAAATTCTTTTGTCACTTCTGAGATTTCGACCTGAAAACGAACTTGGGGACAAGGGACTCATTGGAATCGGTTGGGAGAACCTTAAAGTGCCAGAGTCAAAAGAGTAGATTTACTTCCATTTTGTTGGTGGGTACTTATATGGAATTTTATATGACCCAGGGGTCACTTACAGTCAGAGGAAATTATGTTTAGTGTGTGAGAAAGTTTTTATTACTACAATTTGATACCAGTACAGATACCAGCGAATACGATATCAGTGAAAACGTATGATGGCAAAAGAGGAAGAGTGAGTCAAATGGATTTCCGTTACCGTGGGGTGGGGTCATGAGAACGGACCTTTTAGGGTACCTACCTCCTCGGACCACCCGATATCAGGTACCCCAGCGATTCTCAGCCTGTGCTGTCTCGCTGAAGTGAACGTGAAAAGTGAAAGTACGTAACCTCTTCCTTTACCGTTGGGTGAGGTCACAAGAACGGACCTCTTAGGGTCCCTGCCCCCCTCGGACCAACCGACGGCAGACACCCCAGCGTGTCTCAGCCTGTGCTGACTTCGCTGAATCGTCGTCGTCGTTATCAGTGAGGTCGGTGTTGTACAGACACGGAGGTGATGTCGTCCTCGGAGAAGATGGTTCTTTAGGTCGTTCCCTTTCATCCTCCTGTGACGTTACTACGTACTTACGCGTCCTGACAGGTCCTCTTATCGCACACACAATCAGCGAGTCAGCACAGGCTGAGAAACACTGGGACACCTGACACCGGACGGTCCGGGGAGACAGGTACCTAAGGGACCCGTTCTTATGACCTCACCCATTGGTAAAGGAAAAGATCCCCTAGTAAAACTGGGTCCCTAGTTTGGGTCTAGAGGGTGTAAGGTCCGTCTAAGAAATGACAGACTCGGTAGTCCCTTCGGTGTCACAATTTTAAGTCTTATACGATGAATGATCGACCTCACATTCCCTTAAGTAAAGTACGGAGTTAGAGAGAAAGAAATAGATATAGTACTTCTATTTTTATGGAGGTAACACACAGATAAGACTCCCAACTTTCTCTTTTTAGATATTTTGTGACGAATCTTCAGAGGATCGTCGTATCATCTTCAAGTCCTTTACCATCAATGATAAGAATAAAACAGGTGACTGTGACATAAGAATAGAAGAACCTTATATTTATTCAATTGTAAATGAAATAAGAAGGAACCTTCTTTTCAATACTGGTTGGATCTGTCGTATAATTTTTCGTTTCTATAATGAAACGGTCGTTTCCAGGCAGATCAGTTCCAATACCAAAAAGGTAACCAGTACATACCTACACTCTCAACCTGATATTTCTTTCGAGTCGTGGTTTCTTAACTACGAAAACTTGACGCCACAACCTCTTCTGAAAACTCTCAGGGAACCTGACATTCCTCTAGGTTGGTCAGGTAGGATTTCCTTTAGTCAGGATTATAAGTAACCTTCCTAACTGTGACTTCGACTTTGAGGTTATGGAACCGATGGAGTACACTTCTTCACTGAGTAAACTTTTCTGGGACTACAACCCTTTCTAATTTCCGCCCTTCTCTTCCCCTACTGTCTCCTACTCTACCGACCTACCGTAATGGCTGAGTTAGCTGTGCTCAAACTCATTTGAGACCCTCAACCACTACCTGTCCCTCCGGACCGCACGACGTCAGGTGGCCCAGTGTTTTTCAACCTGCACTGACTCGTTAACTTGACTTGACTTGACTTGTAAATGAGAACGATAAATTCAATTAATAAGGTCAAGAGGAACCGAATCTCGTCCCCAAGAATTGAAGGTCCGACGTTTGACCATGTCCAGGGACAGGACACTCCCTTCCCTCTGCGTCGTCCTCCACTCACCGTCCACACGTTCGCTTGAAGGGGACACTGGAGGGTGACGGCCGTAATGTCGGACTGGGTGCGGGTAGAGGTCGGGTCAGGGGTACTTTTGACGGAATCCTTTGACCAGGGACCACGGTTTCTACAACCCCTGACGACCATCTGCTGGTGAGGGGGGTGGTATTAGTATGGAATTCAATAGGTTCTTTAGTCCCCGAAATATGTAAGGTCTCCCAGGGCGGAATAAAGGTTTGTGTGACATCTTCCTATGGACCTCTTGGTCTTAGTAAGTACTGCCCCGACGGTAAAAAACCGTGCTCACCGTAAAAAAAGGACGACGGAGTACCATATTTTGAGTACTTATTTTCTACGGGAGTGACAAACTCATCCAGAAAAGGGTCGTGTCTCTTCTACACCTTCATTGACGAGTCCTACGACAGTCTCTCTTTTCTTACGGTGAGGGGACTTCGTATACGAGGCGACCCCAATAGAACACAACGGCACGCGGACCAGTGTTCTAGCTGCGGGTGTTTTTAGTGACTGTCAGCCAGAGGAGTTTTATCTCTGTTTACTTAATATACTAGAGACCCCAGAAAAAGAAAGTATAAATAGTAAACAACTAAAATGAATACTTTGCGATGTATATAAGTTCAAATATACGGTGTTTTCGATCATCCAGTGTATCGATGGTCGTCAAGGTCTTGAGTCGAAGAGGTGTCAGTACTAACACAGTTGTCAATTGTAACTAACAATGTTTGGACCTACAAAGTTGGTAACAATTCAACTATTATTGTTTTCATGAAAAAAAAAAAAGGACCAAGAACCCTTAAAACGGAGGAACTATCTAATCTTTGAAAATCTTTCTCGTTAGAACAGAATAAGTTAAAGTAAATGAGTCTTTGGTCCTATTAGGAACTAGGACAAACAAGTTGGTATTTTACCCTTATTATTATTTTTTTATTATCATTATGGTATTTAGGAAGGAGTATCCTATCGACATTAATCGTTTACTCTATTTTATATATTGTCATAATGGATATATTGTCTTTACACAATAATGAATGTAGATCCATACGATCACTATGCAAACAGTTTCTCTATAGGGAAAATGGTAAAATCTAATATTAGAGGAAGTCCGGTTTCTAATCTGAAAATAGAGGACTAAAGACTCCATGATGTTTCGATTAACGATGAATAATTTGATAAATTTAATTATTACTGATCTATACCTATAGTTTTAGTATAATTAGAGTAAAGTCAAATTGAAAACCATAACCAAAAAATCGGTACCTAATTTTTGTCGATTCATTAAATTTTATAGTAACTTTATTGAATTTTTATTTCCCGAAGGGAATATTTACGTTGATATTTAAATCTTATACTTATATGTTTTTTTATTACTAAGGAAGATACATATGCGTACTTAAATATGTATGACTAATAGTTCATTATCGTAACGAGATGAGTATTCTCAGTAATGTAAAGTGTTTGTTGATTTACTTTTAGACTCTCCGATTCCTGGAGTGGATCCAATTGTATCGTTTAGTCACTGGATCAAACCCATATAATTGTCAATAGGTCGTACATTTCAGGTCAAAACTCACACCGTTAATGTTTACTTCGTCTAACATTGAAAGAAATTACGGTCTCTACTTAAGAAAAAGTATGAATTAGAGGGTGAACAAAAAATAAGTTAGACACGACGACGACGATTCAGCGAAGTCAACACAGGCAGACACGCTGGGGTATCTGCCGTCGGGTGGTCCGAGGGGACAGGGACCCTAAGAGGTCCGTTCTTGTGACCTCACCCAACGGCAAAGGAAGAGGTCACGTACTTTCACTTTTCACTTTCCCGTAAGTGAGTAAACGCAGGCTTAGGATCGCTGGGGTACCTGAAATCAGATGGTCCGAGGAGGCAGGTACCCTAAAAGGTCCGTTCTCTTGACCTCACCCAACGGTAACGGAAGAGGCATAAGTTAGATATGTAAAATTTTTAAATAAATAAAAATTAACCTTCTATTAACACAATGTCGTAACACAACAAAAGATGGTATGTAGTCGTACTTAGTCGGTATCCATATACATACACCGTAGGAAGGGTGGAGGGTCGGGTAGGGTGACGAGATCGAACAGTGTCTCGAGGTCCAAACTTGAGGGATGGTGTGTCTCGTTGAAAGGTGACTGTTAGTCAAAACGTATACCATTACATATACAAAGCCACGATGAGAGAATTAAGCAGGGTGGAAGATATGTAAAATAACGGTCTTAAAAGTTCAAAAGAGAACACTTGAATCCTTGACACGAAATAAACGTAAAAATAAAGGTAACGGATCTATTCGGGGAGGGACCATCGGTACCCTGTAAACTATAAAATTTACGGGAAAAGAAAAAGTTTTCACTTCCTTTTGTCACATACGAGAAATGTGGAGAAATGTGTGAGGGACCGTTACGAAGACCAGGAAAACGAGATTACCAGGAGTCCACATTAGGAGGTGTGTGTCTGACTGAGGATACGGTAGTAGGAATGATATATAAAGACGATTCAAGAGGTGAATGAGAAAGTCTAAAGTAGTCTACTAACCTTTTGCGAAAACAGCTGAGATTAGGGGGTTTGTGATACAAATGGTAATTAGTTTGAGGAGGATCTTAGGGTAAAAGAGAGAGAGACGGACCGATGTGGGATTTCGGATCTATTCAGTTGAGAAGATGTTCAAGAGGAGTCTAATCCTACTCCTTAATAGAGAGAAGATGGAGATGTAAGAGTGTTTTTATCTGGAGTATGAACAGTGTTTTTATCTGGAGTATGAACACTGAGAAGGAAGAAAAATATAGACGTAAACAGACATAGGTCTCGGAGGCATCACCGAGTCACCCATTTCGTAGGTCACTCTGTGTCGAAGTTAGGGACCGAACCCATCTAGAGGACCTTCTCCTTTACCGTCGGGTGAGGTCATAATAAAGGAATTTTTAGGGTACCTGTCTCTCCTCGGACTACTCGATATCAGGTACTCCAGTGTTTTCTCAGTCTGTACTGACTCGATGATTCTTTTCGTGTCGGGGATAGGCGTACATGTAGGGTACTGTAGAACCCGGTCTATTAAACTATTAAGAGACGATACCCTGACTGAAGTGACGCGTAATCACCTACAAATTGTTGTAAGAACCAAAGACAAGTAGTCTATGGTCATCTTGTCGAGGCCAACGTTATTGATTTTTGTAGAGGTCTTTAACGGTCTTCAGGGGACCTCTTTGTTTGGAGGGAGAGAGGGGGTGACCCTTGAAGGTGAAATTCAGAAGGAAGTGTAGGTATAAGTATGGATGAAAATTCAACTCCTCCTTGTAGCTGACTAAACAGAAGCAGATACAATCCGTGATCCGGTTGTCGTATGCAAGAGACAAAATTAAAAATATTACTAGGATTCACCATGTTAATCGTGGTTAAATCTACAAGTTTTTCATGTCGAGTCTCTCTATTGAGTGTTGTTTTATATGACGTCGTACACGCACCATAGGCGTTAAATCCTTACCGTCCGAAGGACAAGAAAAGTGGAATGGAAAAATGGAGGATGTCCCGGATAGAACAGTAATAATGTATTACTATCATTTTTATTGTTATTTAACCATTTCATTTTACTTGTAAGAATCTAAATAGTCAACTCAACATGTGCGAGGAACCCAAAGTGTAAAAGACTTAAACGTAATGGATACTTAACGGATAGATAAGGAATTGGGACGATATTAATATAATTCATACATTTACCCTATATTATCATAATGAATTCACATACTGAATTATTGTGTTGACGTAATTAGAAAGACAGACAGAAGTTCAAAACTGTAGTACCATATTACTTTTTGTGTACTCGAAAGTCTTAGTTTTTCTACAATTTAAATTTAAGACTAAGATACGGATTGATCAAATACACCGTAAATGAAGTTTTTACTTTGTAAAGACACCAACCATGTTTCTTATATCTCTACTTTTTGGGGTTAGGACTGATAGATCTCTGAAGATGAGATCATTTCCCCTTGTTTTGGACTTTTCTTTAATTAAGTTTACGTCTCTATATTGTAATTTTAGTACACGTCTTATGTTGAGACCGTGTCTCCTCCTTTCCCAATCGGAAGAGTCCATTCCCATCTCTTTGAAGGTCCTCTCAGTCATAAGTACCATTCACTATTCCCTATCTGTTTCCACTTTCTGTTCGTAGAAGTTGGAAGTCTTAGAGTCAAAGTGTTAAACATTTTGTTCCTATTAATGTAGACGGAGTATTCCAACGATACTCATGATTCACTCCATCCTGATACAAATAGTCTCTGAACCTGTCCACCATCTGTACACTATTTACAGAAAAAAGGGTGAAAGAAATTTCCCGTTTCCGACACAGTAATTAGTAAAAAAAAAATTACCCGATGGATAAAATTCCTGTCTCCCCTTATTCTTCTACTTATTAAAAGTATCTAATGTTTTAACCGAGTGAGGGAAGGAATCTATGAATCTCTTTTAGAAGTCTAAGAAACATGTAATTTTTAAGAGGTCCCTTCTACTCGACCAAAATGTAAGGTAAATTTTTATAACATTATAACATACTATAAAAATAGTCTTTTTTCCGTAGAAAGAGTGTTCCGAAGGGTACTGGAAGAGAGAAAGGAGAATTTTTTTTTTTTTTCCGTTTTGATACGTTGGAGTGAGATGACCCAAACGAGAGACAAGACGGGTCACTGTCGTTTATATTCTTGTTTTATCTTTTAGGACTTTTCATTTTAGTTTAGGGTTCACGAAATGTGTAGAGAAACTCGGAGTCACCTCCTAAGATTTCTAACTGAGAAGACAATAAGTTTAACGAAGTGGGTGACGGGAGACTCTCGAGGTCCGAGTCCGGTATAAACCGTAGAAATAGGGGTTTACAGGGAACAGTAGTTCTATTCAGAAATAAAGAGAAACATTTCACTGTCGTCTCTAGACCCTCCTACTTATTAGAAAGGGATGACTCGAAGTTTATTGAGTGAAGGTTTCGTGAGGGTATTAAGAGTGGCACCGGTACTCCAACACTTCAGAGTAATAAAGACTGGAACCAGAAAGAGTCGAGGGTACTGGGTACTCTTTTTCCCAATCGTCGACTGTAAGAAAGTAAGTTGGGTACAAATGACCCATGAACGTCCACGGTCCATACTACGACCCGACTTCTACGAATAGTTCTTAAATAAGTGAGTTATTTATCGTTCGGTTTATATTATATAAGTAAAATTATCAGTATGAGAGAAAATAAAACCTTTCAACAGTCATTTCACTGGTGTCTAAATACTTTGAAATATAATATAACCTGTAGAAATGGTAGGGTTGAAAATTTCAGAGACCTGGGTTAACATACCTTTGGTCTGGTTTAAATATTACATCGAGGTCAGAACTAGACATTCTTATAGAAAACGATTTAAAGTCATGCCCTATTAAAGATACTAATCACTCCTAGACAGAAGTCAAATAACATAAATCGAATCCAATATTTTCGTCTTTTATCAGTGAACTACACACTTACGTGAATATAAAGTACCAATTGTCTCTGACAAACGTTAACTGGAACTGTTAATGAGAGAAATATATAGGTCCCCTCAAATAAAACGTTTATACAAGTCATTGAGGACAACCTAAACTAGACTTATGTGTGTTTGGGTTTCGACGTGTGAAAATATAGGTGTAAAATGAGAACCGTCTCGGGACTTAGTCATCATTCATGTCATATCATTGACTCCCTTCAAGTGATCTAATCCAACCGATGTCTGCCGAGTTGATAAGTCAGACCATGTGACTCTTCTCAACTCCTTTCTTGAACTAAAACTGAACTCTACAACGTTAGATTACATAGTCTACATTTCACAGTCTACTACCTTCAACTCCCATAGACTCTAAACCGGTTCGGTCCCCTAACCCTCTAGGACTCTAATATTGACCTTTCGTCGTTCATCCCGGGTCGGAGGTCCCTTTCCCAACCGTCCTAGTTCCCCTCCGGAGGTCAGGGGAGTGTCCGGTCTCAGAAATCAAGGTCCCAGGAAAGGTCCACCCCTGACCTCTGTCTTGGATTCTCAGACTGTCATCGGACCTATTTGTGACAGGGGACCCATCACCTGATCCCCAGGACTTTCACGGGTCGAAACGAGAATCGGTAAGTGAACTCGTACACCACACATTAGGTGTCTGATATAGGTCTACGGAACAATGTATGTCATTCTCTCTTAGTGAAGAAGATAGTCCAGTCCAAGTGCCCTCGGGTCCCCATTCAGTCCGTCCGTACCTTCTCCCGTACGTCGATAACCCGTCCTACCTCGACCGTATCCAGCGGCTACCACATCTCTCCTTTATTTCCTCCGAGTCTTTTCAACACTTTTAAGACTCAAATACTTGTTTACCAAGTCTATGATAAGACTCAAATGTTTGAATGGACAATACGCTGAAACGGAGTAACAACGTATACATACACGTACATAATACATATATATAGATGAGACCGTGTGTCATACGTGAGGAATTTACTACCATATCACTCACTTATGGACTAAAGTTGAACTTTCTACCGGTAAGTAAGTTATTTATAAACAACTCACGGTTGATGCACGGAAACCAGACCTCGTCCTTTGTTTCGTCTTTTCCATAGATGAAAATACTTTGAGTATAAGTACGCTCCCCTCTTTCAGTATGAGTTCTAAGTTTGTTAATTTGTCCTATTAAAGTTTATTATACTTACGGGACCTGTATTATTTTAACCGAGGACACCATTCTTAAAACGGAGGTATAGTTATTCCCGTTAATACTGATTTAAGTCTAATTATTTTACACTTCCCCAGATGAAGAGGAAAGATCGAGATTACTATCCAGATAGTAAATAAAAGGAAAAGGATTAGTATAAAAGAACAAACAGACGATATAGTGTAAAAGATAACAGGGATTTTTTTAAGGTGCAACAAACAGATTTTATATAGTTACTACAAAGGAAATATATAGTCTTTTACTATATTATCCACTTTAAATGTCTACACCTCCTAATCGTCATACTATAGATCCCAGGTCCGTCTTGAAAGGTGAAGTCTCGCAGTCCGATAAGTTATGGTTCTATCTCGAAAAGCATCCACCAGGGGTTATTTTTCAGGAAAAGGAAGTAGTTCTCTGTTCCTTCGTGCCACATAAGAAAAAGGTCTGTATAGGTATCGAGAACCGGAACGTAATATGTGTCTGATCCGAAGTTTTACTATAGTTCTGTAATTTAAGTGTCTAAAGAAATATTTAGGGAAAACGTGTTACGGATTCGGGTCATACTGGTCCCTGGTGATCTTCCAACAATATACACTTCAACCTCTCAGATAACGTTCGTCTTTAAACTAACTCCTTTTCCTCTCGGAAAAAAGAAAAAAAAACGTTATGAGAATAAAGAAAAGAAGATAACTTACATTCTCGTGTGAGTTGGAAATTAAGATCACACCTGTGAGTGTAACTATTTAGTACTCAGAGTGATATAGAGTCCAAAAGAACAACCATGTGTTTCACTACAGATTAATGAAACATTAAGTTTTTATTAATGTACAAGTATATATGAGTGTATATATTGTGATTCGAACCGTGTGTCACATGTAAGTTATTTATAAAAGAAGGAGATATTCCTCGAAACCCAAATTAAAGTGTGTTCAGTGTTTGACTTTGGTATTTCTACTTTTATTTCTTATATTTTAAACTTTTACACATTAAATGACTTTCGTGTTCTTGGTAATTAACAGTCACTACCAAGAGTAATTTGAGCGTCGTATACAACGATAATATTCCTACAAACAGTACTCGAGGACTCTCCAGATAATTGTTATTTCCGGATAATAAGGTCTACAAAGTGTAGGTACATTATGTGGGCGTTATTAATTAAACTATGCCTGATTTAAGTATTTAGATCTTTTGATCTTTCTGTACAATGAGTTGTGTCTTCCGTAGAATATAAGATAAATATTAGTCTGACGTTACAAATTTTTACGGTAATTAATGTCCCTTTAGACGATAGTGAAAAGAAATAGTGATCTTACCTGAAACGTAAAATTTCACTAGGTAATGGTAATATTTCCGCGGTAGACTTGTTTGTTTCTCTCCTTCTTTCAACGGTGGTGTAGACGACGACACCGGTTCCGGTGAGGAGGCCGAGCGACCACACTGACAATGACAGACGACGACGGGTTGGGCCGACGCTGGGGGTGTCGACCGTAACCGATTCGGGGTGAGACACGGTCCTTGAGACGACCCCGAAACGTATACAGAACTGAATCGATATATTTTAGAGAAAATCAATTTTACAAAGGATTAAGATGTCAGAGGGGAAGGATCTTCTATTTTCGAGTTCCTTCACTTCCTTAACCGGGTTCCAGGTTCGAGGAGTTCTCGATTCTAAACTTGAGTCTAGCGATTGGGGGGTTTGGTCTAGAGAAGGGTTGACTGGTTCAACGGAGAGACACCGTTACTCTTTTCGAAAGTAAAAACATACGGACTGGGTTGGACAGTCTCTCAAGACTCGATTTCTTTCTATCTTTCGTCTGAGAAATTGTATCCCCGACTTTCAGTTTATGGCGCTCACGGTGAGTTACAGCGTTAAGGGAAGTGTCTTCTGAACTGTTTAGCGATTTACCAGTGGGTCTTAAGTAATTTGTAACGTGGAGAACTTTCGTCTCTAGACAGAAGATCGTGGACAGTACATGAGACCAGACATCTCAGTTACAAATAACTTACTGGCAAATAGTGTACCGACCGCTCGTACGCTCAAACTCGAATGTCTTCTTATCATTATCGCAAGTGTAAATACCGTAACTCCTGGCTGGTGCTCATTTCCGTCGTTGGTCTTCTTCAGTATACAACGAAAGGTTGGACTCTGGTCATGACGATCTTGTCGTAAACATAATGTATTTATTGTCGATGAAACTATCAATTATAAATTACTCTTGATCGATACATAAGTAGTGGTATAATTCTTTAACTTAAGGACATTGTTGAGATACTCTCTTTATGAGAATAATCATAGGGATCATACCTCTTAAATTTATTCTTTAAAGTATATTGATCATTATATACCTTCGGTCTTAAGATGTCAAGTCGGACCGGGGTTTCGGACGATCGGTGACGACATGATGGCCTGTAAACACTTAAGTTCGGTTTGATTGCCCTATAGTACCTTGACCCTCGACAGTATAGATGAATACACGGTTCAGTGAAGTCAGTACAGGCTTAAACGCTCGGGTACTTGTCATCAGGTCGTCCGAGGAGACAGGTACCCTAAAAGGTCCGTTCTTATGACCTCACCTACGTTAAAGAAGGATGTCAAACAGATAAGTTACAAGAAAAAGGTACCTTTTTAATGGATCGTTCGATCTGACGAACGGAAACTGACATTCTTACTTCTTTTCTGACTTCCTTTTTCTGTGGTAGGTTGTTGGAAAGCTCCGACCTATGGTGTCACGAGTCTGTAGACTGTGGAAAGTCTTGTTACGAGTTGAAAGTAGGAGTGAACTTGACACCAACTACTGGTGCACTACGAACATTAAACCGAGAGTTCAGTTTCTCTCGACTCGAGTTCAAGTCAAGACTACGGTAAATAAATAAATCACACATACAGGTAAGTACAAAATGTAAAAAAAAGAATAACTTCATATCAACTACGTGTTATAATATACAATGTCCACATGTTATATCACTAAGTGTTAAAAATTTCTAATATGAGGTAAATATCAATAATATTTGATAACCGATGAAGGGACACCATATGTCATATAGGAACTTCGAATAAAAATTAAATAAAGGAACATCAAATAAAATATGTCCTATTAAAAAATGGATAATTAGAGGACGGGAATGTCACAGGAGAGGGGTGATCATTGGTGATTAAGCAAGAGATATTTACACTCAGACAAAGAAAAAGTAATGTAAATGATCAAGTAAAATAAAGAAATCTAAGGTGTATATTGACTATGGTATGGTATAAACAGAAAGAAACAAACTGAATAAAGTGAAGTCGTATTATAGGACGTTCAGATGGGTACAACGACTTTTAAGTTTTAAAGTTATAAAACATACCGACTCATTGTAAGGTATCGAAAAAATAAGTAAGTAAACAATTACCTGTAAATCCAACGAAGGTACAGAAGTCAAGTCAAGTCAGCGAGTCAGCACAGGTTAAGAAGCACTGGGGTACTTAACGTCGTGCGGTCCGGAGGGACGGGTAGTGGTTGAGGGTCTCAAGTGAGTCTGAGTGTAAGTAGCTCACACACTACGGTAGGTCGGTACAGTAGGAGACAGTAGGGGAAGAGGAGGACGGGGGTTAGGGAGGGTCGTAGTCCCAGAAAAGGTTACTCAGTTGAGAAGTGTACTCCACCGGTTTCATGACCTCAAAGTCGAAATCGTAGTAAAGAAGGTTTCTTTAGGGTCCCGACTAGAGGAAGTCTTACCTGACCAACCTAGAGGAACGTCAGGTTCCCTGAGAGTTCTCAGAAGAGGTTGTGGTGTCAAGTTTTCGTAGTTAAGAAGTCGCGAGTCGAAAGAAGTGTCAGGTTGAGAGTGTAGGTATGTACTGGTGACCTTTTTGGCATCGGAACTGATCTGCCTGGAATCAGTCGTTTCATTACAGAGACGAAAACTTATACGATAGATCCAACCAGTATTGAAAAGAAGGTTCCGATTACATTTATCACGACGATACTTACATCCCCACGTACATAGAAAAGTTTACTCACAAAAATAAGGAGACCTGTGTATGGGTCCTCACCTTAACGATACACTGGACCCAGTCGGGTTCTGGAAGTTTAGGAGGTACACATTTTCAATACGTTAATATTACTGATAAGTGTAGTCTCCTGTGACCTTTTATAATTTGTTCTATTACGTTCGTTTAACAATCATATTAAGAGTCTTATACGAATTTACATATATATTCATAATAGACGGTAATGATCAGAAGGAAAATGTCTACTCTTTACTCTCCCAAACTTTGTAGTCAATCCACGAGTCACTTCAAACACCTTACTTCCCTGTGCACTTACTTACTTATTTATTAACCTCTCTTTAGGTGTCTACAATTACTTCGTTCAAGAGGAAGCAGAATAAAGGATCCCCACTGTCGTTTCTTTTCCTTAAAGAAAATAATCGAAGTCTCTGTACGAGTAAAATGTTTACAAAGTTTCAGGGAGTCGACGACACACGTCGTGGTCGGGATTAGTAACCAAACGGGACCTACCTAAACGGGAGACGACTTGATAGTAGGTACCGATCTCACAGTATCACCGTCCGCAGATAAGGAGGGTTACAGGACACTATATTTTCTTTCACTTTACTTCTGTTTATTAGTTCCCCAGGTAGAAAACAGAGACGAAAGTACCACTATTATAAAACGACCCTCAACAGGTGTCGGTAATACTATAAAACGAGTATACGGAAATGTTCAACAGTTTCGAACAGTACATATAAGAGACTGTTGCACTAACAGTGTCAGTGGAACACTCAATTCAACGCTCCCACAGTCTGAGAGAGAAGGAGCTATACCTTTGACTCCGAATTTCGAAAATACACTTGACTGAGTTTAATGTATGGCGACAAAGGGTCTGAGAGGACGGAAGTGTTACTTTAGAATTAAGGAAAGGTACTGATGGTCACACTTGAACGAGGAGCAGATCGGTGAGACGTCCTTTGAGAGAGGGAACAAGTAGTACGAGGGTACTATATCGAAAGGAAACTTTCTTTGGTCCAAGAGTCTAACAAAGACGGAGTCCCAGGTGTATACCAGGTTCCTGTTTCTCCGTCGTCTCGGTGTCAGGACCCCGTCTTGTGTGGGCCCGATAAGTCCTCTCTCACTCCGTGTCTGACGTACGTCTTTAATTCTCTCAAGACGAGACCTTAAGATGACTCCGAAGAAGTCTAGGGTTTACACCTAGTAACTCCTTGTCTGTTCGTCTGGTAAATCCTCATTGATACCCTGTTAGTTCAAACTACCATTAAAAGAAACTTTTAGAACCGTTTTTCTGGATCTCTTCTTTTGATTGTAATAAGTCATGAACTACCCAGTACAGAAGAATTGAAATGGATACTCAGTGTAATGTTCTTTTATCTAACCTACCATCTTTTATTGAACAGGTTTCTCCGTGTCGAAGATGTACGGTTCGACCAGATTTATGTTCAACTAATTCAAGTTGATGTGTACGATAAAGGGGAGATTTTCCTACAGAGCTACGATGTAAAGATACTAACGAGTTGATCCGTAACAGTCCTGGAATGATTTCTGTTCTAACCAAATTCTTGTCCTTTCCACACTTTGTACTTCCCCCTCAATCGACCGGTATACTGACTCCTTATGTTGAGTCTCGTCCTCTGTCCTCTCGGAGTTCCTTTACCAAAATCCATCGTCCTATAAACACTTTATTTCAATATCTTTTTGGTCACGAACTCATTTTGACACGTAATGGTGAACGAAATTGAATGACGTGTAATTGTCTTCTGTAATTTTTTTTTTCAAAATGGACAGAGGTTAAGATGATAAAGATAGTAACTTCTGTTTGTCATGTTAAATTAATATAGAATTTCTGAACAGTAGGTTCCTACTGAATGTTACCTAAAAGATCATAAAATACGATTCCTTTAGACGAGGAACTACCTTCATACACCTATTTTATAAGACTTTTTGACACACTTTGTCTTTTACGGACCCGAAGTCTTAGTTTTCAAGACCTGTTCAGAATGGAGGACGTACACGACTTGTTAGAATCTTATAAATTCTTAGATGAATAAAACGAGTAGACGTTTTACCGACTTTAAGATCACAGATGAAAGTCCCAATGATCAACTTATTTTTATTTATTATGTACATTAAAAAAATATAGTTTATAACTTCAGGCCGTACAGATTCGTTACGTATGAATAACCGCCACAAAAAAAAAAAAAGATTCATTAATTGATGGATGTAATTAAGATTGATACAAAGTACAACGAGACATTCTTATCCTAGTGGTCACGAATAACTGTTGTCAGAAGTTTTTAATATCTTTTATTATANTGTACATTAAAAAAATATAGTTTATAACTTCAGGTCGTACAGATTCGTTACGTATGAATAACCACCACAAAAAAAAAAAAAGATTCATTAATTGATGGATGTAATTAAGATTGATACAAAGTACAACGAGACATTCTTATCCTAGTGGTCACGAATAACTGTTGTCAGAAGTTTTTAATATCTTTTATTATATCGTTATTAATTTCTTTGTTACGAATATTTTTGACAGTGGACTAACATAATTATAAGACATTAGTCAATTAGGGAAAATCATCTTTTACCATACCAAGTTCAACGTTTCGGAAGGTAAAATATGTAAGTAACATTTTTTATTTTTCAAGAAAAGAAAATCTTGATGAAGTTTAAGGCTAATAAAAGCGTAAACCTTTACACTTCGGAAAGGAGAATACGATGGACTAAAAATTCTGAAATACTTTGACGTAAAGAGTGAATACGGGTATAGTTTACGAACTAACTTACTTACTAAAAAAGTCCCCTCCACCGTTGGAGAACTCAAATTCTCTTCGATTATTTTGATTTATGAGAAAGGGGTCAGATAGTAAAACCGAGGTTTTGACTTAAAACTACTACAGGTCATTGTTGTTCCCGAATACAATATCTCTTTTGCACAGAAAAGTGTATCCGAATACCTATACTACTGAATATGATCTACTTTTTTCTTTATTAAAACATACACACTACATAAATAAGACTTTGTTTATCTGGAAATCTGAGTACTATTCTCTCTTCTCCGTTTCAATGACTAGATCTTCTGACCGTCACAAATTGGTCTCGAATTAGAACGTAGTCCGGCACCACCATCGAAATCTTACGTACTGATCTGGGGGACGTAGTGTCGGTCAGGAAACTATAAAGGTGTACTGATACGTGTAGATCTCACTTACACGATGAATTCACATATAATATTCGTGTGTGTGTGTGTGTGTGTGTGTGTGTGTAGGGTAAAATACTAAGACCCCTATTCAGGTACCTTCTACGCCGGATCGTGATTTTAGGAATAACCGAGATCTATAATTAATCAGGTAAAGTATATTATATTATAAAAGAGAATTAGAATGTCACAATTTATGACTTCCTTTTTTTCTGTCATTGACACACTTCGATTACAAACGAGAAACGGTACCAAAGGTCCCTGTAGTACCTAAGTTGTCAGTGGACCTATATTCTAAGAGTATCGTTTCTTAATACTCGTTAAAATATAAGTAGGGTGAAAATCCTTTATGAAATACCTCCTCTTTCCACGTTGGGTTTCAAACAACTTTTCCTCCACTCCTTCTTACAAGTCATTCTTGANTAGAGTTATCTACGTCTCTTCCGGAAACTGTTTTAAGTTGTAGGTAAATACTATTTTTGAGAGGTCTTTCGTCCTTATACTCGTTAAAATATAAGTAGGGTGAAAATCCTTTATGAAATACCTCCTCTTTCCACGTTGGGTTTCAAACAACTTTTCCTCCACTCCTTCTTACAAGTCATTCTTGAATCTTTTAAATGTTTATGTCTACCTCACAAAAGGTGAATTACTGGAGCTATAGGAGAACAAGAGTGAAACAACAACAAGTGTCAGACCCCAGTAAACTGACGATGTAAACGTGTCTTAGATCTTGTTAGGATATATTATCCGATATAAACGTTTCGTAATCAACCTAACCCTATGTAGTTGTAGTCTAAGTTGAAAAATAATTTAAAAAAACTGGGTGTACAATTCTCTGAGTCAAATATTGACCAAGAAAAAAGAGAACTATTCGCTAGGTTGAGGGGTTCAAGGGGTTGTGACCACGATTTAGTAAGAACCCTGGTTTAAGACTGACACTATCATACGGGACTAAAACTATTACCGTATGGACTCAGGGAACCTGACGTTCCTCTAGGTTGTTCAGCTAGGATTTCTTTTAGTCAGGACTCACAAGTAACCTTCCTGACTAAGACTTCGATTTGAGGTTATGAAACCGGTGGACTACACTTCTCGACTGAGTAACCTTTTCTGGGACTACGACCCTTTCTAACTTCCGTCCTCCTCTTCCCCTGCTGTCTACTACTCTACCAACCTACCGTAGTGACTGAGTTACCTCTACTCAAACCCATTTGAGACCCTCAACCACTTCCTGTCCTTTCGGACAACATGACGTCAGGCACCCCAGCGTTTCTCAACCTGTGCTGACTCACTGACTTGACTTGACTGATGGGTAAGGAGTAGTAAGTGTCTTTATATCTAGTTACCTTGTTTTATCTTTCGGGTCTCTATTTAGGTTACGGCCCTCTTTATAGTTATTGGAGTCTATACGTCTACTGTGGTGGGAATACCGTTTTTCACTTCTCCTTGATTTTTCTGAGAACTACTTTCACTTTCTCCTCTCACTTCTTCAACCGAATTTCGAGTTGTAAGTCTTTTACTTCTAGTACCGTAGACCAGGGTAGTGAAGTACCCTTTATCTTCCCCTTTGTCATCTTTGTCACAGTCTGAAATAAAAAACCCCGAGGTCTTAGTGACGTCTACCACTAACGTCGGTACTTTAATTTTCTGTGAATGAGGAACCTTCTTTTCAATACTGGTTGGATCTATAGTATAAGTTTTCGTCTCTGTAATAAAACGACTGATTCAAGGCAGATCAGTTCCGATACCAAAAAGGTCGTCAGTACATACCTACACTCTCCACCTGACACTTCTTCCGACTCGTGGCTTCTTAACTACGAAAACTCGATACCACAACCTCTTCTGAGAACTCTCAGGGAACCTGACGTTCCTCTAGGTTGGTCAGGTAAGACTGCTAGTCGGGGCCCTAAAGAAAACTTCCTTACTACGATTTCGACTTTGAGGTTATGAAACCGGTGGAGTACGCTTCTCAACTGAGTAACCTTTTCTGAGACTACGACCCTCCCTAACCCCCGTCCTCCTCTTCCCCTGCTGTCTCCTACTCTACCGACCTACCGTAGTGACTGAGGTACCTGCATTCAGACTCACTTGAGACCCTCAACCACTACCTGTCCCTCCGGACCACACGACGCTAAGTACCCCAGCGTTTCTCAGCCTGTGCTGACTCACTGACTTGACTTGACTTGACTACCTGTGGAATAGAAACTGTTTCCTCCGTTCTTATATGGTACCTCTTTTCTGTTAGAGAAATTGTTCACCACGACCCTTTTGACCAGTTGGTGAACATTTTCTTACTTTGATCTTGTGAAAGATTGTGGTATGTGTTTTTATTTGAGTTTTACCTAACTTGTAGTAAATGGATTATTAGTGAATAACTTATAGATGACGCTACGGTCTTATTAATAATCCGTAAATTTATGTTTCTATGTACCTTTATCGGTACCACGATAAGAGGGTGAACCCTCTTTATACACAACTGTTATGTCCGAATCTCACATAAGAAATCCTGATATTTTTTCCTTCGTGAATCCGACCGAGTCTTTCAGTCCTTACTGAAGAGTCCTTCTCTTTGAACCCAACACGGAACTTTCCCCCTCAGTATCAAACTACACAGAATTTCTCTCTTATTTTATTTTCGTCTTCGACAAAGACTGTGACCCTACCCTACTGTCGTACCAGTATCGTTCTCTAGGGAGATTCCTCTATCCAGTCCCGGTCTAACTACGTTATGACATTTCGTTAATAGGAAGTTAATTTTTGTATATATATATAAAAAAAAAAATTCTGTACGGGTTCAAATTTCTCTTCCACACGTCTTGGTTCTAAATTTTGTGACCGTCTGAAAAGAGTACTGAAAAGAAATGTGACTCTTCAACTCAAATAAACAATCCGAATAGGGTAACTCTAAGGACGTTTCAAGATCCACTCCGTGGTGTACCGACATACTCACAGAAATGTCCTCTACACTCCCCATTCGTCTCCGACCCTCATTACGAGTTCAGTAATTTTTGTGTCTTGAGAGGTCCGGATTCCGTCCGACTGAGTAGAGATCGTAGAAGTCCTGTCTAATAAAGTTCATCACAACTGTCGGAGTCGGTGGACACTTCTTCAACCAGTACGGATTGAAGAGACTGGAAAATTTCACGGTCCATGAGGAAACTGGTATAGACAGTTTGAGACCCTCGTAGAACTGGTTCCCACTCGTTTACAGAGAAGAGTTACTTAGATTATCGTAGACACATTGTTATCAGAGGAGATAAGTTTATGTCATGGGGTCAAAGTTTCCTAAAAAAAGTATTACCATGTCCGTGACTTTTTCACCACAAGTCCACCAACCCACTTCAAAATTTCTTTCTTAGTTACCTCTTATTCCCTCTGGATCAATTTTCTTGTATCACATCCTCTTGTAATATTACTCCCTGGTGAAGTGTGGTCAGTCTTACCGACACTAGGTTTTCAGATGTTCGTTATTTACGACCTCTCCCACACCTCTTTTCCCTTGGGAGAATGTGACAACCACCCTTACGTTTGATCATGTCGGTGATACCTCTTGTCACACCTCTAAGAAATTTTTTAACGTTTATCTTGACGGAATACTGGGTCGTTAGGGTGACGAACCGTATGTGTGACTCCTTTGGTCTTCACTTTCTCTGTGTACATGGGGTCACAAGTAGTGTCGTGACAAATATTATCGGTCCTGTACCTTGGTGGGATCTACAGGTAGTCGTCTACTTACCTATTCTTTCGACACCATGTATATGTGTTACCTCATAATGAGTCGGCAATTTTTCTTATGTAAACTTAGTCAAGACAACTCTACCTACTTTGACCTCGGCTAATATGTCTCACTTCATTCGGTCTTTCTTTTTGTGGTCATGTCATATGATTGTGTATATATACCTTAAATCTTTCTACCATTGCTACTGGGACATACGCTCTGTCGTTTTCTCTGTGTCTACACATCTCACCTGAAAACCTGAGACTCCCTCTCCCTCTCCCACCCTACTAAACCCTCTTACCGTATCTTTGTACATATGATAGTACATTCTTTGCTTAGAGGTCAGATACAAACTACGTCCTATGTGCTACGAACCCCGACCACGTGCCCCTACTAGGTCTCTCTACTATACCCCACCCTCCACCCTCCACCCTCCCCCCAAGTTCAAACCCCTGAGTCCATGTGGGTACCACCTAAGTACAGTTACATACCGTTTTGGTTATGTCATAACATTTCATTTTATTTCATTTTTATTTTTTATTTATTTACTTCATTCCTTAATTTAGGTATAATTCCACCTACAGAATATCACATTTAAATACAGAACATTTGTATATATACGAATTTACAAAAAGGAGGTATAACTTATAGACAAACACAGACTTTATACAATGTATAGAACAGCAAGTAAGAGATTAAATAAGTATGGATATATGTACTTTATAATTACCTCATAGAGCTACGGTGTTACTTACACTCTTGTTCCGTGCAGAGAGTCTTAATTAATATCAGGTTAGGTATTAAAGTTATTCTTGACAATCATTGATTCCATCACACCCTATCGTATCCGTCCGTCTGTTGATTTCAAAGTGTTACATCCGTCCATACCCAGTCCTAAGTCTCTTACGACGGGTCTCCTTTACCAGAGAAAGGACTTGGTACTTATTTCTAATACTTAACATATCAATTTATTTATAAAGTCCGTTCCTTTAGTTATGCATGTTTTCAGATCACTACACTCTCGGGTCTCAGAAGTCACTTGACTTTTATCAAGTGATAATGATCTCGTTATTGACCTTCCCCTATCCTCAACCCACTCTCCCTCTCTTTCCGTTCTCTCCTACTTTTTATACCTCCATCCTTCCCCGGTCTAACCCTCTCCTGGGTACGTAGTACAATCTCTCGTACCTGAACTAGGACTCTCACGAATCTTCGTTGACTTCCTAAATTCGATGAACTCGTTACACTAGTGTAAACTCGAAATCTCTCGGAGGGACTGACACCTCCTGTCCACTGTTTGCTCTAAATCTCTGTTCTAAGACACCAGGTTCACTCTCTTAACACCTGTCTTAGGTAGTCTCCTATTCGATCCTGACTTACTACACCAAAATCTTCCCTATTTTGTTCCTGCCAAGATCCCTGTTACCGAACCAGTCGGGAACAGAATTCTTCTAACCGACCCATGGTGAGTAAGAACCCACCAAAGGTACAAGATCAGACATCCCTAGTCTTCACAAGTTTCGTAAGAATTTCATATGGATGTATGATTAAAATCTAAAAAAGAATTATTCAGTTCTACTCTCCACCACATTCTACAGTTAAAGTATTAATCAATACAATAACCGAGAATTTTTAAGGTTCTCTTTTACATGAAGTCCAAAATAAATCCTTAATTAATATAACCGATTCCTCTAAATAAATTAGATTCACTTGTTTTAAATAAAAACATTTTGTAGTAATAGGACCTACTTATCCGTTCTATTTATGGAGAGAATATCCCTCTATTCTGAATTTTCTTATATAAGAAGAACTCTACACAAAGGAAAAGATCTTCTTGTTGTACAAATCCTATAACTCCTCCCTATACTTTGTCTTTACCATGTCGTCTCTGGTCGTGTCGTAACATTTCACTAATAGGAGGTTATTTACAAAAATTTTTTCTTTACCTCAAAAGTATTAAAATGATTCAACAAAATTGAATAAAACAAAAGGAAAAAAGAAAAATCGTATCTTTGTCAGTTACGTTTATAATTTACATAGGATCCATTTTAACTCCCTATTAAAAATTTCCTAATTTCTTTGTAAAGGTTCTACACTTAAGTCAGGATTGGGAGTGGTGGGCACAAAAAAACGTCGTAGTGAAAGTGACAGTCTACGAGAAAAAACTTTGTACTTACGATGTAGAACAACACACGTAACCTACTTCGTTTTATAAATTTCTGTGAATTGATATTAGTATAAAATATTATAAGAATAATAGACAACACTTATCTCCAGTCTTAGTTATGTGAACTCTCCGTTTCTCTTAGTTATGTGAACTTTCCGTTTCTCTTATTCGGTTTTAAACACACACTTGTGTCCCCGTAAATCACTTCTGCGCGTCCTAAAGAAAAGAAAAGGACGACTCCTTCTGACGTAAGACGGATGTTCCAGGACTCATGTAGTTCTAGTAATCAAACCTTTCTCGTCGTCATTCTTTACAATCTTTCGTAGACAAAAACACGTCTTATAAAGTGACGACTTTTTTTTTTTTTTCCATGTTCGATAGAATTCTTTTCGAAAAAACTTACAAAAATTTCAGAGGATTTAAAGGACGTATATTTACAACTTATAGAGGTTTCACAGTTAGTTACAACAAAAAGTCAATTTAATCTTTTTTTACTATTACTTGAACGTAAATCAGCCGCGAAATGAGTCTCACTCTCGTTAATCTGAACCTTTTCTGGATAATCCTATAGATTAAAGTAGAGAGACGGGGCTCTCCTGACGAAGAGGACTCTCAAGGAATAACGACACAGGACTGATCGAAATTTTCACAAGTATTTTTTTAATTATGATATAAGAACCTCTCGATAAATTAATGTTCGAATTCCTTGTGGACATGTCCTTAATCCTTCTTACCAAAACTAAGGACTAAAACAGTAAATAATAAAACACTCAAACTCGATCCTTGGAGTCCATAGATTCGGAGTTAAATTTTTTTACTACAGTTTGAATATAGTGTCCTGACACGACTCTTACTTCTCTCTTTTGTGTGCGTCAGAATATCTCTTTGTCAAACCTGATAATGTCAGTAACTATTGCTGGGAAAGAGAGGAAAACACGAAGAGTGTATGAAGGAGGGAGATTACGAAAAGGGTTCCTTTCATGTGAAAGACTTAAAGACCCTCTCCTATAACAACGAAACGAAGAAGTGTTCGGAGGTTCGCACAATCGAAGGTTCAATGGTATTATTCTAAAGTGTTTGACCCTTCGACTTTTGTCGTCTTTACCTAAGAGAGTGATAAGGTCTTCGACCTTCGGACGTCACTTCTATGAGTCCCTGTATAGGGGAGACCTTTGAGATGCGTTCTTAGTAGGGAACGCAAAAGGATGAGGGACCCCAGAGGGTCGTTAAAAAAACGAAAGAGACAGAACATCGACTAAGTGAGGAGAGAGAGAGAGAGGTAGAAGTGTACCGGAAATAGAAGGACACACAAAGATATGTAGTAGAAGGGAAGAACATTCCTGTTGTCTGTAAGCTCAATCCCGAGTAGATTTAGGTTTTACTGGATTGATTAATGTAGACGTTTGTAGGACAAAGGTTTTCTTCGAGATAATACTCCAAGACCTGAAGGGACCACCGAGTCTACCATTTCACAGACAGATGTTACACCCTCTGAGTCCAAACTAGGGACCCAACCCTTCTAGGGGACCCCTTCCTTTACCGTTAGGTGAGGTCATGATCACGGACCTTTTAGGGTACCTGTCTCCTCGGACCATCCGATGTCAGGTACCCCAGTGTCTCTCAACCTGTGCTGACTCACTGACGTGAATCACCTATACGTAACTCCCTCTCCAATTAGTTAGGAGACAGGGTGGGTAGTGCACATAGGGGTCGGTCGAAGGGTCGTCTCGTCGAGGAAGGTGAATTCCGTGTGAAGTCTACAGTTATTCGGTAAGGGGACTACCACTACTGGACCAAGCTATTAGTTTGAAAGTGAAAAATGAGTAGAGAGTCCCAAAAGTAAGAAAAGTAGTTTCTTTTAATAATAGTAAGACGGGGACAACATGAATACAAACAACTTCTAAGACGTACGGTCCTCTCTTTTATTTCTTCTCTCTAAAAATAACACTCTACCTCTTGTAGACTGGGATACTCGGTAGGTAGGTGTACACGACTCAAGGAGACATAGTCAGACGTTAGAAACGTTACTCTCGTCAATTGAGTCAGGAACAAGATAAGACACCAAGATGATTCACTGAATTCGCTCAGAAAATTAAAGAGGGTAGAAGTGGGGAAGGAAAAACAGATATTTACCCACTTTTATCGTAAAAAGATCGGATAATAAGTCCCAACAACTCTCCCGTTATACTGTATTAGTCACTCTATCATTAAAACTTTCCAATTCACTATATAAATAAACTTGATAAAACTTTTCATGTAACAACAGGGGGACTGAGGGCCAACATTTACAGAACTTTTACTATCCGAAAAAGAAGGAAAAAATTGGAAAGACGTCTTGTAAAATTATTACGAACATTATTTTGAAATAAAACCTTCGAGTAAAAACACTTTATCTCAACTTTACGATGAAAAGATTTAAGTCACAAAATTTTTTGAGAATGGTACATACCTATCCTTATAAAAAAGGTGTTCAAAATCTTAATTAAAAGATCAATAATTAGGTAAAAGAAGAAAATAACTTAAAGAAAAATACGTAGAATTTAACAGGAAAATAGGAAAAGGTTCTACTTATCCGTTTTAGTAATAAATAAATGTTACTTTTGACGGGATTTATTTAACGAAAGACAACTCAAAGAATGTTTTGTGGACAGTCTCTATTTAAAACACATGTCCTTTTACATTCTTTATTGATAAAACATATTTTGAGAACGATACATACTGACTATATTTTATGAGGTGGGTAGGACAAGGACGGTAGGAAAGTTAGAATTTCTTTTCGATGTTATCGTAAGGTTAGGTAAGTAACCACCCCCGGAGTTCCAGTATTCGGTTATGTTTGTCTTTGTACCTTTCCGTTACATTTTTGATCTTTTTTTTTTTTCGACAAAAAGAGTAACAATCGTACTTTATAACACCATCCGAATTATGAAAACTTGTAAATTAAGTATACCGACTTATATAAGTACTCGTACACTAAAACAATAAGAGTTTACTCAGTGAGTTCCACTGTACCATTAAATAAAATCTGTTGTCTTACTTAGTTGGAGTGAAACCGACAATGACAAACTAAACTGTTGTCACCCTGAATCGACACCTGAACAGGGGAACAAACGAACAAACAGAAGTAAAGGAGAGACCGTTTGATTTGTTAAGTAAATAAACTCTATTAGGTTCGACGGAGGGAAGGGTAAAAAAAAAAAAGAAAAAATCGGTAAATAATTTAGTCTATGTTAGGACCCGGAGATGTACTCTATCTCAAGAAATTTTTTAAAATATTCCCGAATCAAAAAAAAGTTTAAGTCTTGTGTATACTCATAGAGAAAAAGTCCATATAAATTACTTCTAATGATAGTAAATAACCTTTTTCCTCCAAGGTACACAACCAAGACATCAAGTGACCGTAAATTGAATTAGAGAGTTTTGTTCAAAAGGTTAGACATTTACCCCTTACTATGGTTGAAGTATATCTAGATTCCTCCTAATTTCTCCTCTTGAACTTATAATGTCTCCGTTCCTCTACAGTTAACTTTACGAAGAAGGTCAAATATCGATAAACCGAGGACCCTTCCGGTAAAGGGAAGGGACTCATAGTAAAGACAGTATAAATGTCACTTTTTATTGTCATGGGTGAAGTCTGAACCCCGCTAACTCATTCTACTATTTCTTCTGTGTGAAGTTACAAAAGGTTCTGATGGTTTAGTAAAGTTATAATTCATTCATCGTCGTACATTTTTATAATTGAGTAAAAGAAGTTGTTCCCGATGAATAGAAACCTCCATAAACTCCCCTACCGTAAAATAAAGGATTAAGTCACAATAGATGATATTGTTTTTATTTTTTTTAAATCTACGTTGACGAGACTACAACAGATTTATTTTGATACAATCTTTTTGATGAATCTTATATACGACATTTGTCTCTTTAAAGTAAAGTTCCTTTACAATTTAAGTTTTGTTACGAGATAAGATACCGGGTTTCCTTCCTCAAAACGTCCTCTCCTTCGTTGTCGTCTTACCTTGGTATTTTTATTTATTTATTTATTTATTTATTTACTTTCCCTATCTATCGACCATTATAATTGAGTCGATTGTGTAAAGTCCAACTGAGGGTTCCAAGTGACAGTAATACCACTTTGATGTCTAATGCTTTGTAAAACGGGCTTTGAGTAAAAAACATCTGAGGGAGTTTATAGATACTTCTATGATATATAACTCCCTTTTAGATATAATAACAACACTGAGACAGTCGTGTGTTTGTAGTGCGTGTGTCACTTGTCTGGACTACGTAATTCACAGGACCTGGTAAGTTAAACACTGGGTGTATCTCCAAACTTTTAATTGCTCCATGTTTTAGTAATTATATGGATGAAGAATCTAATTACTTGTCGGACATCTTTTTTTTTTACCGATTTTGTAATGTATTAAACATGTCGAGAGGATTTCTCTCTCTATTAATATCATTAGTATTTAGTAAAAAGCGAGGATTGACATTTAACACTTGTTTCTCTTACTGTCTGTGAGGAAAAGATCAAAATAAAGGTCATTCTTTTATAAAAAACTGTACCCATTGATAGTGGATACTAACAGTCGACTCCCTCTTACCCCCTTCTTTTTGTTAAAACAAAATTAAGGATTTTTTTTTTCTTAGTAAAAAGTCCTTAACAGTACTTACAAGAAACTATTCGTACGTGAAAAGTGTGAAGACTAGTAGGGGTCCAACGGAAACTCCTGTTCCCTTACTTAGTCTTCTTTATTGAAACCTGAAAGTATACTGGAAATAAGATTCGGATTTTCACTCTACAACATCTCTGTCAGAAACTGTTTCAGTTCAAAATAACAAAAAGAAAGGGATGTTTCCTTTTGCTTTGTTGGTGGAACTGGTTTTTTTTTTTTTCATATAGATATGTTGACAGAAATGAAGTACGACTGAGTGGAAAGTTAAGGTGACATTTATTTCCCTATTAAATCCTTGAACTGAAACAGGTATTCATGCGACCCGACCTTCTTCGTGTTCGACCTTAGTTCTAACGGTCCTCTTTATAGTCATTGGAGTCTATACGTCTACTGTGGTGGGAATACCGTCGTTCACTTCTCCTTGACTTTTCGGAGAACTACTTTCACTTTCTCCTCTCACTTTTTCAACCGAATTTCGAGTTGTAAGTCTTTTACTTCTAGTACCGTAGACCAGGGTAGTGAAGTACCCTTTATCTACCCCTTTGTCACCTTTCACAGTTTGAAATAAAAAAGTCCGAGGTTTTAGTGACGTCTACCACTATCGTCGGTACTTTAATGTTCTGCGAATGAGGAACCTTCTTTTCAATACTGGTTGGATCTATCGTATAAGTCTCTTCCGTTACCGTGGGGTGAGGTCATGAGAACGGACCTTTTAGGGTACCTACCTCCTTGAACCATCCGACGTCAGGTACCCCAACGATTCTCAGCCTGTACTGACTCGTCGAAGGGAAAGTTAAAAGTGACAGTACGTAACCTCTTCCTTTACCGTTGGGTGACGTCACAAGAACGGACCTCTTAGGGTCCCTACCACCTCGGACCACCCGACGGTAGATACCCCAGCGTGTCTCAGTCTACGTTGACTTCACTGAATCACCGTTGTCTATCGTATAATTTTTCGTCTCTATAATGAAACGGTCGTTTTCAGGCAGATCAGTTCCGATACCAAAAAGGACACCAGTACATACCTACACTCTCAACCTGACACTTCTTTCGACTCACGGTTTCTTAACTACGAAAATTTGACACCACAACCTCTTCTGAGAACTCTCAGGGAACCTGACGTTCCTCTAGATTGGTCAGGTAAGACTTCCTTCTAGTCGGGACTCTAAAGAAACCTTCCTTACTACGATTTCGACTTTGAGGTCACGAAACCGGTGGAGTACGCTTCTCGACTGAGTAACCTTTTCTGAGACTACGACCCTCCCTAACCCCCGTTCTCCTCTTCCCCTGCTGTCTCCTACTCTACCGACCTACCGTAGTGACTGAACTACCTGCACTCAGACTCATTTGAGACCCTCAACCACTACCTGTCCCTCCGGACCGCACGACGCTAAGTACCCCAGCGTCTCTCAGCCTGTACTACTTGGCTTAAATTGACTTGACTACAAACAGATTTCGTGTTATTGAACTTTTTTTTTTTTCTATGAAGTATAAACCCTTTTGAACCCAAAAATTTCTGTAGATATTTTAACATAAAAACTGTAAAAAAGATTGTAAAAGTCCAACGAGTGTGACGACAATATTGAACCTATTGAGGTCTCTCTGGACCCCAAGAAAGAAAGTGTCTGAACTACTACACTGGTTTACTCTCCAGTTCTCCGTATGTCCAGGGACATACGTACATACGTATGTCCGCGTGTCCAGGTGTACCGTCTGGAAAATTTTGTCGTTATAAACTTTACTGACACGAGGGTCGTCTTAGGCTGTGTACCTCTGAAACCCTTTACCACATAAATTCTTAGTGAGTATCCTCTTTGGTCATTCCCCTACCTCCTTCGTGATTTTCTTTCCTTTTCTTCGTTTCCATCCGAAAATCCGTTTCAAGATATTCCCCACTTTTAAAAAGTTTTGAAATATATAAAACTACGACTTTGGAGGGGTGTTTATCCGACACTCATGGAGACGAACAGGAGGGGACTCACACTGGATTGTGGTAAGTTTGTGGGTTTATGTTACAGAAGTGTCATGAACAAACATAGTGGGACTACGGGTTCTTTTCGTGGACGGGTGGCTAAAAGAAAATAAAAAAAGGACCTTTCGTAGGAAATCGTACTAGACTTTAGTTAAAAATAGTGTAATCTACTTGAAATTGAACTCAATCTTAAAGAATCAAATAAAAAGTAAAACAAAATAAAAGAAACAATGATTTATAAACCACCCTTAAAGACTCTTTTTACTCTATTCCACAATATAATCGAAGGATAACAACGACATACATTGTTTAACGGTATTTAAATCACCACATATTGTTATGCTTTAATAATAAAGTCTCAAGACCTCTACTCTGGTTTTACCCGATTTTAGTTCCCAAGACTATTCAATATAAAGTAGACCTCCGAATCCCTCTCAGAACAAACGACAAAAAAGGACGAAGACCTTCTGTCAACTAAAGAGACCGACACTGAGAGGAGAAGTTAAGGTCGTCACTCCGTAGAAGTTTAAAGTTTGGAGAGAGAGAGTGAGAGAGACTTGAGACGAATGTAGTAGTATAGCGGAAAGGACAGAGACTTAGAGGACAGAGGGAGAAAGAAAGTATTTCTGGGAACAGGGATATTAGACGGATAAAGTTCTGAGAATTAGTATAGACTTTTAGTGTAGAAAAATATTCCACTGTACAATTGTCCAAGACTCCTAATCCTACACCTGTGGAAACACGACAATACGAATCAACAAGTCAGTACAGACTGTGAAACACTGTGGTACCTAACATCGGGTGGCCCGAGGAGACAGGGACCCCTAAGAAGTCCGTTCTTATGACCTCACCCAACGGTACGAGAGGAGGTCCCTAGAAGGGTTGGGTCCCTAACTTGGGTCTATAGGGTGTAACGTCCGTCTAAGAACTAACGGACTCTGTGGTCCCCTTCGGGTTCTTACGACCTCACCGATCAGATAGAGAGGAGGTCCCCGAGAAGGGTTACGTCCCTAGTTTGACCCCAGAGGTTTTAACGTCCACCTATGAAATGGTCTACTCGATATTTCCGTCGGTACCTGTAGAAACCCCCTGGTAATAAAGTAGAGGGTGTTCATATTCGTTATAAATTTTCGTATGAAGAAAAGGGATGTTACCGTCTTTATCAAAATCCATTGGATATAAATTATATGGAGGTGTTTTAACGGTGGTAGGTAACCTAGTATCTTTTTCATTCCCTTAAGGTCTTTTTGTAGATAAAGACGAAGTAATTGATACGATTGTGAAAACTGACACACCTAGTGTTGTTCGACACCTTTTAAGAATTTCTCTACCCTTATGGTCTGGTGGAATGGACGGAGGACTCTTTGGACGTACGTCCAGTTCTTTGTTATCTAGGTTTGTACCTTGTTGTCTGACCAAGTTTTAACCCTTTCCTCTCACAGTTCCGACATATAACAGTCGGACGAATAAATTGAAGATACGTCTCAGGTACTACGCTTTAGGATCCGACTTACTTACTGTACGACCTTAGTTCTAACGGTCCTCTTTATAGTTATTGGAGTCTATACGTCTACTGTGGTGGGAATACCATCTTTCACTTCTTCTTGATTTCTTGAAGAACTACTTTCGTTTTTTCCTCTCACTTTTTCGACAAAATTTTGAGTTGTCAGTTTTTTGATTCTAGTACCGTAGACCAGGGTAGTGAAGTACCGTATTTTTACCCCTTTGTTACTTTCTGAAATAAAAGAACCCGAGGTTTCGGTGATACCTACTACTGAAGTTGGTACTTTAATTTTGTAAACGAGGAACGTTCTTTTCACTAGTGTTTGGATTTGTCATATAATTTTTTGTCTCTGTAGTGAAACGGTTGTTTCCATGTATATTAGTTTCGATACCAATAACGTCATCAGTACATACCTACACTCTCAATTTGGTATTTCTACCGACTCGTAACTTATTAATTATGTAAACTTGACACCACAACCTCTTCTAAGAACTCTCAGGGAACCTATCTTTCCTCTAGTTTGGTCACTTAGGATTTCCTTTAGTCGGGAGTTATAATTAACCTTCCTACTTACGATTTCGACTTCGAGGTTATGAAACCGGTAGACTACGTTTGTCAGTTGTTAAACCTTTTCTGGGACTACGACCCTTTCTGACTCCCGTCCCCCTCTTCTCCCACTGTCTCCTACTCTACCAACCTACCGTAATATCTGAGTTACCTGTACTCAAATTGTTTGACGTCCTCTATCACTTCCTGTCCCTCCAGACCACACGGCATCAGGTACCCCCGTGTCTCATCCTGTGTTGACGCACTGACTTGTTGTTGTTGTTATATACATAAGATAGTAAACTTCGTTAAAGTACTGGAAAAAGAATAGAATTTTCACTTATAAATATCAACAACGTTCAAGATAATTACAAACTTCTTAAAAATCAATTTAGTGAAAATATAACACAACGTAAGATTTAAGTGTGTTTTTCAGTGTGTGTTTTATGATATATCAGCTTATATATATCGAATATATATATATATATATTTGATAAAACTTTTATCAAATAAAAGGAAAAAGGACGTAAGACGATGTCAAGTTTTAAGGGAAACAGGCGGGGGGTTTGGAGTCATGTGTCTATCGGTTCAAGATCTTTTCACTATTTCATTTCGTTATTTAAGATAGTGAGGGGGAAAAATGAACTTACAAAAACCGACAAATTTATGGACCTAAACTGTACTAAAACGTAAATTTCATGTGACCTTAAGGTGAAAAAGGAAAAGGTCCCCTAAAAGGGTTGGGTCCCTAATTTGGACCCAGAGGGTATCACGTCCGTCTAAGAAATGGTTGATTCGTACTCCCTTTTGGTGAAGATAAATATCTTAGACCTTAAATGTAGGACGTGTGATTCACACTCAGAAGTATAACGGTGATTAATAGACGGTTTAAATCCAATAATTTTATATATAAATGTGTATATATAACAAATAATTCTTTACACATATTTAACGTATGTTATTTAAAATAAGAAATTTAGTATGTTAATTTGCTAATAAGTCATTAAAGTTAAAAACGTTGGTAACCGTATTAAATCAAAATCATGTAAAGTTAATGAGGTCTTTTTCAGTAGGACGGTGAAAACAAGGGTAGGGTCGGAGTCCGTTAGTAGTTAGATGAAAACTAGAAATAGTCAAACTACCAAAACCTATAAGGTATATTTACCTTAATACGAGACACACCAGAACACACAGATCAAAGAAAGTGAACTGTCCATAAAGACTTCACTTCACTTAACTTTCAGTGATCAGTACAGGTTGAGAAACGTTAGGGTACCTGATATCTCAAGTACCTCAAGAGGTCCGGTCCCATGACCTCACCCATCTGAAAAGGAAGAGGTCCCCTAGAAGGGTTGGGTCCCTAGTTTAGGTCCAGAGGGCGTAACGTCCATCTAAGAAATGGTCAACTCAGTGCTCCCTTCCGGTATATAAAGACTCCAAGTGGGTACAAAATCGAACACAGTGACAAAGGAAAAAAATACAACAACAAGCCAACGAGTCAACACAAACTGGGACGTTGGGATACCTGGCGTCGTGTGGTCCGGAGAGACAGGAAGTGGTAAAGGACCTCGAACGAGTTTGGTTACAGGAAATTCAGCTACTACGGTAGGTTGGTAGAGTAAGAGATAACAGGGTAAGAGGAGGACGATAGTTAGAAGGGGTCGCAGTCTCCGAAATGGTTACTCAGTCGAGAAACGAAGTCCACCGGTTCTATAACCTCGACATCGTAGTTATGAAGGTTACTCATAAGTCCCAACCAAAGGAAATCCTAACTGACTAAACTAGAGAAACATCAAGTTCTCTGGGAGTTCTCAGAAAAGGTTGTGGTGTCAAGTTTTTGTAGTTAAGAAACCGTACGTCTGAAGAAATACCTGGTTGAGTATATAGGTATGTACTGATGACGTTTTTGTTATCGAAACTAATATCCATGAAAACAGTTGTTTCATTACGGAGACGGAAAATTATGTGACAGATCCAAACAGTATCAAAAAGAAGGTTCCTTGTTCGTAAAATTTAAAGGACTTAAGTCAGCGACTAAAACCTCGGGACCTTTTATTTCAGAGAGTACAAAGGTAACAAAGGAGTAAAAATACGACAATTCACTACCCTGGTCTACGGATCAAAAAACTTACAACTCGAAATTCGGTTGGAAAAGTGAGAGAAGAAAGTGAAAGTAGTTCTCCGAGAAATCAAGGAGAAACGAAAGACGGAATTCCCACCACTGTAGATGTATAGACTCCATAACTATAAAGAGGGTCGTTAGAACTAAGGTCGAACACTAAGTAAGTCGGGTTGTAAAGTGTACTACATGAGACATGTCTTTAATTTAGTTATCCCACTGTTATGCGTCGGAACTGTGTGAGGAAAAGGTTAAAGCTTGGTCAGACAACAAGATACAAGTCAAGATTGACAACAAAGAACAGGACGTACGTCCAAAGAGTCCTCCGTCTATTCCACCAGACCATAAGGATAGAGAAATTCTTAAAAGGTGTCGAACAACACTAGGTGTGTCAGTTTCCACAATCGTATCAATTACTTCGTCTGTATCTACAAAAAGACCTTAAGGGAATGAAAAAGATACTAGGTTACCTACCACCGTTAAAACACCTCCATATAATTTATATCCAGTGGATTTTGATAAAGATAGTGACATCTCCATTCTTTATACGAAAATTTATAACGAATATAAACACCCTCTACTTTATTACCAGGGGGTTTCAACAGGTGTCCGAAGGAAACATCGAGTAGACCATTTCATAGGTGGACGTTAAAACCTCTGGGGTCAGACTAAGAACGTAACTCTTCTAGGGGTCCTCTTTACTATTCGATGGGTGAGGTCAATAAGAACCCTAAGGGACAACAGTCCATTCCACTAGACCTTAAGGGTAGAGAAATTCTTAAAAGGTGTCGACAACACTAGATGTGTCAGTTTCTGATCGTATCAGTTACTTTATCTTCATTACAAAAAGACCTAAAGAGAACGAAAGAGACACTAGGTTGCCTACGACCGTAAAGTTAGAGACTAAGAAGACGGAAAAGATTTAGGTCGAAAATGTAGACCTTCAAGATCCAAGTGTACGACAACTTCGGATTGAACATACTAAAACCCGAACTAGAACGATTGTACACTTTACTCCTGTTAACACGTCTAAAATTTATAAGAAACCGTAACGACAGAAACCATAACCTTAATTTTGACTGGAAAAGGACAGGACACCGGTGGCGACTCAAAAGGTTAAAACGACCGTATAACTCACATCGTGAAACCGTCTTAGTACAAAATCCTAAACTTTATCGAGTTGACCTTAAGGTACTGGAGGTGAGATAACATATTATGTAACACGAATAAATAAATAGTCGAGTATCCATAAACCTAATGAAATTTACGAGTTAATTAAACTTACTATAAGGGTATTTTTAAGTATATGTTCATAAACACACATGTACAAAAGCAAAGGGAACCTATCAAAAGATCCTTACCTTTACGTCCTATTATACGATTTAAATATAAATTGAAAAAATACTATGACTGTTTTATAAACTTTCGTCGCTATGGTAAAAATAAAGGTGGTCGTTACATCCTCCCACACTGAAAAGGTGTAGGAAAGATTATGAATGTTGATAAACTGAAAAACTAATATCGTTAGAATCACCCATGACTCACGAGATAAGCATAACACTAAAAAAAAATTAAAATACCAATAATTGCTATAACTCTACATAAGTATACTCTATTTCCTAATTCTGGCTCACCATATATTTCCCTTTCTCATCTCCTTAGTGACCGATAGTATCCACTGTAGTAGAGAAGAAAACTCGTGGATTAAATTCCATTACATGTTAAGGACACAGGGTAAACATTAGTCTGACCATCAGACATTTTTATCTACTCCACTAAAAAGAGAGTTCTCCAAATCAGATCATCCCCTCCCCAGTTTCACATTTTGACTTCGATACTTGGGTGGGTCTAACCGAATGGTTACAGTTTTCTCATTTTTTCGTTATGTAAGACTAATCCTCTTATCTCTCCGAACCCTTTATTTTGATTTAAATTTTTTTATTATATTAAACATTGAATTAGTCTTTCATCTTCATAGGGTCTCTTTCTAGACCCTGGTCGCATGACATCTTAAATCTTTCTTTACTCACACTTTTCTTGGAACACCCCGAACTGTTCAATGAAGCAAATTCACCTTTAATCTCACGTACTTTTTCATTTACAATTTTAATTCTATTTGAAAATTGACTTAACTCTTCAAGGTTTTAACTAAGGACTCACTCGATAATCCAACCAACGTCAAAAACGTGACAACTTTAAACGTAAAATATAACCCTACGTAAGAATTTATTTACACTAATACAATATGTAGTAAATTTACGTGTAAAGAGTGAAATACGAAAAAAAACGATTACTGAATTAACGACAAATAAAATATAAATAAAATCTGATCTCTTTACTACAATCTGTTTTACGTTTAAGTTCACTAAAAGAATAAACTCAAGTTTTACCCAACATTTCGTCGTCTCTGTTGAGTACTGTAGTTATTGTGTAAACCGGGTTCTTGACGATTAACTGTCTATCATACGACCACCAAGTTCTTTAAAACGTTTCCTCTGTTCCTGGAACTTCTACTCGTATCACCGGTCGGTAACCTTCAACTGTTGTTGGTTGACTCTCGTTGATAGATTCGACTAGGAGAATGTTTATGTGTTCTTCAACGGCTTCTAGAGCTGTAACTGGTAAAATACCAACAAGTCGTAAACTTCGTTTAACCTGTCGACTTTTTCAAGTCATTCACCCACGGAGTACTGACTGACGATTATTTTTTTTTTTAATAGTAAAACTTCATAGTAGAAAATAAGATATGTTGTTGTTGTTTGGTAAAGAGTTGACCTAACACTTTACTGTGTTTTTTACCTATAATATGTTCTTGATAACTACTGGTCGAGTCACCAACCTGACTTTTCTCCGAGGTTTCGTGAAGGGTTTCGGTTTGAACGTCGTGTTTTTGACCGTACCAGTGACAAACCACCAGACGACGACCAGACTAGGTGATATCGAAAGACTTAGGTTAACTTTGGTAAATTAGACTCTTCATACGTGTCGTTTAACTACTCTACGTCGTTTTGGTGTTACGGACTTTGACCGTGACCAGTTGTCTTACCCAGATTAAAAGGCACTGTTGCGGACTAGAGTTCAGTGTGTTGGTTTCGAAGTTTTGAACTTCAAAACCCGATACTTCAAAACCGGGTAGGTAGTATAAGTGGACTGGAGAACGGTTGACTGATAGTGAAGAAGTTCGTAGAGCTGTTGAAAAACGTTCCTTTTGAGAAGGTATTCATCGTCGTCCGTCTTTTACGAAAAGTTATTAAACGACTTAAGATTTCGTGTCTAAAAATACGATGTTTTTATTTGTAGAGAGTGACCTTTTTAAACAATTAACATTACCGTGGATAAACTAATTATTTCTACACAAACCCGGATCGATATCACTAAATTTTAGGTCAGACTTTGACTTTGGTACCCCCGTGGTTGGATTGTGAAGAGGGGTGGGATGTAATAGTACATATTGTTTGGAAGTCAGTAGGGATGAGGAACGATATGAGGCAGACATCACCGGGACAAGAAGGAGAAAGGAAAGAAATTTCTGAGGGTGTATAAACAAGAAATACCGAAAACTAGAACAATAAGGAAAACTAACATTTTAAAGTAAGGGATTACAGGTGTACCGAATGGGATAATCAGTCAGTCCAGAGTGAAATAATGACACCAGTAGGAACCGATGAACCTAACCTATCGATTTGTGAGGTAGATGATGGTAGTACAAAACAAAATTAGGACCGTAAGTAGTGATGGACCTTAACAGACCATGTAAATAGATAAACTGTCGGATATAGTAGAGTGAAAGTTAGAGACTTTTACAAAATCGAAGAATTTACACATTCGGTAATCGGGGTAGCTAATAAAGTGAAGGTTACAGACCTTCTCACGGAATCTGTATGACCTACGAGTCTCGTAAAATGACTTACTTAATGTTTTCGGAAACTTACGGTACCTTATACCCTATGTACTACGTCCAAGTTTAAATAGAATTAGATACCTAAAGGGACTCTTTCAATGAATTTTTAGAAACTCAGAGTCAAAGAACTATACAAATTACGCCTATGATTATAGTTGAAATATCTCAACGATACTCCAAGTCGTTAATACGTCCTTTCACAGATTGTATCATTTACTATGTATCATTTGAAAACTCCCAATATGCCGTAATAATAATAATGATAGTAATAATAAAGGAAATCCATAATATCAAATAAGTTTCCTCTTTAAATACCATATTGATTTAAAAGTTTTTAGTCTCTCAGTCATCCATTCTCCTACTTAATTTCTCCCGTTCCACAGTAAGTCATTCCTTTACCAAGACATCCATGTGCAATTGTTACATTGACAACATTAGGACATTTATGAAGACTAGATAATCAAAGAGTACCTTTAAAGATTCTGAGTCTCTCCGTAAGTCAAACTGTTATAAACGTCTGACGATTACCGGTAACAATATTTGTCCTTTGTCATGAGTGTAGGGGGGTTTAGAATTTTACTACAAACGGCATTATGTCCTAAACGAATTTACTGTGTGTCACCTTATCTAACGGTTCGTGTCTCTTCTTTTAATTATACCTTATTATTTATCAATGAATTTAACTACAAAATAATTTTAAAAATTGTCTTTATACACTTACGGTAAGGTTTCTTTCAATCTTTTGGTTACAAAGACAAGTAATTTCTTTGACGTTATTATAGTCATCATACAATAAACATAAATGACTTACTTCTGCGAACATCTTGTAATATTTTTGATTATCATACTTGTACTGTATAGTTCTTCAGAATAAAAGGAGTAAAAGAAACTAAGACACCGAATTAACTAAACCTTCACGGATGAAGAACGTCTTTTCTGACCCATGTGTTTAAAGACAGAAGGTTTATCTTTTGTTCTTTTGAAGTTAAATTTATTTCGGTTATACATTTTTTTTTTATAATTAAATAGTCTAAAAATATAGACTCCCTGAAGGTTTCTTTATCGAAACGTTTTACTGAGTGGTATCAAGACAAGTAAATCTTAAACTAGGAGATAGTGTCACAAGTCTAGTTCCAGTCACAATGAGAAATAAATTAACCAACCTTAGGTTAAATTATTAACATAAGTTAAACCCCTCAGTCTAAATTTATTCGAATAGATAATTACTTCTCCCAGTAATTATTGAACCTGTCATAGGACTTACCGTTCTTCGTGTCACTATCATCAGAACTTTTGTACAGTATTCTTGATTTGATTCCTTGATACCTATAAATTGTATTCCATTCTTTTTGTGACTGTATCATCTCTATTAGTTACTCTAATTCCTTCAACTACAACAGTACGTCAGAAAATCTCTCATAGTCAGAAGTGTACAGACCTATACTTTACTTAACAGGATACTTTCTTTAATACACTTCATGTGTGTCAACATCTCCTGTCCTAATCCTACCATCCATCTTTGGTAATATGCATACGTATATATCCAGTTTATACGTACGACGACGACGACGACGACGACGACGACGACGATTCAGCACAGTCAACACAGGCTGAGACACGCTGAGGTATCTGCCGTCGGGTGGTCCGAGGCGGCAGGGACCCTAAGAGGTCCGTTCTTGTGACCTCACCCAACGGTAAAGAAAGAGGTGTTGTATACGTATCTGTAACTGTTTTGATCCGGGTCTAAACTGTCCCGTGAGAGTACTCCAGAACATGATCTTCGTTCACCGACAGTAAGGTTCAGACACTACCGGTCTGGCGCTACAACACTCTTACACCACCTTCTTCAACAGATGGTTATGACGATAGTAGGGAAGATTATGATTCTAAACAGTTAAGTATTTTCGGTACGACACATTGAGATGTGTATCATTGGACTAAGAGACTAAGAATGACACCTACCTCCGATTCCCCTGTATTTACCGTCAAAAGTCATGTACTAGGTTTTTCTAGACCTCGGAATAATCTCATTAGTCAGACGGGTTCGATTGAAAATACTTCCTACTCACTCTGTGTTAGGTAAAAAATGAATTAACGAACGTGAAAGATTAGTACAGGACGTTCTAGACTTTTCGTTTTTATTTATTTATTTATTATTGTATTTCATTCGGTATAGTTCGGAAAGACCTTGTACTTTCGTGTGTTCACTCGTCTCCTCACCAACGAATCTACCGACCTACCACCTTAATCTTGTTAGTCAACTCCTCCTTTGTTTGGTCCGACCGTGTGGTTCGTAAAGTTTATCACAAGGTTTTTTACTTCCTTTATATTATCCCTAAATGGAATCTTTGTCTAGAAAATCCAATCCGCGAAGAAATCGTTATTGGATGTTTAAAAAAATTTTTTACTTGATATCAATTACATGTTATAACACAATCAAAGTCCACATGTCGTTCCACTAATTCTATATACACGTATATATATACATATATATATACATTGTTACAGTATACACATTGTAACTTTGAGAGTCTTTAGTTGATACATGATTAACAGTCTATTCTTTGTACTTCTACGAGTCTTTAATTCACTGAATTTGGTTCACTGTTCACTGAAGTCAAGAGAAACTTAGTTTTCTGTCCGTATAAATGTACTTGATACTAAAGGTTTTTACGTAATTACCAAATGAAGATTTATTAAATTTATATATCAAGTCAAGTCAGCGAGTCAGCATAGACTGAGAAACGGTGGGGTACTTAACGTCGTGCGATCCGGAGGGACAGGTAGTGGTTGAGGGCCTCAAGTAAGTCTGAGTGCAGGTAACTCAGGCACTACGGTAGGTCGGTAGAGTAGGGGACAGCAGGGGAGGAGGAGGACGGGGGTTAGGGAAGGTCGTAGTGTCAGAAAAGGTTTCTCAGTTGAGAAGTGTACTCCACCGGTTTCATGACCTCAAAGTCGAAATCGTAGTAACGAAGGTTTCTTGTGGGTCCTGGCTAGAGGAAATCTTACCTGACCAACCTAGAGGAACGTCAGGTTCCCTGAGAGTTCTCAGAAGTTTACTTATCTTTTCGACGTTCATGTGATGTGTTTTAATAGTATAGGGTCTTTGGTCAAAGAGATTGACAATTTCTAACAACGTAAACGAGATACTACAAACAAGAGGAGAGACAGGGAGACGTATTGGGGTAATAGTAATCAGAAGAATACTCGGTAAACTCTTACTCGATGGTTTTTGGATTACCGAACGACGTATAAAATGGATCTTATTTGGGATTATGGGAATGATACCGTTATTCTAAGACTTTCTTGACCGGTGTCTGAAAGGGAGATTAGTGAACAGTAAAAAAGTTACGTGAGGTCGTGTGACCGTAGGGACGACAAGGAGGGTGGACTCTCTGATGATACGAACGTCGACGTGGTCAGACCTTGTAAGGAGGGGATTTGTGGGTACCCAGAGTGAGAACGTGAAGTAAAACCAAAGAAAGGACTAGTGTAAACGGTGAGTCCCAAGAGGTCCCGTTGTCTTGGTTCGAGAGGAGAACAGACACACACACACTCACACACACACACACACACACACACATGTACACACGTACATATATTTTTTGTAGAGAGATCTACCTCTCTCCTTCTTTTTCCTCCTCCTTCTTCTCCTCCTTCCTCCCTCTCCTACCCCTCTCCTCTTTTTCCTCCTCCCACTCCCATAGGGTCAGACTCCCAGACTCTTAGATACCCGTTGGGTGATAGACAATATGACGGACTTTTATACACGAGACATTTTCGTTCCGAAGTAAAAAAAACCTATGGTAACATAAAGGTCACGGACTTTGTCACGAACTTTGTATAGAGCCTGATTAATTTATAGATAAGTGAAAAATTTTTTATTTACTCATAATTACTAATGTCACTACCTTAAGGTCAACTCGATAAAGTTTAGGACTTTCGACTACGACACTTTCCCGACGTGAGTTATACGGTCGTTTAAACCTTTTGAGTCGTCACCGGTGTCCTGACCTTTTCCAGTCAAAAGTGAGTTTAGGGTTTCTTTCCGTTACGGTTTCTTACGAGTTTGATGGTGTGTTAACGTGAGTAGAGTGTACGATCATTTCGTTACGAGTTTTAAGAGGTTCGGTCCGAAGTCGTTATGCACTTGGCACTTTAAGGTCTACAAGTTCGACCAAAATCTTTTCCTTCTCCTTGGTCTCTGGTTTAACGGTTGTGGGTGACCTAGTACCCTTTTCGTTCTCTCAAGGTCTTTTTGTAGATAAAGACGAAATAACTGATACGGTTTCGGAAACTGACACACCTAGTGTTATTTGATTACCTTTTAAGACTTTCTCTACCCTTATGGTCTGGTGGACTGGACGGAGAACTCTTTAGACACACGTCCAGTCCTTCGTTGTCAATCTTGACCTGCACCTTCTTTTCTGACCAAGGTTTATCCTTTTCCTCATGTAGTTCCGACATATAACAGTGGGACGAATAAATTGAATATACGTCTCATGAAGTACTCTTTACGACCCGACCTTCTTCGTGTTCGACCTTAGTTCTAACGGCCCTCTTTATAGTTATTGGAGTCTATACGTCTACTGTGGTGGGAATACCGTCTTTCACTTCTCCTTGAGTTTTCGGAGAACTACTTGCACTTTCTCCTCTCACTTTTTCAACCGAATTTCGAGTTGTAAGTTTTTTGATTTTAGGACCGTAGACCAGGGTAGTGAAGTACCCTTTATCTACCCCTTTGTCACCTTTGTCACAGTCTGAAATAGAAAAACCCGAGGTTTTAGTGACGTCTACCACTGACGTCGGTACTTCAGTACTTTAATTTTCCGCGAATGAGGAACCTTCTTTTCAATACTGGTTGGATCTATCGTATAAGTTTTCGTCTCTGTAATGAAATGGTTGTTTCCATACAGATCAGCTCCGATACCAAAAAGGTCACCAGTACATACCTACACTCTCAACCTGACACTTCTTCCGACTCGTGGTTTCTTAACTACGAAAACGTGACACCACAATCTCTTCTGAGAACTCTCAGGGAACCTGACGTTCCTCTAGGTTGGTCAGGTAAGACTTCCTCTAGTTGGGACCCTAAAGAAACCTTCCTCACTACGACTTCGACTTTGAGGTCATGAAACCGGTGGAGTACGCTTCTCAACTCAGTAACCTTTTCTGAGACTACCACCCTCCCTAACCCCCGTCCTCCTCTTCCCCTACTGTCTCCTATTCTACCGACCTACCGTAGTGCCTGAGCTACCTGCACTCAGACTCGCTTGAGGCCCTCGACCACTACCTGTCCCTCCGGACCGCACGACGCTAAGTACCCCAGCGTTTCTCAGCCTGTGCTGACTCGCTGACTTGACTTGACTTACTAATGTCAATAACTGCCGTAATATCAATCATGATTTAACACTTTTGAACATCCAATAGATTTAGAAGCTAGGAAAAAATGGGGTCCCGGAGATTATGATCATCACTTAAACATAACTTCCTCACTATTTTACTTATTTGTTTACTCATTTTTTTTTTTTTTCGATCCTCGGTAAGTACATCAAGACCCAAAACATAAAGGCAGGGTCACGGGGAAGATCATCGGGTGTGTTGATACAGAATGGATAGATCGATGTACTGAAGGGACAAAAGTTCCGACCGTTTTAAACAAAACGTTTTACGTAAACAATGATTTTTATTAACGACCAGTTTGAAGAAAAGAAAAGAAAAAAGGATTTTCCAGTAATTTAGAGAAAAATGTGTCCACTTTAAGAGTCAGACTTTTGTAAACTTTTTATCGACATTATCGAACGTTCTGAATATTTATCGATTTACCACGAAATTAAATTTATTTTCACGGAAAATTTATTCGTTATTTTTACTGAAAATTCCGTTCAAATAAAAGTCACAACTGTTACCCCTTACTTTTGGTTTATGGAAATCACGTCAAAAGTGAGTACATATTCGAATAAAGGTACTCACAAACTTTGTATGTTGACTCTCTCTTATCTGTACATCGGACCGGTAGTCACAACCTCAGAACCAGACTACGGGAGAAGTGAGAACCCGTTTAAAAGACTACCGAAACATACACCATGTTGTTTACTGTCGTGGGGGACAAAGGTGAATTGGGTACAAGTCTATGTTTAAGACAACGAATGACACCCTAATTCCCGTTTTAAAAGAGACCCGGAGACAAAGGGGTAAAACTTGTTTTTCCTGTATAATTGTTTCGACTCGTGACTTCTTAATTACGAAAACCTAACACCACAACCTCTTCTGAGAACTCTGAGGGAACCTGACGTCCCTTTAGGTTGGTCAGGTAGGATTTCCTCTAGTCAGGACTTATAAGTAACCTTCCTGACTACAACTTGGACTTTGAGGTCATGAAACCGGTGTACTTCCCTTCACGACTGAGTGATTTTTTCTAGGACTACGACTCTTTCTGACTTCCACCCTCCTCTTCCCCTACTGTCTCCTACTCTACCGACCTACCGTAGTGTCTGAGCTACCTGCACTCAGACTCACTTGAGGCCCTCTACCACTACCTGGCCCTCCGGACCGCACGACGCTAAGTACCCCAGCGTTTCTCAACCTGTGCTCACTCGCTGACTTGACTTGACCTGACATCGGATGGTCCGAGGAGGGAGGTACCCTAAGAGATCCGTTCTCATGACCTCACCCAACGGTTTGATCTTTAGATTCGTCACAACTGAGTCTAACGATCAGTTCCTCGGGAAGGGTAAAATAGAAACTTTACAAAGACGTTAGATGGTGTAGGCAAGGATTTGGGTATGACGAAGGATTAGTCAAGTCGTAAAGTCCTGAAGAATAATTGCTCTAACGAACCGGAAAGACGAAGATTAGAATCGAAGAGGTTAGGTTAACTTAGTTTTGACAGTTATGAAAAGTTTAAACATAACACAATGAGAGATATCGTTACCTAAGAACAACTTATTTCTAATTTAATTTTTTTTTTTGTCACGTTATCTTTATTTTCGTTTTCTTTCTTTATCATTGATTGGTTTGAATGTTCAAAAACATGTCGTTTCCTTTGGTATTTGTTTTACTTTTCTGTTGGATATTTAACCCTCTTTTATAAAATTTTGATACGTCGGTTGTTCCCGAATTAACGATTTTATATATTTGTTGAATATTTTGAGTTATCATTAGTCCTTTTATTTTTACTTTCACCTGTCTTCTGGATTTATTTGTAAAGAGGTTTCTTCCGTATGTCGACCGGTTGTCCGTGAACCTTTCTACGAGTTGTAGTGATTAATAATCTCTTTACGTCTAGTTCTGATGTCACTCCATGTTGGAGTTTGTGGTCAGTAATTTTTCAGCTGTTTATTTTTGATGATCTCTCCCACACCTCTTTTCCCTAGGGAAGACGGGACAATCCCTCTTACGTTTAACTACATGGGTGATACTTTGTATCATATCACCAAGGAATTTTCGGACTTTTATCTCAACGGTATACTTGGTCGTTAGGGTGAGGACCCGTTTATGGACCTTTATTCAATTAAGTTTTTTTACGTATGTGACAACACAGGTATCGACACGATAAAGAATGTTGGTTCCGAACCCTCGTTGGATTTACTGGTCGTTGTCTACTTACCTGTTTCTATACCATGTATATGTGTTACCTTATGATGATTCGGTATGTTTCGTACTTTATTACGGTTAGCGTCGTTGTACCTGCCTGGACATCTAATAGTATGATTTGCTACATTCTTCTTTCTCTTTCTGTTTGTGGTGGATCATGAGTATGCACCTTGGATTTTAGATTGTGTTTACTTGAATATAACCTTTGTACCTATTGTCTGAACACCAACAGTTCCCCTTATCCCCATCCCCTTTCTACCTGTCCCTTAAGTCCAAATTGTCTATGTTTGATAATATATCTCACCTATTTGCTGTTCCAGGATGACATATCGTGTCCTTTTATATGAATTATAAGATATTGTTTAGTATTAACTTTTCTTATATTTCTTTTTACACACACACACATATATATACACATACATATATATATGTATGTGTATATACATACATATTCACATCAGTGAGTCAGTACAGACTGAGAAACGCTGGAGTACCTGACATCGGGTGATCCGAGGAGACAGGTACCCTAAGAGGTCCGTTCTTATGACCTCACCCAACGGTAAAGGAAGAGATCCCTTAGAAGGGTTGGGTCCCTAGCTTGGACCCAGAAGGTGTAGTGTCCGTCTACGAAATGGGAGACTCGGTGGTCCCTTCGGGTAAACATACATACATACATACATACACACATATATATATATATATATATATATATATATATATATATACATATATGCACGTACAATTAGACGAATTCAGTACAGACTGAGAAAAGCTGGGAGGGATACCTGACTTCGGACGGTCCGAAGAGACAGGTACCCTAAAGGGTCCGTTCTTATGGTCTCACCCAACCACACGGGAAGAGGTCTCCTAGAAAGGTTGAGTTCCTGACTTAGGTACAGAGAATCGAGAGGACGTAATTGTCCGTCCAAGAAATGGTGATTACAGTGGACCCTTCGAATTTATATATATATATATATATATATATATATATTAAAACAACATATCGTCTTTAATTATGTATTAACATTTTCTTCATATGAAATCATTTTATTTAAAATATCTTGTTTTGAAATTGGATAGTAAATTCGAGAAAATTCTGGCCCAGGAACCGTATGTAGTTCCCACGTATAACAGTGACAAGAATAAATGGAATATACGTCTCATATAGTGTGTTTTACGACCCGACTTACTGAATATTCGACCTTAGTTCCAACGACCCCTTTTATAGTTGTTGGAGTCTATCCGTCTACTTTGGTGGGTTTACCCACTTGAACTTCTTCTTGACTTCTCGGACAATTACTCCCACTTTTCCTCCCATTTTTTAGACCGAATTTTGAGTCATAAGTCTTTTGATTCTAGTACAGTAGACCAGGGTAGTGAAGTACCGTTTATCTACTCCTTTTTCACCTTTGTCACTTTATAAAATAAAAGGACCCGAGGTTTTAGTACACCTGTCACTGACGTCGGTACTTTAATATTCTGTGAACGAGGAACCTTCTTTTCGATACTGTCGTATAATTTTTCGTCTCTGTAGTGACACAGTTGTTTCCAGTCATATCAGTTTTTATACTATAAAACGTCATCAGTTCATGTCTACACTCTCAACCTGGTATTCCTTCCGACTCACGACTTCTTAATTGCTAAAACTTGATACCACGACGTCTTCTGAGAACTCTCAGGTAACCTGTCATTCCTCTAGTCTGTTCAGTTAGGATTTCCTTTAGTTGGGACTTATAAGTGACCTTCCTGACTACGACTTCGAGACTATGAAACCGGTACACTACACTTCCCGGTCGAGTAACCTTTTCTGGGACTACGACTCTTTCTAACTCCCGTCTTTCTCTTCAGCCCCTGTCTGTTATTCTACCAACCTACCGTAGTGACTGAGTTACCTGTACTCAAACTATTTCGAGATCCTCTATCACTTCCTTGTTGTCCCTCCGAACCGTACGACGTTAGGTACCCCAGCATTTCTCGACCTGTGTTGGATCACTGACTTGCTGTTGTTTCTGGAGCAGGATTCGATGGATACGTCAGTGTAAAAGTAGTGGCAAGAGACTCAGGGCACATGAGATCAGTGTTGACAAAAGAGACTGAATCATGAAGATACATGGACAATGGAACATGTACATTGAGGACTGGTCGGTCAAGTTTAATTGGTCTGGGAGATAGTATAGTGACACAAAATAATGGAAATATTGTACATATAGGTTGACTATAAAAGAGTGAATAAACAAATATATAACGGTATTATAGTTAAGGTATTCTTGATATTACGACAGAACAAATTAGTACGATAGGACCTTAGAAGTGTTAATAGACCTTTTACAAAGGTTTAACATAATTTATTCATTTATTTATTTAAGGAGAGGTTAACGGAGAAGATTAACCGGTTGAACAAAAGTAGAAAATTAAGAGCGACATTATCTGATGTCTCCTATACTGTCTCTACTGACCAAGAGTGGTGATAAGTACAGGAGAAGAAGGACTAGTCTCAATCTGATGTAAAGGGTCGTAGATAACGTCAATCTATACCAGTATACTGATAATGGACCGGTTGCATTACGTTACTTGTCTTCACTACAACTGACGAAGATCATGATAAGACTGGGTATATTTGCAGGACATGTGTCCCGAAGGGAGTATCGAGTCAGGCATTTCTTAGACGGACGTTACGTCTCTGGACTCAAGCTAAAGACCCAACCCTTCTAGGGGACCTCTTCCTTTACCGTTAGGTGAGGTCATAAGAACGGACCTTTTAGGGTACCTGTCTATTCGGTACACCAGCGTCCTAAGTATGTGCTGAATCACTGATTTGGTGGTGGTAGTGTGTTGGTAACGAGAATAAGAAGTCAAGTCCCATTTACTTTTACTCAGACCCCTTAGATACATTCTTCCCTCCGTGTTCTACCTTCTTCGGACACGGGGACTTTTCGGTTAATCTCATCTTAGAGACGGGAGATTTGTCGTGGGTGTGACTTCACACTGACTCGCTATCTGAAGATAAAGTAATTCAGTAACCCCAAACTCCTTATTGGTATTATCGTTAAATGGTATAGGACTGAGTTTGTTTAGTAAATCACTCTCGTACACTCGGGACCGAGGTACGAGTTTATTTGATACTAATAAAAAATTTCCGTTCACAGTACCGACTAAATTAGAAGTCGGGAATCATGTTAACGACTATGTAGACCATACTGCTCTTACCTACTTATTAATGTCACTACAAGTTTAAGAAACGTTTACTCTAAATGAGGGTTTACTTTGACTTCGGGGGACAAAACATAGTTAAAAGGGAATCGACTTAGTTTTACTTTTCCTCATTATCTTTTTCTTGTCGTGCACTCTGGTCTGACTGGGCAAGAAGAGTTTCTGACGAAGACTGATACACTGGAACCCTTTCAATAAAAAGGATACGTTCAAAGTTAAAGAAGTAGACATCTACCCCTATTATTAATAATACTCCTGATCTCTATCTTTTGTATTTAGTATATTAACACGGACCGTTTATACGATATATTTATACCATACCCATTCCTAATAAAAGTATTGATATACCGTTTTTATATATAAAGAGGTACCTTTAACACCTTGTTTCGTCTCGTCAGAATGAACCATCTCATCGACTCTTCCAGTAATCATGACTATTGTAACGAACGTTTCCTTCCTTCGATACGGTAAGGAGACGTCAAAACCAATTCCAGATTACGAATGCCCCTCTATCCGTCGTACATGGAAACGTTCCTCTTTCGACTGTCATTGAGTTTTCGTCACGTCCGTGGGGTCCCGAAACGACTTTCGAGTCCGGTAAACATTCTTCGTCACTGACTGGGTCGGTGGCTCTTGTACTGTCCGTCTTTAGGTCTCTAAACTCCTAATGTTCCCGACTCGCTATCGTTGTCCTTAAGGGGTCAGGAAGAAGTGATAAGGCGTCGTGACGTAAGTAATAAACATTCACCTATAAAAAGTCTTTTTAGTGTCGTTTAGGTCGGTAACCACCAGTCTAAAGTTCGGTCTCAAAAGAGGTCTATCTAAATAAATCTTGTTCGGAAACTTAGTAAATTTTCGTTTGGTCCGTGTAGAAGTACTTAAAAGAGGGTCCTTTAGAGGAGGAAAGATTCCCCTTCTAGTCTACTATGTGTCGTCGGTCATGATTCAATGACTTCTACGATAGTTTAGAAGACAGAAAGGAGTATTACAAAATTCTGTTATGTCCACGTAGTACGATGACTCAGGAACTTCCTTCGTCTTTTTTTATATTGTGTATTAAAATCAGATTCCATCTTTTAAACTTCAACTGTACTTGAACCGAAGTTACATGATAATCTTAGGTACAACGACTGGAACCCTTTCATACTTCTACCAAGGATACGACCTCACACTCGAAACTTAAAATCTCTTTAGTACGTGGTTTAATGTTTCCATTGTTGTTATAGTGGTCGAGGTAGAAACGGTCGGATGTCACTAATTGTAGTTGAATTTTTCGTGAACGTGACTGTAAGGAATTAGAGGGTTCCCCTTGTGACAATCCGTGGTACTCTTAAGGTGTCTTAGTCTCGATCCGAGTAATTTCTTAGCTCCAACTCCTGAGATTTCTTTGTCCCCTTCCAGTACTCTTCCCTGTTGGATAGGTCAAACTAAAGACAGATCCTTTATGGTGGTGACAACCTCTCATCTCGTGACTCCAACACCTTAGGTCTTCCTTTCCTCTTTTTTAATGAAATGCAAGACCGGTTACGGATCAATAAACACTTAGTCTGTCTCTACGTTCGTATCTCTTAGTCACACACCTGTGGCGTGCCCCGCTTCCCCCACTTACTTAACCCTGTGACCCTAACTGCATATGTGTGTGGTCGCACACACCTTATGCATGATCACTCTCGGACGTCATATTGGGTCCCCCGAGTCGAACCACGGGGCACCACTGGACCCTCCCACCGTACCTCGTCCCACCCTCCCTCCAGGCTCTCTCTCTCCCACATACATGTGTGTACCTACTAAGGAAGTGACATGTCGTCTTTGATTGTGTGGTAGTATTTCGTTAATATGAGGTTAATTTTTTTTTCCTTATTTTTACTCTCCTGAACTTAAACCCTTCTAATATATACTAAACCGTGATGTAATTTCAAAGTCTCTTGACTTCATAACCCCTTTATCTTAAATCACATGACAATTGGAGTAAAATTACTTCTCTTTTCTCTCTTAGTCCCTTTACTTATTGAATTCTTAAGTTTTTCTCTTTCACTACTTCATCGCTATTCTGGGTCCTCCTCTGGACATGCTGGAACAAGGTAAACTCTTGGAGGAAGTAGAACTCTGTACCCCTTTCATATTCACACTATTTAGGAGTAGATAGTGTTGTGTTCAGTTGTTGTAAATTTTGAACATAGAGTTCTTAATCGTCACATTAAAAAAGTAAACCGGTACATTTTAACTACTAGTGTCGTATATTATTCTACTTGATTATCTCAATTCACCAAGGGAGATCCGTCGTTATAACTCATACCCCTCTTTGTAGAAATTTATAATGTGAAGTTTTTATTTATTTATTTTAAATTTAGTGTTACGTAGTTCCACTCGGGATCTCTCCCACAGAAAATGAATCGAAATTCTGCTGAAATAGTTTTGAAGGATAAAAAAATTTTTTTAGACATATAGTTTATAATATAAATAGATATATTATCCATATTGAAAAAATGAGAGGAATAGTTTATCTCAAAATAACTTTATTAAATACGTACCCCGTATTTTTCGAAGCCAACTATAATCTTCTGAGTTCTATATTAGTATTAAGATGGTTATATGAATCACGCCAACAATCTCGTACACTATGTTTCATCTTTTAACCGGTCTCCCTGTGTCCTACCACCTTTCTGAGGGGTCTTTACCCCCGTCACCGTCTACGGTCACGACGTAAGGGTTGGATTGTACGAGGTGTCCGATCACTCGAACTTATACCCCGTTTCCTGTCACCGTGGGAGGGAAGTGTAACGATTTCAGTTTGTCGAGGACTCAATATTGTACGGGACCGGGAACCGATCCCGACCGTTCACGTACACCAGGAATGTGGTGTCGCTTATCGTAGTTATTACAACATTATTGAAACATCCCATTGTCTACTATTGATCAATTGATCCCATTGTCTACTATTGATCTTAATGACACCACTGTCGAAGTTTTACATATAGGTAAAACTTAAGGTTCTACATATACATTTTTACTACAACGTACATCTAACGTGAAATTTAAATTTTCTATGTGTAGATAACATTCTCGGTCTTAATTTACCACAGAACAGGTAACTGAAGTTTTGTGTGATCTTACTACTTATTATATAACAACACAGAGTCGATGGGTACCGTAACCACTGGATGTTAAGAAGATTGACGAGACTTCTCGTTTTCTATGTGTATAAAGTAACTTAAAAATGGTATTCTGACCACTACTTCCGATACGGGGTTCGTATGACCAATTGTGTCTCTTTTAGTGTAGTCATGTAACGGAAAACCTAAGTAAAGGGTTCTAATTTTATGGCCGCCATACTGGCACGTGTCTCCAAAACCTACCCTTTTCCCATAGTTAAAAAGCGTCTTGGAGATACATGGGAATCTCATTATCGGACGGGAAGTCTCTGTACGTCTCAAAATATAAGTGAAGTCAATTTTCGATGTGGAACGTGTAAAGATTCATTTTTTGAAGTAAGATGGATGTCAGGATTCCCTTCGGTGTCTTAATGATTTTGGTCAGAAAGTCTCATTGACGATTTTCGTTGGGAAATAATTCTGTCTCCGGACTGCAAAATTTTAAAGGTTGTAACAGAAACGGTATTTGACCGTAAAATCCACTAGTCAGTCTCACTAGACGTGAGACTTGTTTACATGATTTATACGCCGACCCAAGTACAAAAGGAGAGGTGAAGACGAAGACCAAACGTGCGAAGGTTTTGATAGAAGTCGAATGAACCGTCTCAGTAGGTAGAATTCATTTATAGACTGGGTCGAGGGGTAACGAAGTCAGGACATTTACCTCAGTACGTCGAGTGTCTTGTTCGATGTTAAAGAATCGTTCAATATGTTTTAGACGATACTGGACCAAGAATAGGTTGACAGGTCTGATCGTAAAACATTGGTGAAAATTACGTGGTCCGTGACGTGATTCAGGATACACTCAATACAGAGGTTTTGAGTTGTGTTAGAGGACACTCATGGTTATATTAGGTGGAAAATATCTACTTTTTGACTACAAGCCTCTTCCATCAAATTGGTAGTAATTTTACTCTTCGATCCCGAAGTTCTACAGAAAGAGAGACGACATCGGTGGGGACGAAGTGAGTGAATGATACCAAAACAGTGAGATTAGACATCATCGTAAAACAGAAGTAAACCCTCAAAGGAGTAAATATAACCCTCGTGTCTACGTCACAGAACATTTATCTCGAAAGCATCAACTCACAAGAGTAAGGAGATGTTTCTTTGATTCAGTAAAGATAGAAACGTCTGTCAAAAATTTTTCTCTCTTTTGTTTTGTAAACTTTATTCTTATGTTCTGTTTTAATATTGTCACATCCTCATTCTAAATTTACTTCAGACTTCTTTCTATTTCTTTCGTCACCTTTTAGAAACTTGTTGTGAGGGATTAAGACATCCGAACTCTCTTGACTCCAGTCTCTCTTTCTCTCTCTCTTACTCTACAGAAATTAAAAAAAATCGTTTATGATTCTTCATTCCCACTATTTATATCTAGTTAGTTAATGAGTCTGAAATTTATTTGAATGATATCAGAACTAAACAATACCCCAATAATACGTGAATTTGTTTGTGTCTTTTTCATAAATTTCCTGAAATATACAAGTGTATAGTGTCACTAGAGGGAGGTAAGATCTAAAAAGGTCTACGGTTAGGAGGTTGAAGCCTCCGAAAAGCCCTGACAAAACGGGTCCTCAACCCCATCCGAGACGATATACACAACGAAGGAGTTCTGTACGAAAAAACACACAAAAAACATTACGATCGAAACAAATACAACGACGGATAGAAACTCGTATATAAAGAAAGACAAGAAGAGGAGAGGTTACGGATAACCAGGAACCTCCAATTGACCTCCAACCGAATCCATACTAATGTGGAAGAGAGGATACCGGTATACGTAAGACCTTATCCAAAGGGGAGAGTCTCGTAGAAACTGTGGGACGTCCACACAGATACTACCGTAAAGGTACCTCCTTTACTTAATAGTCAGAAAGTCACCTTCTTCGTACGGAAAAGACACACCCACACACACTATCATATTATTTACTCTTACCACTATTGTCTTTGATCAGGACCTAGATCGAAAACGTTAGACTCTCCTGAGCACCTTCAACAGGGTGACGGGAAAGGGAGTCGCAGGAATAGACACTTTCCATTAGTAGTTTCGTTGATGAATTAAGTGACTAAAACGGTTAAGTACACTTCACTAATCGTTCTATCGACCGTGTATTTTCCTCGAGTCAGTGAATTAGCTCAACTCGTTAAACTGATGAATACAATACTCTAGAACTAATTTGTTGTACTGAAGTAAGGAAAACTAGAATAAAAGAGAAGACTAGTTCTTTTCTTTTTTATTTATAACTTCCAGGTACTAAAGAATTTCTCACCTCTTATGAACACAAGTTCTTTATTTACTTGACGGGGTATAAACTAGACCTGGAGAGAACGCCACCAAACCACCATTACCAAAGCAACGAGTCAACACAGACTGAGAAACACTAGGTACCTGACATCAGACGGTCCGAAGGGACAAACATCCTAAAAGGTCCGTTCTTATGACCTCACCCATCAGTAAAGGAAGAGATCCTGGAGAGTATCCGGAGTAGTTAAAAGTGGAACACTGTTTCGAAAGGTAGATGACAACAAAATCAACGATTCAACACAGACTGAGAAACGAGAGGAAACCTGAGATCGGACGGTCCGAGGAGACAGGTACTCTAAAGGGTCCGTTCTTATGACCTCGTCCGACGGTAAAGGAAGAGGTCCCCTAGACGGGTTGGGTCCCCAACTTGGGTATAGAGAACGTAACCGCCCACCTAAGAAATGGTGACTCAATGGTCCCTCCAGGGGTATCAAGAGACCATGAGGACAAAATATAGAAGGAACTCGTTCAACCCGGGTATAGAAGTAAACATAGACTGTGAAAATCTATATGACACAACGGAACTACGTATCATCTTTGAGTTCATAAACTATTTACTTTTATATATTTATTTAAACGTTCCTTAATTCTCTCGGTGATTCAGACTATGATGTTTCCCAATTGAACTTAACAAGAAGTTTAACGTCAGACACTGGTACTTAGTGTCAATTATAGGAGTCTTCATTCTTTGTAATGTTAATATTTTATATTGAAGTATTTAAAGATAATGTTAACGTCTATGATATTTTTAGTTTTATATAAGGGTGGGAGATTTTAGAATTAAATTGTCTTGTCAATTTGTGGGCCACGCATAAATATCTGAAGTGACGGAATACCATCTCTAAACCACCATTTATAAGTCTTAATCTGTAAACGAGAGTTCCTTGAATGTTTACAAACTACAGTAGGAAGAGGAAATTGATGTAAAATTTATATAAAAATACTAGGTAGTTTTCTCGAAGTGAGATTATCGTTTACTATATAAGACGAACAGACACATGTTATATAAGACACGTTATATAGGGTGTCTCTTCTCGATTGTAAAAAAACGTCAAGTGATTTTTAGTCNAAACCACCATTTATAAGTCCTAATCTGTAAACGAGAGTTCCTTGAATGTTTACAAACTACAGTAGGAAGAGGAAATTGATGTAAAATTTATATAAAAATACTAGGTAGTTTTCTCGAAGTGAGATTATCGTTTACTATATAAGACGAACAGACACATGTTATATAAGACACGTTATATAGGGTGTCTCTTCTCGATTGTAAAAAAACGTCAAGTGATTTTTAGTCTTTGGAATATAAATTAATCTATAATATATTTTTCTCCATGACTACACGAACCCTTTTTTTAATTTGGGTGATTTTGAAAATTTATCTAGATTACAAGAGAATGAGGTAAATCGTTTAGTCTTTTGAGTGACGAATTTTATCTTCAAAAAGGAGGAAAAGTATTATTAACGGTAATTAAAATACATTCAATCGAAGGTTTGGACACTTCAACGATTTCTGGTGGAAATGAGTCGGTCTTCTTGAGACAATTCGGGTATAAAGCTCCTACAGAGAAAGAGAGAATAGGAGAGAGAGAGAGACCTGACACGAAAGAAAATAAGTGTAAGAACGAAAGAAATAAACGAGACGGTGTATACCAAAACTTTTTCTTCCCGGTTTCACGTTATATAAAAAATGTAGGTTAGGAAATAAAAGGTGTTAGGAAACGTTTACAGTAAGGTAGACGGATGACTGGTAGAAAGAATATGGGTCTCACCAGTGGACCTTTTCAAATGAGGGAAGATCCTGTGTCAAGATTTCCCAGTAAGACCTCTTATAGAACCGTAGAGGTGTGGTTCCAGTTAAATCAATGAGAATGGAGTTGATTGTAGTACTACTGTAAAGTTTATAACTTAGTTCAAAGAGTATGTAATAGAAACTTTATCAAGACACTTTATACGTGATAATGTTAGTCTCCAGTTCTCGATTTGTTTACCAGTGACTCTTTCTACTCAAAGAAACGAATTTAAATGATACATCTTCTCGACCCTAAGTTCAGATCTATCCAGAAATACTACGGTTTGGTACCCAAGTATTGGTGATTATATATATTTTACAATAATTTTAATTTTGTTAAAAGATTTTAATAGATGAGATACACGTAATATGTTGACGTAAGATTTCAGAAACGTCTTTTCCTGGATAGTAGTGTCAGAATCAGAACCTTGGATTATCTCCAAATTATTCATAAATACCAAAACTTGACACCACAACCTCTTCTGAGAACTCTCAGGGAACCTGACGTTCCTCCAGATTGGTCAGTTAGGATTTCCTTTAGTCAGGACTTATAAGTAACCTTCATGATTACGACTTTGACTTCGAGGTTATGAAATGGGTGGACTACGTTTATCGACTGAGTAACCTTTTATAGGACTACGACCCTTTCTAACTTCCGTCCTTATTTTCCCCTACTGTCTCCTACTCTACCAACCTACCGTAGTGACTGAGTTACCTGTTCTTAAACTCGTTCAAGGTCCTCAACCACTGCCTGTCCCTCCGGACCGTATGACGACAGGTATCCTAGAGTTTCTCCACTTGTACTGACTCGTTGACTTGACTTGACTGACTTCATAAATACCCTATCTGACTACTCAACCATCTATATCTCTCTACCTACTTTTCTTCTTATTCGTCTAACCTTCCATCCGTTTACTGACTTACTTACCGACTTTATTTACTTTTCTAGCTTAGGATGTCTGTCCGAAAGTCAGATTGTGACTCCATTCTAAATGAAGAACCGAAACGAAGGAGTAGAAGACGGGATAGAATAAGACGAATATGTTAGTAAGTAGTCACGTTTATGTGGGGTTGAAAAAGTGAAGGACAACAATGATATATGTAGGACGGTGTTAAAAGCAAAGACCCTCAAGAATATCTTATATAACATCACGAGATTAAAGAGTATGGAAGAAGGTCTATTATGTACATTATAAAAAAAAATTAAAAATGAAAATGAAATAAAATGAAATGTTATGACATAACCAAATAAAAGACTCCATTATAAAATGTCTTTCCGAATAAGTGATGACTCATGAACTGTTGTCACGAACAATATACTTATTTAATTAGTTAGTTTTACTTACGTAATTCCTTAGTTAGTTACTTAGTTAGTGGATTAGTTACGAATCGATATCTTTACCCAAATTGAATGATCGAGTACAATTAAAGTGTGACACTGGGTCTCTCGACTTTTGTCAATGATAGGTTTATGTTGAGACACTGTCCATGAGACATTGAGACACTACCATTCGAGAATACGTGTGACGTAGTATATTAGAAGTATTGTCATCACGTTATATACAAAAGTAAGGGTAGAGTCTACAAATATTTGTTTCCGAGTCTCTCAAATAAAGATACACGATTCATCGGTTTGTCGATACTTAATCGACTTGAACCCAAGTTAGAACAGTAAACAAAGAAATTCGGAAGAGAAAAGAAACATATACCTGACATCTTACAGAAACTTTCACTATATATATATATATATATACACACACACACACACATATATATATATATATATATATAAACGTTACAAATTTCGACTCGTGACTTCTTGACTACGAAAACTTGACACCACAACCTCTTCTGAGAACTCTCAGGAAACCTGTTGTTCCTCTATGTTGGTTATTTAAGTAACCTTCCTGACTACGACTTCGACTTTAAGGTTATGAAATAATCAGTCTATATAATGATGTCTCCGGTTTGGAGTAGGACTTTTTTCTGTTAATTTTGATACTCCTTTATACTTATGAGTTAATACATGTTATAAGAAGTAGTCTAACCGGAGTCGACGGAAGTCTCCTCGACACCATTTTCTCTCGGTTCACGAAGGGGATTTATTGAGTCACACTAGATAGTAGACGAGGACCGGAGGGTGGAGGAAGAGGTATGTATCTTTCTATTAGTACATAAATACATTCCGGAAAATATCGAGTTGTATAAAAAGTTTTCCACTAAGTAAGAACTCTTCGAACACTAATGACTGAACCGTATAAGAAGTTTTATTTTGACGTGGACCTCATGTGTGTAAAAATGGTCCTGTTGAGATATGTGGACAAAATAGAGTCTGACTCTTGAGTGCCTTAAAAAAAAAAATTCACCGATAAAAAAGGTTGAAATAACCTGATATTAAGTGTTTCTTTTTAATGTACAAAACTCCACATGTTGTACGATAAAACTATATACGTATATAACACTGTACTAATGGGGTCAATTTAATTTATTATATAGGTAGTGGAAAGTATCCATTGTAAACCCATAAAAACAACATTCTGATGAAGTTTAGATGAGAGAATCTTATAAAGGTTATACGGTATACTAATTGGTGTCTACAACAACGAAAAGTCAAGCAGTAGTACAGGTCGAGAGACGTTGGGGTACCTGACGTCGTACGGTCCGATTATTCAGGAAGTGATAGAGGACCTCAAACGAGTTTGAGTACAGATGACTCAGTTACTACGGTAGGTTAGTAGAATAGGAGACAATGGGGGAAGAGGAGGACGGGAGTCAGAAAGGGTCGTAGTCCTAGAAAAGGTTACTCAGTCGAGAAGGGTAGTCCACCGTTCATGACCTCAAAGTCGAAGTCGTAGTCAGGAAGGTTATTTATAAGTCCTGATTAAAGGAAATCCTAACTGATGAAGTCAGAGGAACGACAGGTTCTCTGAGAGTCCACAGAAGAGGTTGTGGTGTCAAGTTTTCGTAGTTAAGAAACCACGAGTCGGAAGAAATACCAGGTTGAGGGTGTAGGTATGTACTAATGACCTTTTCGGTATCGAAACTGATCTGTCTAAAAAAGACGTTTCACTACAGAGACGAAAAATTATGTGACAGATCGAAACAGTATCGAAGAGGAGGTTCCCCGTTCGTAGAAAATTAAAGTACCTACGTCAGTGACAGATGTCACTAAAATCTCGGGGTTTTATTTCAGACAGTGACAAAGGTGACAAAGGGGTAGATAAACGGTACTTCACTACCCTGGTCTACGGTACTAGAATCAAAGAACTTATAACTCAAAACAAGAACAAAAAAAAAACTTACAACTCAAAATTCGGTCGAAAAGTGAGAGGAGAAAGTGGAAGTAATTCTCCGAGAAATAACACGATATTTGATCTAGTGGTCTTGAAAAAGGAAGACTTGTTTACTTTGAAAGATGGGAAACTGGTTTAGAAGGATGAAGAGGGTTAGGACTCGAGACCGTTACTAGGAAAATAGACGGAAATACTCAAGTTGATAAAATCTAAGGTATACAATTCTCTCTAGTATGTCATAAATACAAAGATACAATCCGAATAAAGTGAATCGTATTACAAAAAAGTCAAAGTAGGTACAACAGTACTTAACGTGCTACAAGAAAATAAATTCTGAGTTTTTATAAGGGAATATATACAAAAGTGATACATGTATATAGTAAAAGAAATACGTACGTAGGTAGTTGTCTATGTATCTAACAAAGGTATAGAACCGATAACATTTATTACGGCGTTACTCGTACCGTCTCATAACCCGACCGGTTTTTCAAGTAAACCTAAAAAGGTATTCTACAATGTCTCTTTGGGTTTGTTGAAAAAACGGTTGTCATATTTATAGAGAAGTTCTATGACTAAGGTAAAGGAAAATCTATATATAGATCTTCACCCTAATGACCTAGTATAATATCAAGATCAAATTTAAAAAAAAATTACTTTACAAAAGATAGTTCCGATATGGTTAAATGTAAGGGTGGTTCCCAAAAGACAAGAGATATAGAAGTATTTTTAGACGACAGAAAACAGAAAAACTATTATCGGTCAGATTTTCTACATTCTATGATAGAGTGACATATCAAAGTTTAAAGTAAAGAGAAGATAATCACTACGACTTATGGAAAGTATATGGACAACTGGTAAACACACAGAAATCTCTTTATAGATGATTCAAGAAATGGAAAAAGGATTAACCCATAAACTAAATAACATGATAACTCAATAAACTCAAGGAATATATAAAACTTATACACACACGAGTCAGTATAGACTGAGAAACGTTGAGGTATCTGACATCGGGTAGTGTGAGGAGACAGGTACCTTAAAGGGTCCGTTTTTGTCCTCACCCAAAAGTAAAGGAAGAGGTCCCATAGAAGGACTAGGTCCTTAGTTTGGACATAGAGGACGTAACCGTCTATCTAAGAAACGGTGACTCGGTTGACCCTTCGGGTATATAAACCTTATAATTAAGGAATTATCTATACCAAACATTTATAAAAGAGTGTAAAGTATCCAAAAGAGAAGTTAATAGACAACTGAGAAAGGAAACGATACTCTTGAATGACTAAAATCTTGGTACGATTTGTGTTTCTCAATCCTTCACTCTCTTTTCTTTTTCTTTGATTACTTAAGACGGAATCTCCGTTATTAAATCTAGAAATTTCTTTTACATCACTAAGATTTAATAAACAAAAGAATACTTTTCGATGAATAAGTGATGAGTATTCTTTTCGAAAATCTAATAAATATTATTCTGATGTATACTTTATCTTAGTCTCGTCACTTAATTAAAATTTCCACTCACTCTTTAGTCTTTCGTAATATTCTTTCTTTTATATACCTAATTCATAAATACTACTCGATTAATGACGCGTCGATTAAATTACTTCCTTCTATGAACCGCGAAGTATCGTAAGTGACTATACTCTTTTATTCTACTAATGGTCTTCTCCGTTAAAGAAGGACCCGTGACGTGATCCCCCTAAAGTGGAACTTGTCTCAGTTTTTACTTTACCCCCTCGTACCCTAGACCTAGTGTGTTAGGACTTACCCCGTGACAGTAATCTTTATTTAAACCTATCCAATACATTAGGAAGATTCTAAATGAAGTCATTTATATTAAATACAAATTGCAGATTAATTAAGTTTTCTTATAATATATATAGATATATATATATTATGTAAACTTTATTTTTTTTACTGTTTAATTTAGATGTATATGGATGTAAACAATTGTTTCAAATACTGGTTATAGAGACTTCTTAGGACCTATCGGGAGACTCCTGGGTAAGAGAAGTGAGGTAAGTGAGATTCCTTATTAGTTCGAGTACTTAAGAATCTCATCAGTTAGGGAATCCCATGAAATTTCAAAAGGGGAATACAGATTACATAGAGATTTGTTCTACAAATTAACAAACGTAAAACCCTTAAGTATATGTACATTAGTATCACTTACAAATAAATAATAAAAGACGTAAAAAGTGGGTTGAAATACAAACTTTAAATAGAGAAACCTATGTAAATGGACAGTCAGTCACAAAAGTAATAACATATCATAAGACAATGTATTGATATTAGTTCATCAAATGAAGTGGTAAAATGATATTAGAGGTAGTCTAACAAAAACGGGGTCAAACAAGACAAAACGATACTGTTCGTCACGAAGATACTTGTACGAATAGATACAGAGGACTCACATCCTTACACAGAGGTTCCATCTAAGAATTCTTCGGATGATGACCCGTTTTTATGTATAGTATGGGTTATACCGGATTACCTGTAGTCCACGAATATAATCTAATAAGTATTAGGAACAAATTACTTTGTCAGTAAAATTTTTCCGAGAAAAAAAAGAAAATAAAAAAAGTCAATTACTGTTTAACAAAAGGTCTCACTAATACAAGAAAGGTCACTTTGGATAACGAAGTGTAAGGTCAGTTATCAGTCTATAAAAGTAAAGAGGTTTAAGCCACCTACTCTATAGTACAACAGATGTAGAACAGAGATCACTTCGACTCGTATAAAAACATACAAATAACGGACCAGTCGATAGAATTGAAATTCTGAGTCACTTTATAAAATATGTAGAAACAGTTTTACTACTTTTCTCTATATATGGTTTTATGGGTTGTTGTCAGGGCCATGTCTCAACCATAAATTATGTATGGTAATTGTTAGATCGGAAGTGGTAAATGTGTCAATTCTTCATGAACTATTTTACTTATTGTTAAAGGAGATTCCGAAAATTTTATATATTTTTATAACAAGTATAACAAATTTATTTACGAGGAAATCGTATATAATTATACGTACAGGTGTGTGTACATATGAGTGAGACAAGTTACTTCCGTAAAGACATTCTTCGACTCAAATTTAACAGAATGATAAATTACAAACATAAGATTAAATTGTTTTTCTTTCTCGGATCTTAATTTATTAATTTTTGGACCGATAATTCCTTCAATAAGTTTTTTCTGTGTCATGTCCCTTGAGACCCGAGAGACCAGGGAGTCACCATCCCTTAGACGGACGGTTACGTTCTTTGAGCACAAACTAAGGACCCAGTCCTTTAGGGGACCTCTTCCTTTACCGGTAGGTGAGGTCATAAGAACGAACCCTTTAGGGCACCTGTCTCCTCGGAACAACCGTTATCGGGTACCCGAGAGTTATTCAGTCTGTGCTGAATCGCTGATTTGTTGTTGTTATCCCTGGAGAAGTGCTACAGTACACCGTCGGACCTACCTTCCCCTCAAACCCCCTCTTACCTATGTACATATACATGTCGACTCATGGAACCGTCAAGTGGACTATGATAGTGTTCTAACCATTAACTGTTAACTAACAATGAACAATATGAGGTGATATTTTACTTTACAAATTTTTTTTCTGTGTGATGATATATATTCTATCTATTGGTTATTCCTGGGTGACATATGATGTTACTCGATATGAGTTATCGAACGTTATCGTATATTGTCTCTTCTATATTTCATATATATAAGTATATATATAGAATCAGTGAAATGACATGTGGAATTTGATCGTGTCGTAACAGTTAACTCCTAAGGGACCATCGAGTCAACCACTTCTTAGACGGACGTCACGTCCTCTAGGTCCAAACTAGGGGCCTAACCCTTCTATACGACCTCTTCTTTTACGTTCGATATGGTCATACGAACGGATCTTTTAGGTTACTTGTCTCCTCCGACCGTCCGATATCAGGTGCCCCAGATTCTCAGTCTTTACTGAATGACTGATTTGGTGGTGGTATAAAGTTATTTTCACTTTTTTTTTTTTCATACTCTTTGGCTCCGTCAAAACAAACTCAAAAACCTACAGGAGTTACCTCGTCGGAGATTTGGGTTTAGTGTTACTCCTACAGGAAATTTGTTGTCATTCACACTATTTAGTTCAGGTTAAAAAACGTTTAAAGTTTTCAATGTTTATAAATATACCATCGTTGTGTACAGAAAATCGTTTGTTATCGTTATAACATGTTGAAAGATACAAAACACCCGTGTCGTCGAAGAAAAATATTAACAATTATATATGTCTTCTTCGAAGGTCCTTTAGTAGTCCCTGAGAAAATAGTCGAGGATTTCAAAACCTTCCGAAGGTTCTTCTCTACCTTTTTGAATCTGTAAAAATCTCTAAACTTTGATTTAAATTTATCACCTCTACCATTGTGAAAGAAGTCCCTAATAAAAATTTTAATCCCCTATACACATCTTTAACTGGTTTTCCATTATGAGTTATTATTTAATCATTGTTGTTTGTAAAAAAATTAAATTGTATATAAATAACTACCGGTTTATACAACCTACCCGAAACACGATCCGTGACCCTATATACATCATATTCTCTTTTTATTAGTTTGTTTATATCGTTTGATTTTATCTTAGAGAGACATATATGTATGTATGTGTGTGTATGAATGAGAATTTAGAAGGTCGTCAAACGACTAAACTTATAACCATCTTACGAGATCAATAGTATTTTATATGTAATTGTACTATCTTGAAAGAAAGTGATTGGCTAATAAAACCCGACTTTTAGAAATACCACCCCGACAGGACACGTAACATCGAACAAACCACCGTACGGACCGAAGACGGAGGATGTACGTTTACCATGGTGGTGGGTGCGACGCTGTTATTTTATACGGTAGTCTGTAACGGTTTAAAGGGCTTCCCTGTTTTAATATGAGTCAGGTGCAGTGACCTAACCATATTTATCGACTCAATTTTGTCGTCACCTGACCCTGCTTTTTTTTTTTTTTTTTTTTGATCCTACTTTTGATAGAAACAGGTGACTGATAAAGACGTAAGTAAATTCTTCCCTAACTTAAATCTCTTGTTTCGTATATCATTAACCCAATATGATTACCCTGAAGTGTTTTTAATATCGATAAAGTGATACAAAGGTTTCATTCTGGACTCGAAAGTTCGTGATCTCATTTTCATTGAACGTTATTCACTTTTTATAGTCACAATGTTGGAGTGGTCTCGGTACTGTCCAAGTCTCTCCACGTGATCCGGTTTTTATTAGGGACTCAGTACGAAGGCCCCTCCCATTGACCGGTCAGTCTCTCTACTATTGAGACCGGTTAGTCTCCCTACTACTGACCGGTTAATCATTTATGGTCCTTTGGGGACGTCGGTTAGTTGGGAACGGTTGAGGGACAGAAACATGATTTGAATATTTATGACGACATTTAGACCTGAGTCCCGAGAGCAGTTCTGAGGTGACGCGACCTACTCTACCCTCGGGACCGAGTTCGACCGTTATTTTGGGGAAATACGAAAACGTAACGACACCTGCAGAATAAGAGAGTCAAAACCCTTGAGCCTGAGACCCGTATTGTTAGTCAAAGATCGTAATCGTTAGATATGTCGAGTATCAATTCACTGTCTTCATGATCAGTTGAATACAACAACCATTCGAGTCATTGACACAGGAGGAGATTTCGAGTCAAAGTAATAGACAGTTTCTTCCTAACTCAGGAATAAAGAGTTTACACACAAGTTATAGGTCAATTCTTAAAGGTGATCAGGTATATAAATGAAGACACAGTATAAAATTGTATGTTACAAAGTTATTCAACAAACAAACTTACAGGGAGATTTCACATTCTTCTCTGTCACAGAACGATTAGTAACGTAGTGTTCAAGGAATGGGTCAAAGACTATGTCTCGTTGTTCACTATTTGCGAACAGTTCACTTACTGAATAAACTACTTAGATACAAAAATCTAGATAATCAAGTGAAAGGAAGGAAAGAAAGAGGGAAGGAAAAGTAAGAAAAGGAAAGGAAATGAGAGGAAGTTAATAAAAAATTTTAAAGATGATAGTCATATTGGTCTTCGGTGTTACTATTCTGTCCAATACATTCGTCAGTGTTTGAGAATAATAAATCCCCAAAGACGTGATTTATTTTCCACGAGTAGGATGTCCACGAGTAGTTTCTTACCTTAAGTATATTATCTTGTGTAAAAGACTTGTAACCCGGTAAATAAAGTTTATCTTTATAGAAACATTTTTAAATTACCTACTACTACTTAGTTGAACGGACTGAAGTCCGAGATGATGTTTCGGTGTCAGTAGTTCTGTCATACCATGACCGTGTTTCTACCTTTATATCTAGTTACCTTGTTTTATCTTTCGGGTCTCTATTTAGGTGTGTGTATACCTGTGGAATAGAAACTGTTTCCTCCGTTCTTATATGTTACCTCATTTCTGTTAGAGAAATTGTTCACCACGACCCTTTTGACCAGTTGGTGAACATTTTCTTACTTTGATCTAGTGAAAGATTGTGGTGTGTCTTTTTATTTGAGTTTTACCTAATTTCTAGATTTACATTCTGGTCTTTGATATCTTGAGGATCTCCTCTTGTATCCGTTTTGTAAGAGACTGTATGTAGTGTCGTCCTAGGAGATACTAGGTGGAGGGTCTTATGACCTTTATTTTCGTTTTTATTTGTTTACCCTACATCAATTTGAACTTTCGAAGACGTGTTGTTTCCTTTGATATTCGTTCCACTTTTCTGTCGGAAGACTTACCCTCTTTTATTATCGTTTGCTTCGTTGACTGTTTGTTGATTAGAGTTTTTATATGTTCGATGAATACGTCGAGTTAAGGTCTTTTTATTTGCTGGGTTAGTTTTTTACCCGGTTTCTTGATTTATCTGTAAAGAGGTTTCTTCTGTTTGCCTACCGATTGTTTGTGTACTTTTCTACGAGTTGTAGTGAGTAATAGTCTATTTACTTTTAGTTTTGGTGTTACTCCATGGTAAAGTGTAGTCAGTCTTACCGACTCTAGGTTTTCAGATGTTCGTTATTTACGACCTCTCCCACACCTCTTTTCCCTTGGGAGGATGTGACAACCACCCTTACGTTTGATCATGTCGGTGATACCTCTTGTCACACCTCTAAGGAATTTTTTAACGTTTATCTTGATGGAATACTGGGTCGTTAGGGTGACGACCCGTATGTGTGACTCCTTTGGTCTTAACTTTCTCTGTGTACATGGGGTTACAAGTAGCGTCGTGACAAATATTATCGGTCCTGTACCTTTGTTGGATCTACAGGTAGTCGTCTACTTACCTATTCTTTCGACACCATGTATATGTGTTACCTCATAATGAGTCGGTGGTTTTTATTATGTAAACTTAGTCAAGACTACTCTACCCACTTTGACCTCGACTAATATGTCTCACTTCATTCGGTCTTTCTTTTTGTGGTTATGTTATATGATTGTGTATATATACCTTAAATCTTTCTACCGTTACTACTGGGACATACGTTCTGTCGTTTTTTCTGTGTCTACACATATCGCCTGAAAACCTGAGTCTCCCTCTCCCTCTCCCACCCTACTATACCCTCTTACCGTAACTTTGTACATATGATAGTACATTCTTAGCTTAGCGGTCAGATACAGGTTACGTCCTATGTCGTACGAACCCCGACCACGTGCCCCTACTGGGCCTCCCTAGAAAACCCCTCCCTGTACCCTCCCCCCAAGTACAAACTCTTGTGTACATGTGGCACCACCTAAGTACAGTTACATACCGTTTTGGTTATGTCATAATATTTCATTTTATTTCATTTTTATTTTTAATTTTTTTTACTACGAATGTAAAACTTAGTTCAATACAGTCCTTTGTTTGTTTATTTTTTAAAGGTTTTTCATTAAAATTGATAGAAATCTATTAATGTTGGGATCTCTTAATCTTCGTAATTCTCTATGTATGTCGGTACGTGGTTAGATATCCTCTATTAAGTAGAGATCGAATTGAGTAGAAAGACGATTATACGGATCAATCAATGTTTGAAAGGATAGGATCCTTTTGGTAACTCCCACTTATCTTCATTTCGTACCCTTTAATCAAAGTAATAAAACATGAAAAATCTTTCATTTATAAACGTCTTCTCCCAGAGACAGAGACAGAAAGTTTAGGGATTTCTTTTAACTTGTCCAAAAGTTCACACTTTAGTTTATTTACTTAAGAGTACCCTGACGTACGAGATGTCTTTATCCTGAAAGAAATCAGAGTCAAGATGATAATTTTTTATACTGATCGCTTTTGTAAATCGGGAGATACTTGAATTATCACAAGGGGTGGAAGTACATATGTGTCTTGGAGTCCTACGTTAGAATTACTTTTATACTAGAAACGACTACAGTAATCAATTCCTAGAACTCTAGTGCAGTAAGAACTAAGTCCTTCCTGGTGTGTAAGTCACTGACTATAGGAACATTCTTCATCCATGTGTCTCTCTGAGTCTACCCTGTTTCGGTATACTTGTGTCTTCTTCTTTGACCAAAACTTAGACCTTCAGTAATTTGTGGTGTTTAACCCCGTACTTCCTCCGTACCCTGTTAAAGAGAAAATCTCGGTGGTCTCCTTTTCTTGGAACCACTGTAGAAAAAAAGTCCGAAGACCAAAAGGCTTACCACCCTTTTATTTATAGACAACAAAATTCGGTACTGTAAACACAGTAAGACAATGTCTTTGGGATCTCTTTTGATTTATATAGAAGGAATATGAAAATAACAACAGTAAAGGTATACAATGTTAACTCGATCTATGAATCTAGTCATTAATATAACATAAACGTATACCGATTGTTACCATTTTTCTATCTGTATATACGTACTCCTTAACTTGGTATACTAATCTTTGAATTTTTGTGGGACTTTTAGTAAAACGACCACCAGTTATGTTCTATAATATCCCCTTACGTCGTTGGACCCTCCACTTACTTCCACCCTAGGTCCTCGTCTGTTCCTTTTGGAGGTTCCTGTCTTACCATCTAACTCAAGACCCTTTCATCTCTTTCTTAGTAAAAGTACTTGTTCCGATACGTCTTGTTCCTGAAATAATAAAGTCTTCTGAATTCACTATTCTTACCCTTACACTCCTCTACTGTGATCTTACGGTCCGTCCCAGTCCAGTACCTACTTTGTGACTTCTCAGATTTTAAAAAGGACTTTCTTACACGAAGTCAAATAAGTGGACAGTTTACACATCTAACCGATTTCAAGATTAAAACGGAGGACGAGGTCCGAAGACTCTTATAATTTTGGGAACTGTCAATAAATTGAAACGGAGACTGTGGATCTATTCATTCCAGATAAGATGACGAGTCGTTATTAGTAGTTCATTCAGTCACTATGACTTTTCGTGCGTCTCAATTCACCAATGAATTGATTTAAATTTTGTGTCACGACACTTCAAGATATGATTTTTCTAATCAAATTATTTTGGTTCTGGACTTAAGATAGGGATGTCGAGTCAAACGTAGAATCACTTTCAGTGGTACTGTTACCCAGTAGGTTTGTTCTCCGTCTAAAAGGAAGACAATCATAAGAACGGACCTCTTAGGGTCCCTGCCCCCTCTGTCCACCCGACGGCAGATACTCCAGTGTGTCTGAACCTGTGCTGACTTCGCTGAATCGTCGTCGTCGTCATCGTCGCATGTATATAGTCGAAATTAGTGAAAGTTTGTCCTATTGTACTGTCATCACTGTTGTACTAATTAAACTTTAATTTCTACATTTTTCTGGTAATTCCTTTGACGTCACTGTATATTGGGACGAGGGGGTAGAGGGTTGGTGTGGTGGGGGCGGGTTGTGTGTGTGTGTGTGTGTGTGTGTGTGTGTGTGTGTGTGTGTGTAATATACTCTCTTGACAGAAGTTGACCAGTAAGATCTGACAGAAGTAGTTCGAGTTTAAAACAATAACATTTCCTTCTATAATGTTTCGAACAACATGACGTCTGTTCAGAAACCTCGACTCTTAGGACTCAGGTTGGGTACGAGACGGTAAATACTCATACAAAGGAACCTCTTTGATTACAGAGTCTTATAGTTAAGGAGTCGATGTTTTACTCTTACTATGTAAAGTACAACTTGTCACTCTTACTACTAATTATGTTTATATATAGAGTAGGTAGTTGATGTCATTATAAATTATGTAAATTCACAAATTATTAACCACGGAAAATTTAATCGGAGTAGTAAATACAAAATTACCTTTTATATTGTCTTTGAAAAAATTTTTAGGAACCTAGAACTCATTAAAAATTATTTCATCTAATTTTTTTTTGCAAAATACCAGGACTGATGTAAGAATCTGACGAGGCGTGTGATTTTACTAAGTCAAAACGATCTACGATACCTCTGAACCAGTCAAGTCAACGAGTCAGTACAGGTTGAGACGTTAGGGTACCTTACGTCGTACGATCCGAAGGGACAGGTAGTGGTTAAGGACCTCGAACGAGTTTGAGTCCAGGTATTTCAACCACTACGGTAGGTTGGTAGAGTAGGAGACAACAAGGTAAGAGAAGGACGGAATATGTTTTAAAAAATATTAAGTAAAGATGTGTCATCATATATTCCTAGCACAACTAAAAAGAGGGTCATTAAACCTCGACATTTTTTGTGGTCTGGAGGATTGTCTGATTGGTTGACGTCGATTATCATGTCAAAATAGACTCTTCCCGACTGAAAGGTAATAAAACTTATTGAGTACTTATAAAGTGTAGTCGTAAACCAATACACCCTTACTCCTGCCAAAATTAACCCTAGGTTTACATATCGTTTCTTCTGATCAGAAACTATCACAACCAAGGACAAGATTCAACCGGTGTCGTATGACGTTCTCATTATTTCGGAGAAACCATTACACTCCAGTTGTTTCTAGTGAAGTATAGTAATTATGTTAGTAGTTTGCTCTATTGTATATACCGTTGTGGTTCAATTTACGGAATCTGTGTTCTTCGTTGTTTCACTAGTAACAAAATTTATCATATCTGTGTATATGTACGGTGGAAGTTAGAAAAACACCCGTATCCGATACATATAAACTTACCTGTTTTTTTCCTTTGTTATTCAAACCTGTGGTGTAGTTACTGGATAAATGTGTCAGTTTTACGGATCTTGTTAACAAATAAGAGTCTAAGTGTAAAATCTCATATCTGGACCTGTCAAACAACGTGGTAATACAAGAAATGTCACATTTCATGTGCCTACCACTTGTGATTCATGTTATCTCTTGTAAAATACGATAAAGATCTAGATTTTTATAGAAGTCAAGTCAAGTCAGTGAGTCGGTACAGGTTGAGAAACGTTGGGGTACCTGACGTCGTGTGGTCCGGAGGGACAGGTAGTGGTTGAGGGCCTCGAATGAGTTTGAGTACAGGTAATTCGGTCACTACGGTAGGTTGGTAGAGTAGGAGACAGTAGGGGAAGAGGAAGACGGAAATTAGAAAGCGTCTTATGCCCACAAAAGTCTACTCAGTCAATAAACGTAGTCCACCAGTTTCATAACCTCAAAGTCGAATTCGTAGTCAGGAAGGTTACTTATAAGTCCCGACTAAAGGAAATCCTACCTGACCAGCCTAGAGGAACGTCAGGTTCCCTGAGAGTTCTCAGAAGAGGTTGTGGTGTCAAGTTTTTGTAGTTATAGAATACTACGGAGTTTAGTTGACCAGTTTGTCTTACGTGTTAGATGTTACTGAGTGTTTCTCAGTCTGTAATGACTTACTGACTTGTCTTGACTTGACTTGTCACTGTATACAATAACAGACGTAGGACTCCAAGTCTTGTATGAAAAAAAAGAGAACTGTTTCGTCGTGAAATAAATAAAAATAGTTGGTAAGTGATAAATGGACTCGAAACATTTACGGTGTGTTTCGGTTTACGACCCTTAAATTATATGTCTCTCTTATAGATAATCAAAATTTGTGTTTGTATGTAGAATTGTACAGGAACTTTTTAACCGTATCATCGTAGTGAATAGACTCCTAATTTTTTTTATACCGTGAAAAATATTGAACACACATTACCTATCCTAATATATTTTATGTACCCCGAGTAAAAGTAATAAGTATATAATATTTCTTTACCGTAATAACGTCGACGGGTTCCTAGAACGGAATTAGGGTGAGTCGGAACAGGAATTTTTTACTCTTCGGTGTCTATTTTACATTATAGAAGTCTATGTACTCAGGTTTAAGATCCGAGGTTTACAGGTAAGTAAGTAAATCATATCTACGTCACATCGTTACCTGCTATGAGAGAGAGTTGAGTAATAACGAAGATACCGTGGTTCATGGTTAATCTCTTTTCGAGGAAGTAGAAACTACATAATACACGGGGGTCTTTCTCTATTTATTTACTATTTATTTTTATGTCAGGAATCTTTCAATAAAAATTTTCACTGAATTTCCTATGTGTAACAAATCTGAGTTTAAATTATATAATAAGTTTTTAATACACCTTAAATCGTAAAGTGCGGGTAACCCGAACGGAGATAGATCCATCCCTTTCGACCCGAACAAGACAATTGAGACTAGAGTCTAGGAATAAGGTCTATTATCTATATTATTATTAAGTTACCCATATTATTAATATAAATTTCCATTAATAGTACTGTCACTTTAGACTATCACTTAAAATTCCGAGGATTATGGAGAAAAAAGGAACTCGAAAAGACCTTGTTAGGATTTCAATTGACACCGTTAATTATCGTCTCTCCTTCCACAACCTGGACTCTGGTCCTTCTAGATCCGTTTGAACAAAGGAATATTAAATAACGCACAGTCTCTTCTTGTTCATTGAATTAGAGTCTTAACATTAAATGAGTAGTATTCTTACTTTTTTTGTTATAGACCATAGATGGAGTCCCCGAATAACTGCGACTTAATCTTCGATCTATGCTTTTAATGAACAGTTGACTCCCTTTCGAAAGTTTCTTTTATCGACCCGTCGACTGAACCTCATTAAGAGTCTCACGAAACAATGTGTTCTTTTTTGTTCTACACGTCTTTATATATTTTCTATTAGTGTGGAATTTGTTTATGATCATAACCCCACCACTTTCTTCTTCAAACCGTCACCTAGTCGTTTATTTGGTTATTTCAATGTTTTGTAAAATTGATTTATTTCTTTTTTATGTATCCCGTATGAGTTTTACACACTATATCAGATACATTTACATGTCGTACATTTATGAACCTACGTACAACACCCATAAACCCTGAAGGGAACACCGAGTCTACCATTTCTTTGACGGTCGTTAAGTCCTCTGGACCCAAACTGGGGAGCCAACCCTTCTAGGGGACCTCCTCCCATACCGTTGGGTGAGGTCATATGAACGAACCTCTTAGGGTACCTGTCTCCTCGGACCGTCCGATGTCAGGTACCCCAGTGTTTCTAAACCTGTACTAACTCCTTGATTGTAAAAGTGAAAGACATCTGTATGTCACTTAATATATTCCTCCTAGTAGTTGTGTAATTTCCGTTTGTAGAGTCTCATTTTATATCATAAAGATGTAATAAAGCTCAGAACAAGACATAATAAAATAAAAACAATTTGCTCGTGTATAATAAATATTTTAGATTTTATGTGTGTAAAAATAACATTTTTTTGTTTAGTGATTGATTTAGGTTTCATTGTCATAGGTAGTGTGGGTCGTAAAGACTGGATACACGTCGATAAAGATTATGAAAAGGGTAACATCTAGAATGATCGACTGGAATCGTGGGAATGCATAGTTCCGACCTATGTCGGAGTATTAAGAAGTGTGTCACGTTGTCTTTGATAAAGATTTACTACTCCCTACTAATATATGTTACTTCAGTTAAACGGTAGTTCCGAGGTTAAGTAAAGGACCTTCCATGTCCAGACCTAAAAGTAGAGACATAGAGACAAAATCTATACGTTTTCAAATCGGTTTACAAATAATTTATTTACTTATAAAATAATTCTAATATTTCAATTACTCCACAAGTATTCTAATTTTTATCACTATAATCACTTATTAAGTTAAATTTTTAAGTAACAAGTACATACGGTTACTAAGACAGTCCCTTTATCCAGTTCTGTCATTTTCCTATAAAACAAAGGTTTCATTTCTCCTTCTAACCTGTACCGTGTATAGAGTTTTAACACACGAGTACTAGAATAATGGTGTTTTCTTTGTTGTCCTGTACATGAATAATCGTTTTGTCTAATACTGGAGTCGTTCTATTGGAAGGTCGTTTGTTTTCGGGTCCAGGTCTTTCGAAGTGTCGACTTAAGATGGTTTTTAAATCTCTTCTCGATTGTTGATAGGATGATTGAGAAGGTCTTTTAACGTCTCCTTCTATTTGAAGGTTTGAGTAAGATACTCCGGTGGCAGTGGGATTATGGTTTTGGACTGTTTCTACGGTGTTCTTTTCTTTTGATGTCCGGTTATAGTGACTACTTGTATCTACGTTTTTAGGAAGTGTTTTAAGATCGTTAGTCTTAGGTTGTTGTGTAATTTTTCTAGTATGTGGTACTGGTTCACCCAAAATAGGGTCCCTACGTTCCTAAGAAGTTATAGGTGTTTAGTTAGTTACATTAAGTGGTGTAATTGTTTAACTTTTTATTTTCGGTATACTAATAGAGTTATCTACGTCTCTTTCGGAAACTGTTTTAAGTTGTAGGTAAATACTATTTTTGAGAGGTCTTACGTCTTTATCTTCCTTGTATGGAGTTGTATCATTTTCGATATATACTGTTTGGGTGTCGTTTGTTAAAGGAGTTACCACTTTTGAACTTTCGTAAAGGGGATTTCAGTCCCTGTTCTGTTCCCACGGGTGAAAGTGGTGATGATAAGGTGTATCAAAACCTTCAACACCGGTGTCGTTAGTCTCATCTTTTTCTTTATTTTCCTTAGGTCTAACTTTTTCTTCTTCATTTTGAGAGTGACAAACGTCTACTGTACTAGGAGATGTATCTTTTGTGATTTCTGAGGTGGTCTTTTAACGATCTCGATTAGTTACTTATATCATTTCAACGTCCTATAGTTTAGTTGTGTGTCTTTAGGGAACATAAGGATATGTGATTATTACTCTTTTATCTTTCTCTTTAATTCCTTTGTTAAGGTAAGTGGTAACGTTACTTTTCTTATTTTATGAATCCTTATATAGACGGATTTCTTTGATTTCTGGATATGTCTCTTTTGATATTTTGTGACCACTTTCTTAAGTTTCTCCTGTGATTGTCTACCTCGTTTATATGGTACAAGTACCTAACCTTCTTAGTTATATCACTTTTACTCATATGATGGGTTTCTTTTGATATCTAAGTTACGTTAGGGATAGTTCGATGGTTGTCATAAAAAGTGTCTCGATCTTGTTTATTAAAGTGTTAAACATACCTTTAATTTTTTTTTTTTTTTTTGAGTTTATCGGTTTCGTTAGAACTCTTTCTTCTTACCTTGACCTCCTTAGTTGGACGGACTGAAGTCCGAGATGATGTTTCGGCGTCAGTAGTTCTGTCATACCATGATCGTGTTTCTGTCTTTATATCTAGTTACCTTGTTTTATCTTTCGGGTCTCTATTTAGGTGTGTGGATACCTGTGGAATAGAAACTGTTTCCTCCGTTCTTATATGTCACCTCATTTCTGTTAGAGAAATTGTTCACCACGACCCTGAACAGTTGGTGAACATTTTCTTACTTTGATCATGTGAGAGATTGTGGTGTGTGTTTTTATTTGAGTTTTACCTAATCTCTAGATTTACATTCTGGTCTTTGATATTTTGAGGATCTCCTCTTGTATCCGTTTTGTGAGAGACTGTATTTAGTGTCGTCCTAGGAGATACTGGGTGGAGGGTCTTATAACCTTTATTTTCGTTTTTATTTGTTTACTCTAGATTAATTTGAATTTTCGAAGACGTGTTGTTTCATTTGATATTCGTTCCACTTTTCTATCGGAAGTCTTACGCTCTTTTATTATCGTTTACTTCGTTGACTGTTTATTGATTAGAGTTTTTATATGTTCGTTGAATACGTCGAGTTAAGGTCTTTTTATTTGCTGGGTTAGTTTTTTACCCGGTTTCTTGATTTATCTGTAAAGAGGTTTCTTCTGTATACCTACCGATTGTTTGTGTACTTTTCTACGAGTTGTAGTGAGTAATAGTCTATTTACTTTTAGTTTTGGTGTTACTCCATGGTAAAGTGTGGTCAGTCTTACCGACACTAGGTTTTCAGATGTTCGTTATTCACGACCTCTCCCACACCTCTTTTCCCTTGGGAGGATGTGACAACCACCCTTACGTTTGATCATGTCGGTGATACCTCTTGTCACACCTCTAAGGAATTTTTTGACCTTTATCTTGACGGAATACTGGGTCGTTAGGGTGACGACCCGTATGTGTGACTCTTTTGGTCTTAACTTTCTCTGTGTACTTGGGGTTACAAGTAGTGTCGTGACAAATATTATCGGTCCTGTACCTTTGTTGGATCTACAGGTAGTCGTCCACTTACCTATTCTTTCGACACCATGTAAATGTGTTACCTCATAATGAGTCGGTAATTTCTCTTATGTAAACTTAGTCAAGATAACTTCACCTACTTTGACCTCGGATAATATGTCTCACTTCATTATTTCTTTTTGTGACTACGTCATATCATTGCGTATATATACCTTAAATCTTTCTACCATTACTATTGTGACATACGCTCTGTCATTTTCTCTGTGTCTATATAACTTGTCAGAAAACCTGAGACACCCTCTCCCTCTCCCACCCTACTAAAACCTCTTACCATAACTTCGTACATATTATAGTATAAACTTTGTTTAGTGGTCAGGTTCAAGGTACGTACTAGGACCTACGAACTCCGACCACGTGACCCTACTGGGTCTCCCTACCTTGTCCCTTCCTCCTCCCTCCCCCTAAGTCCTACCCCTTGTGCATATATGGACACCGCCTAAGTACAACTACTTACCGTTTTGGTTATGTTATAACATTTCATTAATCGGAGGTAAATTTTATTTATTTAAATATAATTTTTCCGTGAGTTTTTTTTCTATTAGATTTCTATCTAAAGGTCGACTGAAACGGAAAATTTAATTATCACGAAAAGAACTTTATTTATGGTGTCAAAATAAAAAGAGTAGGTACTTTAGCTCGTTTTCTTTAGCGAGTGGAGGAAGGTTTGTGACTTATGTTTACTTTCGGGAGACGACTGTTGATTTTTCCTATGTTTACACTTATTAACACTGTAATCTCCCCGTAATGTCTTATGATAAATATACTCCTTTACTGTACGATCAGTACTATTTTGTTATTTCGTCGTCCATTAAAAACCTCTTTTTTAAAGGTATAGTTATTCAACAAATGAAAACAATAAAATCCAATTCTAGGTTATTAAGAAATTTAAGTATGAACTAATACCTACTACTGTGAACGGAGAACAATCACGTTACTTACAAGTAACACAACTTAACACATAACACCCCCACCTTTCTTTTAATGTCTAAAAATTTTAGAACAAAGGAGTGTTAGGAAAACTACTTTTTTAATTTGGAATACCTCGGAAGATATGATAAACATTTTACCTTTTAGTAAGTCTCTGTAACGTATTTTACTAATTATTACTTTATACAAGCGGAACCTTTCCTTATCTCTAGTAAGACAGTAAAAACTCTAACATGGGTTCTCGACGTGAAAACAACTGATACTGTCGAGGAGGTAAAGAAGATTCCCTAAGAACGGGTGTCATCATCTATATTACCAGCAGACTCAATTTAAACGGGTAAGACCAGGAAAATCAAGTGACTAAGGATTTTACAGTTACAATGAGAACGGTAGAGACAAAATGGTAAAGGTTAAATGGAACTAAGTGCCTGGTTTCTTTGACCTCTTTTAACTTACCAAGATACTCCTGTATGTTCTGGAAGACCTTGATTGTGATTTCTTTCTATAGAAAAAGTAGTATCCCCTAACCTTACGTTTTCATCCTTCAGTTCTCTATGGACTTCATTGTTCCATAGAGTAAAAACTGGAACCTCATGTTTTACTTTGTCCCGTTTCCGATTATCTCGAAACGGTTCTCTTACGTGACCAGTATCGTTCGTGGAAGAAGGTTGTTCTGTTTTCTACTGAGATATGTACCTGTAGTGGTCTACCAGTTGTGGTTTTAGTCTGACTAATATAAGAAACGTCAGTATTTGTCTCTTCGAGATGTGTCAGTCGTTTTTATTCTGGTCTTCGACTGACCGAGTCTAGTACTTCACAAATGACGTTTTAAGTCTGAATTTAACTTCTTTCATCCCTTTTAGTGATCTGGTAAGCCCATACTGGATTTAGTTTAGTGAATACTAATATGTAACCTTCACTGTTTATCTAAATTCCCTAATCTAGACTAACTATCTCATGGACTTCTGATACTTGTCTCCAAGTACTGTAACATGTCCTCCGTCACTAGTTCTGGTAGGGGTTCTTCTTCTTTGCGTTTTACCGTTTTACTAACAGACTCCTCAGGTATGTTTATCGACTCTTTTCTTCTCTTCACTTTCCGTTTCCTCTTTTCCTTGTTATAGACTTACGTCTCAAGGTTTCTTATCGTTCCTCTCTAATCTTTGTGAAGGATTCACTGATTACGTTTCTTTTTCTCCTTTTGTTATCTTACCCTTTCTAATGTCTAGAGAAATTCTTTTAATCTTTCTGGTTCCCTTGTGAGGTACGTTTCTACCCGTGTTATTTCCTGTCTTTATCGTATCTGGATTGTCTTCGTCTTCTGTAATTCTTCTCCACCGTTCTTATATGTCGTCTTGATATGTTTGTTCTAGAAGTACTGGGAGTTGTGCTACCACACTAGTGAGTGGATCTCGGTCTGTAGGACCTCACACTTTAGTTCACTTGGAATCCTTCGTAGTGATGTTTTTTTCGATCACCTTCACTACCCGAAGGTCAACTCGATAAAGTTTAAAATTTTCTACGACGACGACTTCACAACGTGAGTTATACGGTCGTTTAAACCTTTCGAGTCGTCTCCGGTGTCCTGACCCTTTTCAGGCAAAAGTAAGGTTAGGGTTTCATTCCGTTACGATTTCTTATAAGTTCGATAATGTGTTAACGTGAGTAGAGTGTACCATCGTTTCATCACGACTTTAAAAGAGGTTCACTCCGAAGTTGTCATGTACTTGGGTCTTGAACATCTACAGGTTCGACCTAAATCTTTTCGTCTTCTTACTCTCTAGTTTAACGGTTGTAGACAAACTAGTAGCTTTTTCGTTCTCTCAAGGTCTTTTTGTAGACGAAGTAACTGATGCGATTTCGGAAACTGACACACCCAGTGTTGTTTGACACCCTTTGAGAGTTTCTTTACCCTTATGGTTTGGTGGACTGGACGGAGGACTCTTTAGACATACGTCGAGTTCTTAGTTGTCAATTTTGTCCTGAACCTTTTTGTCTGACCAAGGTTTAACCCTTTCCTCATACAGTTCCGACATATAACGTGGAACGAATAAATTGAATATACGTCCCATGTATTACACTTTACAGTCCGACTTACCCCGTGTTCGACCTTAGTTCTAACGTCCCTCTTTATGGTTATTGGAGTCTGTACCTTTACTATGGTGTGAATACCGTCTTTCGTTTCTCCTTGATTTCTCGTAAAACTACTTTTACTTTCTCCTCTCACTTTTGTGACCAAATTTTGTTGTAAGTTTTAGATACTAGTACCATAGACCAGGGTGGTAAAGTACGGTCTATCCCTTTGTTACCTTTGTCACTGTATGAAAAAAAAGAACCCGAGGTTTTGGTGACGTCTACCACTGATATCCGTACTTTAATTTTCGACGAACGGAGAATCCCCTTTTCGACACTGGTTGGATCCGTCGTATACAAAAAACCTTTTTTCAAATTATAGTGATAATTTCTACCAATCATTGACCGATTTTTTTTTTTTTTTTTTTTTTTCTCTGTAATGAAACGGTTCTTTCCAGACAGATCAGTTTCGATACAAACAAGGTCATCAATACATACCTACACTCACAACCTGGTATTTCTTTCGACTCACGACTTTTTGTAGGAAAACTTGACACCTCGACCTCTTCTGATAACTCTCGGGGACTCTGACGTTCCTATCGTTGTAGTTAAACTAGTATCTTTTTCGTTCGTTCTTTCTTTTAGTCAGAACCTATAAGTAACCTTCTTGACTACACCTTCGACTTCGAGGTTATAAAACCGGTAGACTTCACTTATTGACTGAGTAACCTTTTCTGGGACTACGACCCTTTCTGACTTCCACCCTCCTCTTCCCCTGTTGTCTCCTACTCTACCAACCTACCGTAGAGAACTACCTACACTCAAACTCGTTCAAGACCCTCAGCCACTACCTGTCCCTTCGGACCGTACGACATCAGGTACCCCAGTGTTTCTCAGTCTGTACTGACTCCCTGACTTGACTTAACTTGCTTTAGACAAACCATCAAATTTTTTATATTATTAAAGTACTGTCGAGGAATCTAAAGAAAAGTAGCCATATGTAACGGACCACCGGTGACATTGAAACGACTCATGAAGTCCCCAATGACACCCTTCCTGTTCCATTGTGTTTTCACCAACTTAAATTGTATCAGAAGTTTACAGAGAAATTTCTATTTTTAGGTAACAGACCAGAATCTAAAGTTAAAACACCGCATATAATTAATTTAATAACTGAAAGTGATTCATAAAACGATATATAAATCTTATACCCGAAGAGGACCACCAATTCTGTCATTTCTTAGACGGACGTTACGTCCTCTGGACCCAAAGTTGGGACACAATACTTCTAGGGGACCTCTTCCCTTAATCTTATGTGAGGGATGAGGTATTTCTTCTATCTATCTAGACGCTATTTTATTAATATACGGTAATCCTGACATGTTTTACCATAATATCTTTTTTTGTATAGACTCCCCTATCTCTCCTTTCGGAAGAAAGGGATTGTGTATATTTGTACGTGTGATAGGTATAAACAGGTCAAATCTTTCCGGAAAACTTCTTCCACAAGGAGTTCGACACAGAATTTCTTCCTCTTCAGTTAATTTAGTGTCCCTGTACCTCTCTCTCTTACCTCTCCACTAAGTCTCCTGTCTATCTGTAAATAACCCGTTTAAAACTCCGGTGACGAGATGATTGGGGAAGACTTGTGTCATTGAAAACATTTACAACTGGTAATGTCTATATATAGAAAGTAATAACACTTTATGAGATGTTTCTTAGTATTCGTGATTTGCCACTACAGTCTTAACCTTGAAATAAGGTGATATTTAATAGAAGATAAAAAGGATTATAATTACAAAGGGCGAAGCTAAGACGATGTAGGAAGAAGAAGGTCTGTACGTTATTCTTTATTTATATTTTTGAAAAAAAGATCGTAATTCTTACTTTAGTATTAACAGGTATTTATAAAAGAATAAAAAGAAAAAAAAATTTAAAAAAATTAAAAAAAAAACAAAAAATTTAAAATTTTAGAAATTAAGAATGTACGCAAGGGTTTGTACTTGGGGGGAGGGGGGAGGGAGGGGTGTTGTAGAGAGACCCAGTAGGGGTACGTGGTCGGGGTTCGTACGACGCGGGATGCAGTCTGTACCTGACCGAATTCTTGGTTCCTTTTGTAAATATTTCTAATCAGTACGGATTCCTGTTTCTCTGACGTTACCACTGTTGACCGATAAAGAATTAGTCTAGGTCTTGGATCGGTCGGTAAAGATAAAACTTTTTTTTTTTTAATGATTCGTCTTTTTTTTTTTTAAGAGTCTGAAGTTTAGTTCTATAGTACATCATTTTCCCTGTGGGTGTCTTTATAAGAGTCACGTAAAGTTGTTACTTGTTTCCACTAGACTCCTTTGTGGAATATACTCATAATCCCATTTTAACGTAAGTAAGATGTACAATCGTTTCATTACAGGTTTTAGGACTACGATCCGAAGTTGTCGTACACTTGACTATTGATTGTATATATTTTCGACCTAAATCTTTTCCATCTCCTTGGTCTCTAGTTTACCGGTTATAGGCAACCTAGTATCTTTTTCCTTTCCTTAAGACCTTTTTGTAGATGAAAAAGTAACTGATACGGTTTCAGAATCTGACACACGTATTGTTGTTTGACACCTTTTAAGAAATTCTATACCCTTATGGTCTGGTAGAATGGACGGAGGACTCTTTGGACATACGTCCGGTTCTTCTTTGTACCTTCCGTCCTCCTCTTCCCCTGTTGTCTCCTACTCTACCAACCTACCGTAGTGGCTGAGTTACCTGTACTCAAAACTCGTTTGAGACCCTTTGTCACTTTCATTCCTTTCGGATCACACGACGTCAACTACCACAACGTCTCAGTCTGTCCTGATTCCGACTTGTTGTTCTTCCCGTAGTACCTCGTCCACGATAAATTCTGCCTAAAACTCCGAAGGGATCACCGAGTCCACCATTTCTTAGACGGACGGTACGTCCTCTGGGTCCGAGTTAGGGACTCAGTCCTACTAGGGGATCTCCTCCCTTAGCCATTGGGTGAATCGCAAGACCGGACCTCTTAGGGTACCTGTCTCCTCGGACCACCCGATGTCAGGTACCCCAACGTTTCTCATCCTGTACTGTTTCACTGATTGTGAAACTGAACTCCATGTTCAACCGTAAAAAAAGGATTAAAATCCTTCTTTATATATATAAGGTTAACTCAATTCGAGTAGTTATTTCTGTCGACTCACAAAACTCACTCCCTGCGAAAAACAAACGTCAAGTCTCGTCCAAACCATCCTTCATCGTTTGTACTGTTGTCTCTTTCTGTGTCGTCCTAGCTCTTGTAGAATTGACGACAGATCCACGATAGGATATCGTGGGTCTATTCTGTCGTAGGATTTACAACAGAATCCACTCAACCTAAAACAGAACAACGGATAAGTCTCAACACTTCCAAAATTCGTTTTATAAAGATACTAGTCTAGATATAAACCCACTTACACTACCTTCCCTCCAGTCTCCGGTCAATCCTTAGATTAACTTTCCTTGTTATTGTTCCAGATACACAGATACTTTTACTTCTCCTTTGTTCTCTACCTTCTAATAATGTGAGTTCTGTCCAGTCGGTACTAGGACTACGACTCTTCGAGTGTCAGATTATCCCTCCTTTCTATAAAAAAATCCTTACTGAGACGACGATACGTCATAGACTAACAAAAGAGGGACCATGATGTCTGTAGTTCGTCTCTATCCAATGAAGTTTCTGATACATCTTTCTATACCGCTACCGGAGTAAAGAGAAGATCGGGTTACCTAGTCCCAGTAATTACCCTACATGACCCACCGACCGAGGGTCCCCTCGTCCTGGTTCATTTCCTGGAAATGTTTCCCATCGACATACAGGAGGAAGAGAGAGAGAGAGGTGTGTGTGTGTGTGTGTGTGTGTGTGTGTGTGTGTGTGTGTGTGTGTGGTGAGTGCATGAGATGTCACACAGATACAAAGTCGTGTCAGACTTTTCTTGTAAACTAAGTACAGAACTAAGACGTAAATATTTGAATTCTCTGGTTGTCACTCAATTGGGTAGAAGGACTCCGGAATAAAAAAAGAGTGAATATTTTATACCACTATTATGGAAAGATAGTTCCTACACACTCCTAAAATTTTGTAATAAATAAACTATTGGGGGACCGTGTTAGATTGTCTGACATTCATGAGTCATACAAAAACAAAGACGAAAGGAAGTGGGAGGACCCCTTTTAGAATATCTAAAAAACAGTGTTTATGGTTCCTTTATAAAAAAAAGATGAATACTGTCCTTTCCAATCTTTATATCGACAACCTATGATATAAGAAAATAACGTGTGTATCGTGACTACCACTTAGGAAAAATCCACGGTCGGTCCATGACACCAATTGGAACCTCTATTCACTTGTCAATCTGTTTTTCTTCCCCGTCGTAGGAGTTTGTTGAGTGTCAGTTGATTTCCTTTCCTCTGTTTATATGTGTCTCGTGATCCATAGTTTTATCTTTTCTTTAAGTCTTATTCTTAAAGAATGGTTTAGAGGTGACCCATATGTTGTAGGTAATTGTGTAGGTCTTTTGGACAACGATCTCCTATGAATTCATCACCTACTTAAGTATGATTTATAAACTACGTCAAGTCGTGATGACTCTTTAAGTCGGTCACACTTTCTTCATAAACATCTGGTCTCTCGTATTTGTTTAAGGTAGTTGTTGTTCCTTTTGACGTAAACCTTTTGTCCTTTGATGACACTAGACTCTCTGTCAATAATAAAAAAGATCGAACAAAGAAATAAAACAGACAGAAAAAGGTCCTAATTCTGACTGAAGAAAAACAAAGGAGAATCGAAACGACGTCTGAAATATTTTTATTCTAAAAGTTATTATATACGAGAGAGTTTATCAGTCTTGAGCGAGTCATTTTATACATACTCTTGTAAGGAAGGTCGGTGATTGACACTAAGTAAATACTGGGTCAACCGGTTCCAAGAACCTTTTCTCTTACCAGTAAAGAAAGTTTTAGATGAGGATGTTAAGAGGTTCAAAATGGAGAAAACGACCAATATTACGGTTAGTCTTGAATGTGCTATAAATAGAAATAAGAGAAGAAGGTAGGGATAAGGATAAGATAAATGACAGAACTGAGTCAACAATAAAAGACCATAATTTTCGTCTTGTTTATAACGAACCTTCAAAACTTCGTTTTAAGAATCTTCCCCTAACTTACAACAACGAATAAATATCGATGATAGTTCAGAAGAGTTCATTAAGAGGAAGCTACACTGTCTAAATTGAGGTTTCCTAAAATTCTTTTAAGTTTAAAAGTTGACAGGAATATATAACTATGCTATGATAGTTCTTAGAGTGACACTCGGAAGGTAAGACGGTATTTATTATTCGTACGTGAGCTGTCTCTTGTCTTTTCTTCTTTTCTTTTAAAACCTCCCTAGACATCATGAAAGATTCCGTGTCACCAAAGGTTACAATAGCTTTCGATTTGGTTCCGCTAGAATTCTATCCTTCATCCTTAGACTGTCATTCTTAATCCTTAGCTGTCATTCAATCAAAGTTGAATTGATCTTAATCTTAATTACTGTCTCCATTTTTTTATTCATCCCTGAACCTTTATTTCTGGAGATAGGAGACCGACATCTTTTTATCTTTCTATAGTAAGTTGTGAATGTTAGTCTTTATACGATTGACCGTAAATTCCTATTTATGTATACTCTACTTGTGAATCTTACAGTGATGGTGAAACCTAATTATCATAAAGATAATACTTTTTTCTGTACGTTAGGTATCAAAGTTCATCCCTTTTCGAGACACAAAACTATCTTTTTTTACAATCTTTATTCTTTCGAAAAAAAAAGAAGGAGGAATCATAAGTAATACAAGGAAAAATAGTCTAAGAAAACATTTGGTTGAAAGACTCTATAAACATATTCGGAGTTCATTTTATAATATTTAATTTTAATACAGTGTATTTCGACTTTCCTCTAAAAATCGGATTAGGAAATAAAATGTCTATTTCCGTAACTCTAAATCTCTTTACTTCATTCCAATGATCCCAGTACCTCTCTCAGTCACCGTTTTGGTCTTCTCTTTACCTGGATTAAAGTGGTGACGTTTTTCTATGAATTCAGAATCTTTCGAGAAAACAGATGTGTAGGACGGACGAAGACACTGTATATGGGATAGGAGGAGGAAGAAGGGAGTAGTGTTATGTAACGTCTCCCTACATCAGTGACTTTTTTACTCTCATTCCTTCGATTTAATTCTCATTTTGTAAGGACAATGAAAAACTACGGGTCAAAATGAATTAAGTGAGGGGTCCACTTTCTAATTCCTTTTCTTTTAGAAAATATATCAATTGTATTTTGTCAAAAAACTTTAGACTTAAGTGTTGTTTTATACTACAAAGGTTTGTCCAAAATGTCCAGTGACTTTTTTATTCGGAGATTCCTCGGAACCCGTTATCTGAACGAAAAGAATAAAAACAAAGAAAGGATTTGAAATATCTAAATTCAATAAAGATTCTACCAGAGCTTCCTTTACGAAATCACCTCAGACTTGGGAATTTCTACTTTACAAAATTCGGAATATTTTCTTAAATAGGTAGTTTGAAAGAAAGAAAGAAAGAAAAAAAGAAAAAAAAAAAAAGACTCACTCATCAATCCGCTACGTAATTGAGAAAAAGGAAACCCCTGAAACCTTCTCTCCATCCACTCAAACTATTTCATGTCCATAGCTCCTGGTCGACCTCTGTGATACATACAGTACGCACAGGTTGTACGTTGTTGCATTTTTCTGTCTGGAAATTAGTCTTGGATGAACGACGTTTTAGTATTTCGTCGAACCCGAGAACGGAAATATCGAGACTGTTTATAGCAGATAACGACATCAAAAATGAAGACAGATGTGTAGCTTTTCAGGTACCTGTATCACGGTCCTATTGAATAATCTATAAGTATGGGTTCCAAGGAGTTTAAGGCACACAGGTTTACGTGTCTAAGGAGGGAGGGGGTTAAAAGGTAGACCAGGAGTTTATCAAAGAAAATAAAGAAAGAAATAAAATTAACCTCCGATTAATGAAATATTATAACAGCACCAAAACGGTATCTGACTGTACTTAGTCGGTACCCATATGTACACAAGGGGTAGGGCTTGGGGGAGGGAGATGGTCTGTAACACCTTTAATTGTTTGAGAAATCCCTAATAGGAAAGAAGGTTGGTGGTGACGAAATCACATCCTAAAGGAACGAGAAGTAGACCTGATTACATTTCTAAGAAGTTGAAAAGAGGTTGGGTGTAAATAAAAAGAAGTATGTCGATAAGACAATGACTACATTTGAAAAGAATACAATTTAGACAAGTGTTTGATACGGCCAAATATTAGTAATTAACCGAAGTATAGTACACACCAAATTAAAGCTTTGAGACGGGACACTTTATTAGTAGTAACGAGATTGGTTTTTTTTTTTTTTTTTTTTTTTTTCATATAAGTTTTATTTCATCCAAGGGAAACAGGTCATCTAACCCTTTACAACATCTAAATTAGAGAAAATTTTTATACAGTTTTCGTAACCTTTTGACTTGGTGTGTCTTTGGATGGACTGAGACTATATGTAAAGAGTACTGATCCAGATGCATATGTGAACCGGAGAAGAGAGTAACGGAGTGACTATGATATCGAATGGTGTATAAACAATAAATCTGAGAAATTTTCGAAAACTCTTTTTAGGTCATGAGAATTTTCGTCCCTGCTATGAAAGACGTAGAGCAATAGAGGTATTGGATGTTACGGACGATATGTCAACTAAGAGTTATTTACACACTACTACCTTGCCCACTTACCAACTATTTGAGGAAGCGTCCATCTGACAGCAGAACAAAATGAAGTCCATTACTCCGACTTTTCAAGATGTCGGATTCAAACAAATTTCCTTGTCAGTCACATCTCACTGTTATCGTTCACAGATTCCGAAAGAGGAGACAAAAGTAATGAACGGATTCCCTTATAACTGAGAAGTGTGGACTCCAAAGGTCATTACTTACTTAGGAGTTCGGAACTCCTTCAGTATAACCCTCGGAAAGGAAACCTCTTTTTCTCCCTCTATTAAATTCAGACCAGAATTTGAAATGAGAGACCTCTTAAAAGGAGACGAAGGAGGATGAGGAAAAGAAAAAACAAAAAAATTTAAGTTCCTATATTTAAAAAGTAAACTCTTATAAAGTATAAAGTGTCATAAGTTTTATTAAGGAATTTGAGTTCCCTAAAGAAAAAGAAACTTAAAAAGTATATCGAGAAACCCAGAAAATTCCAATAAATAAGGAATACCCTATTCTACCCGTTTCTACTGATGTCCAGTCACTCCTAGTCTTGTCAGGAAGTAACTTTCTCCAGAGACTTCTAACAACGTTTGAAGAAAAGTATTGTGTTCAAACTATTCAACCAAAGAATTAATTATATTGTCCCAGTTCCATAACTCTGTGAATTGTGTTTATTCAACAAAAAAGGGTAATGAGAGTAATAATATTATAAGTAAAAATTTTTTCAAACCCCCTTATCTCATATGTAATCTACAATATCCTGTATTTTACCTGACGATAAGTACATAAGTACTATTGTAGAGGTTTCAGAAGTTCCTCGGGAGTTCCTCTTTAATTTTGACAGAGGTATACTCGTTCGTTACTAAGACTATTTGTCCTCTATTCGTAATTTCTTCGACGTTTATGACTCCTTTTTGTTTACCAATTTTTTTATTATTATTATTACTTATTTGACGACTTCGGATCTTGTCGTCTTATCGATTTAACCCAGTCCCTCCTCGGACTCAACCGATAATATATATAAACGATTCTGAACTGTCATTTTCCTCCTGTAATATACTCAGTATTCCCTTGAGACTATACTAATAATTTACTTCTGAAAAAGTCATCTACTACTTATGAGTGAATTGAACGGGTACTATTAATCTCGTCTTTGATAAGGAACCTCACTCTTTTCAGATATTTCAACAGGAATAACAAAATCCGTTTAATTATAAATTATGTTGACTAAAAAATATTTTCTTCTAATTTGAATCTCCTTTCTACCGATAATTAAAAATGTGTTGAGTTACTAATAAACAAACGAAGGGAGTATGAACCCCAATGGATAAATCTAAAATTTTCCTATGATGATAATAATGAGGAGGAGGAGGATTATAAATATAATTTTTATAATAAATACAAAACTAAAGTCTGTCCTCCTAGGGTCTCCATCACTGAAAGACTTACTCGATTGAGTCACATTTCTAAAGAAAATCACATTATTGATGACGGTGAAATAAAATGAGAGAGATGACTCAGTACGTGACGGATTCATGGGATATCTATAAAGATAAGGAATATTACTAGAAGGTACTCTTCATAATACTTACTCGGAGTAAATATTGATTGGATTTCGAGTTTGACTAATGCACCTAAAGTGTTACAGTACGTTGATCATACAAGGTCAGAATGATTTTCAGTTACAAGGTGAAAGATTCGTTCTACATATATAAAAATGTGACTCTTTAATAGTAGGACGGAGATGGATATATAAAAGTCCTGACCTTTTACAAGACACATGAAATCAGACGACTTAATAGTCTATAAGACTAGTCGTCAAAAAATGACGATTAATTTTAAAGTTGAAGTACAATCAATCTAAGTTACTAATAAAGGTTTCCAAGGTGAAGGTATCTGTTGGATATTAAAGAATACTCCTCACGATTTTCTGATGTTATAATTTATTTCATTTATTCTTACGTTGATAAAACGAATTTAATACTTGAACTTGGTCCGGTACTACGTAAAACGACGACGACGATTCAGCGAAGTCAGCACAGGTTGAGAAGCTGGGGTATCTGCCGTCGGGTGGTCCGAGGGGGCAGGGACCTTAAGAGGTCCGTTCTTGTGACCTCACCCAACGGTAACGGAAGAGACTACTACGTAGAATCGGGAGTGAATAACCGAGAGGTCTGTATCAATGTACCGTCATCACAATAAGTGTTACACTTTTAAAACCGTTCTGTTTGAGGTGTTCAAAGAGAGTATGAACCATATAAAAATACCCAATTAACTCCTGGTTAGTTCGGAAACTCGAACGTTCGTAAATTATCCAGTAAAGTAGTCTGTAGAGTAGATTAAGAACTCTTGAAAGATCTTTACGGAATATTCACTTACATTGATAGATGTAATTATGTACACGGTTTTGGTATGTCATAACTAAAAGATTAAAATATCCACTCCCCAAACTTTGTCTAACTCCGTTCAACGTGTAGAGTCATCAAAAACACGTTCATAAACCTTGATCTAGATTGACTAAGAAAGAACATGTTGTGTAATAGATTGTTTTTGTTTTGTATTCGTTTAGTTTAACAACTAACGAAGACAATGTGTCTAAGGTTTACTCTCTTCCGAAAACAAAAAATTCAACTACTAAAACAAAAGAAGAGATATATAGTCACTCAACCTTGCTTAGTAACTGACTCATTGAGGACTCACAGAGGTCTCTTGAGACTTACAAACTGACTATTTTAGTTGTATATTACCTACTCAAATCTTTATATATATCGGAAGATTTCCTCTTACTTAGTAAGGGTTCCGCCTCAAGGTTCAAGGTTCTGAACTGAGTAACCACATTCGATTCATTTCTTCTTTTTTTTTATACAGTTCTCTTTTATTCAACAGTTGTTACCTTCGAGTCTTTTAACGTCTCCCTTCTTTTGGTCATTATCGTCATATATAGGTCTGTGACAGGTCCCTTTCTTTTTAACTTAGACCTACTACACTCAGAATAGAGTCCTTTTGAGTCACGAGTAGAAGTCAGGTTCGGGGAGTACAATCGATATGGAAAAGGATCCTTCTCCTAATAATGATCCTCACCAGTTCAAACTTTCGTCACTAAACTGGTACAAAGGAATCTCTATATCGAAATCAAATTCTTTTTCAGAAGTGTTATTATTTTCGGAAAAAACATGAAGGAACTTTCATAAAAGAAACGTGTTTCGATCGTTCTGTCAGGACCCAGGTGCCCGATGACTAAATGGACTTACCCTGGTTTCAGTTCGATAGAGATCCGAAATCCTGTTTGATAAAGGAAGTGATACCTATCATATAAGTTTTAATAGACATGAAACTTTAACTTCATTATACTGGACTCTAAATCATTACCAAATTGATTCTGGTCCCATCTGATAAGACGGATGATACTACGATTCAAGATACAACGACGATCGGAAGGTTTAATTGATCTTATTAGTTCTAATCCCACTGTTTATCAACAATCGAGGTGTATGTCTTTAAACGACAAGTATAATTTCGGACAAATGTCGAACCGTCTTCCACCACCGTCATACATAGGTACCTGCGTACACAATGTCCCCACTGGCGAAGGGACGGAACAGCAAGTACTTGGTTGTGATACCGTCGAGACTGTAGAGGTTAAAAATCGTGGGTCCTAAATGAAACCTTGGTAGAAGAAAGGGTTCAACTTTCCTCTTTTTGAGTATTTCTTTGTTTACCTTTCTAAAATATCAATATCAACCGTGTGTAGTGAAAATAAATATAAGATAATCGATATTGAGTTAGCGTACTGGTTAAATTGACGTTTCCTGTTACCCATTCCATCAGACCGAGACACGGGTCCTTCTTCTCCTCTTTTCTAAAACGGTTATGGTAAGTGACGGTTGATATGTTTTCCCAAAGATGAACATTTCATCGATTCTGGTGTCTTCCTCATACCCCAACTCTTGTAATAAAAGAGTCAATGAGGCTTTTCTAACACACACACACACACACACACACACACCGTACAGACAACAACAAGATCGTAAATAAAAGAGGACATATAGGGACAAGAAAAGACTATTTTAAATCATCTTCTCTGTGTACAAAAACTCCCCTACTAGACTTTACCTTCTGGTCGAGAAGATGAAAGATAGATATTTTGGTGTAATTCAAAATCAAAGGAGTAGTCGTCTTACTCCCGTTACAGGTCCGACACCTCCGACCAGACCTTACTCTAGACTACGACCCATTAAGACATAAAACCTGTGTAAAAGAGTGCTATCTTGTTAGACCAGTAATCTTTCACCCCTTAGTACAAAGCCCAGAACTAACTTTTCTTAGTGAACTTTACGGGTAAAAACAAACAAAATAAAGAACTAAAAAAACAGGGAAAGTAGTCGAAATAATACTTATGAAATACATATTATTTTAGTCGTTAAAATTCGTATACTAAACTATTTCAAACTGTTTATATATGTCATCACACTGTCGTTAGTAATTCTCTTTTATAAATGTAAATAAAGGTTTACGAGGGAATGCGTGGTGACGTAAGTCGTGGAGGGAAAGGCGGAGACTTGGGACTGTGGGTGACTATACTAAAGACAGTGATACCGAAAAAGAAAAGATCTGACAGCATAATTATGTTAGTGTTTGAAACAAAAATACAGACCGGAGAAAATGAACTGTTTTATCAAAACTCTAAATAGATACAAAACACGTTTCGTTATCAAGTGGGGAAACAACGATTCATCATAAGATAACATATCTTTATGGTTCTAATAGATACTTGAGATAAGTAAGTAGCTAACGACTTTTAAAGACAATGAAGACTCAGACGAATGATACTTATGTAGACAGGACTTGTCACCTCACATTCAGAGACACACCTGCATGCAGAACTAAAGAGAATCCATTTACGGATCCTTACACGGACGGCACAGTTAGAACGAAACATAACTACGACCGATTAAATATACACAAAGATTTAGACCAAAGGAAAGACTAAGATACAACCCCTCCTTTGACGAAACACGTTTTCCTTTATTTAAAACTAGTGACTTTACCCCATTTGGAAATGAATTGTGGAACAAACGAAATATGTATGTCGTTAGAGATTTCAGACTACCTCTTTATCGTTATATTATCGATATGAATCGATTCAAAGAAGGTAAATGATTTGTGATTCGAAACCACTACCTGTCCCTCCGGACCGCACGACGTTAAGTACCCCACCGTTTCTCAGCCTGTGCTGACTCACTGACTTTACTTACTTCGATACCAACATTGTTGTCGTTATTCATAAATTCGGAGTTCATAAATTGAGATGATGAATATATAAAAGTATAGTAAAAAATTGTACGTCTTACATTTTATATTTTTACTAATTCAAACGGGTTCTAGTAGTCAATTTTTCCCCACGTCTGACCTTAAGTTTAGGTCTAGATGGACTAAAGGTTAGGGTATGTAAAGGGTAAACAGAATCATACTTATAGTACCTGACCCGCCCACCAAATATACTGTCTATAAAGAAAGAGTATCAAGACCTTTGATCCATCAGATTTTAGTTCCACAGTTGTCTAAACGATAGGATACTCCTTAGTGAAGGGTCAAGTATCTGTCTGAACGAAAATGACACAGTAGTCTAAATCCTTTACCCATTTACGATGGAGACTTAAGAAAAAATATCCCTACAATAGGGTACGTCTCGGAAGTACTGCATTAGTAGAGGACATCCGGAATGAAATTTTATAAAATTATAGTCATGACTCAAAGTTTATACTTAGACGTCCTCTGTGTAAGTCAGGGTATCATAATGACTAGACATATAAACTAAAACATTTTGATTTCCTGTTGAAAGACTGTTACCTGCAGGTGAATACCGAGACAGACACTCTTCTCGGTAGTAGCACGGACCTCCGAGAAGAGAAGGAGTGTCCACAGGAGATGGATACTGTCTCGTGCGTCCTGTTCATAACGGGTCTTAATGAAAGACATAGTGTATTTCCAGGTAAACCTTGAAACTCTCATCGAAATTATTCTAAGAAAGAATTATGTTCTAATTTTTTTTTTTTTTCTATTTGAACCGCGAAATTTATTTATAATATCAACTGGACTGTAATCTCTTCAAAGGATTTTCAATTAGTGGTGAGTTTGTTCCGTTCTCATACAGAAGGTTATCTGTTTGAGGAGTCGGTGTTTTTTGTTAGGGATTTTGACGAGGATTAAGAAAAAAAAGGAAGGAACATGTATATAGTATAGTTTGGCTCAGAGGTTGGGAATCGGAGTTCTCACAAAGTCATAGATCCGTTACTGTTTTTCTGTTACTACCCTTATGACACATAGAAAATTTCACAGACTAGAAATATTTTTTGTAATTTTATAAAATCGATGAAATAAATACGAAAAGTATGTTCGGTTTTTACCACAAAACGGGTACTTCTCAAGAGGTTGTTCATGAACAAGATCTCGTGTTCCAGTTAAACAGTAGAAAAGAAGGTAATTAAACTTACTGTGGTAGGGTCTTAATACGTTAATAAAAGACAGTCATTCTTGGAAAACAACGGCGGTTACCGACTCCCTCTCTAAGACGTGTTCACATTAGAGTTTATCATAGTAGTTCAGTAAAGTATTTTATCTAAGTTGAAATTTTATAAGGTAATTCAATAAGTTATATACTAAAAAATAGTTCGTCCCACCTATGAGATTCGTTCGTTCTAATCTTAGTAAACTGACCATAAACTCCACCGACTCGTCCGTGTCCTCCCGGATCTCCTCGATAGGGTACAACTTCCAGTCCTTGCCGCCGCCATTCCTCTATGGGGAGCACTTTCCATTCTCTTTAGGTTCATTCTACCACCACGACACTCTCCCTTAGTCTCCCGGCTGTGTGGCTTTGGTATGAGTGTCTTTTGATGAGTTAGATTAGTGTGATCTTGGTGTCGGAACAGATTGAGTTACTTTGGTACGGTACGGACGCCCCGTTAAGTTCTACCCGCCCAGTACCACCTCTCCAGACTGTCTTACACCAGGTAACCTCTTCCCTTACCGTTCGGTGAAGTCATAAGAACGGAACTCTTGGGGTACTTGTCATACTTTTCCGTTTTACTATCCTATGGCTTTCTCCTTGAGGGGTCCAGTAATCCACGGGTTTTACGATGACCTCTAGTCACCTCTTTATTGAGGTCTTTCTTCCTTCCCTACCTCCGTTTCGTTTTTGTTATGGGTCGACACCTACACTGACCACTATCTTCGTTCTAGGCTACGACATTTCTCGTTATAACGTATCCTTGGACCTTACAGTCCAGGTACTTAGTTCCGTTTAACTTTCACCCGTTTGTTCTCTACCGTTCCCACTTACAACTGTAAGATCCTTAGTCGCTTGATTTTACCTGACCTTACCCACTTAAATTGAGTCTACTGGTAATATAGATGATGGTACCCGTCCTTAGGGAGTCTTCTTTACCTCATCGGTAGTACCAGTTGTTTTCTCAGGCTTTACGTCATGAACCTACGTTAGAGTCTTTACTGTCTGACTAGAGACAAGTAGAGGTTCAGTTTGGTAAGTTATAGTGTCAATAGGTTCAGATACGGGGTTGGTCATTGTGACTTCTTTGACTTCAACTTACCAAAATACTGCTGGATGTTCTGGAACATCTTGATTGTGGGTTTTTTCTATAGGAAAAATAATATCCCCTGACCTTACGTTTTCACCCTTCAGTTCTTTGTGGACCTCATTGTCCGTTTAAACCGGAACCTTACGTCTTACTTCGTCCCGTTTCTGAGTATCTCAAAAGGGTTTTTTTACGTGACCAGTATCGTTTGTGGGAGAAGGTTGTTGTGTTCTCTTCTGAGATGTGTACCTGTAGTGGTCTACCAGTTGTGGCTTTAGTCTGACTAATATAAGAAACGTCGGTTTCTACCTCTTCGAGATATCTCAGTTGTTTTTGTTCTGGTCCTCGACTGACACCGAGTCTAGTACTTGAGGAATAATGGTTTAAGTCTGAGTTTAACTTCTTTCATCCCTTTTGGCGATCTGGTAGGTCCATACTGGATTTAGTTTAGGGAAGATTAATATGTCACCTTCACTCTTTATCTAAATTCCCGGATCTAGACTATCTATCTCACGGACTACTTGATACCTTAGTCCAAGCACTGTAACATGTCCTCTGTCCCTAGTTCTGGTGGGGGTACCCTTTTTTTACCTTTTTTTCGTCTTGTCGACAGACCCCTCCGGATTGTTTATCGACACTTTTCTTCTCTCCACTTTTCGTTTCCTCTTTTCCTTTCTATATTCGGAGACTTACGTCTCAAGGTTTCTTATCGTTCTTCTCTATTCTTTCGGAAGAAGTCACTAGTTACGTTTCTTTATCTCCTTTTGTTGTCTTACCTTCTCTGATCTCTAGAGAAGTTCTTTTAATCTCTATGGTTCCCTTGTAAAGTACGTTTCTACCCGAACTATTTCCTGTCTTTACCATGCCTCTTTCCAGGCAGATCAGTTCCGATACCAAAAGGACACCAGTACATACCTACACTCTCAACCTAACACTTCTTTCGACTCTCGGCTTCTTAACTACGAAAACTTGACACCGTAACCTCTTCTGAGAACTCTCAGGGAACCTGACGTTCCTCTAGGTTGGTCAGGTAAGATTTCCTCTAGTTGGGACCCTAAAGAAACCTTCTTTACTACGATTTCGACTTCGAGGTCATGAAACCGGTGGAGTACACTTCTCGACTGAGTAACCTTTTCTGAGACTACGACCCTCCCTAACCCCCGTCCTCCTCTTCCCCTGCTGTCTCCTACTCTACCGACCTACCGTAGTGGTTGAGCTACCTACACTCATACTCGCTTGAGGCCCTCTACCACTACCTGTCCCTCCGGACCGCACGACACTAAGTACCCCAGCGTTTCTCAGTCTATGCTGACTCGTTGACTTGACTTGACTTGACTTGACTCCGTTTTCACTCTCATATAATATGATAGGAACGAAGAAGAAGGGATAAGAAAGGAAAGACGATTTTGAATCGTCTTCTCTGTGTCAGAAACCTCTTCCTCCTAGACCCTGCGTCCAGTCGAGAAAGTAAAAAGTAGATGTACTAAAGAAGCTTAAATCAAAGGAGTAGTCGGTCTATTTATCCTATTACTATAAATGAATGTTCCGTCAGTGCTCTTAATTTACCGACGTATACAGTAAGGGTTACCAACATTTGTATCTTCCTCTTATTCAAATTCACCCCTTATCTTCAAGTAAGGACACTGGTCATTGGTACCCTGTCAGTACTTTATGAATTTCTATCGCCTGTACGTCCCGGGTCGACTTCTCGGTCTAGTCTCCGTCACTCTGTACACTAGATAGTCTATACCCACTAAAACTTTACGTCTTTCACTATCGAAACGGGTACCTCATCTACATCTCGGGATTCTGAACCACCTATCTCATCCTTGAGTCTTGTAGTCGAACAGTCCTTACTCGTCATAACGGAGTTTAGTTATTTCTTCTTCTAAGGTCTCTCTTTTATGTATTTGCACCAGAGAACGTAAAACCTCTTGACCTCGACAATATGACACAATGAAAATACCCCGAAAATGAGTCTAATTTTTTTTTGTGTGTGTGAAACTTTTTTTGTAACCTCTTGTGGTATCCTTTTGATATTAACGGATTTGTAGATTCAAAAACTTCTATGACCACCGTCGACCACCTCGTCGGAAAAGAAGATGAAAGGTCAAACCTCTCTTTACGACGGGTATTACAGAACGACCGTCTCCCTGACTGGACTTACAAGAAGGATATCTTCTCCGACGAAACCCTCGTTTACCCTTTCTCTGGTGGATCGGACAGAACTGTAATTTCCAAGGTGGGGAACTAGGTCGAAAAGAGGACTGAGGTAAGTTACTAAGATAAATGACTCATGAATAGTATATTACATACCCAACCCGTTAATCCTATTTTTATATTAACTCTTCGTCAGAAACGGTTACTTTAACATGTTTGACCATCTTCTATCTCGGTTCGATTAAATACTTCTATTACGTTTTCTCTTACGGATTTTGGTTGTGAGTGGGGTTTAAAGAAATATAAAAAAACATGTAAAAATAAGACAAAGTCCGTTATAAAGTAAACGTTGATGTAACACTATTTCCATACTAATAGAGATAAACGGTTACTCGTTTAGTTCGTTACAATTAAATTAATCGGACCCTGGCGTTTCAGTTTTTGTCCACAGCTACTTTATAAACGACCAAGAAAAGGTAACGTTTCCGACCAATAAGTGTCCTGTAGAATACGAGAGTAACGGTAATTTTTATGTCCTTGTGAAGTAGTGTTTTACAATTTACCCTTACGTGACAAGTGGAGACTTTAAGTTCTCTCTATCTCTCTCTCATCCCTATCTCTTTCCTTCTTCAGTACCTTTCTTCCTGTTTTCCCTCACTCTCACTCTACATTTTCCTTTCTCCCTCTCTTGTGTCTACCTCACTTCCTTCCTTCTTTTTCCTTGATTCTCTATGTCTGTTATTACGAATGAACTCGATTTGTTGGGAAGGGTCAGGTATTATAAAAATTCTTATAATTTTATAAGTAGGAGGTCTTTTACTTTCTAATAATGTGTAACCCTAAAGAAGTTTCCCACTGATTTTAGACATTATTAATTCATTTCGTCCTCTTTTGAGGTTACCTTTTAATTTGGTTTCTATTTTTCGTCTACCATAATGATTGTCTTCCCGAAACTTTGTTTATGTGTTTACTTTTTATGTGTGTGTGTGTGTGTGTGTGTGTGTGTGTGTGTATATACATATATATATCTTCTCACCCGTTCCTTATTTCTGTCAACAAAGGTACCACACGTCTACATATCATATTTGCATTCACAAGTCAAGTCAAGTCAAGTAAACGAGTCAGTACAGGCTGAGAAACGCTGGGGTACTTAGCGTCGGGCGGTCCGGAGGGACAGGTAGTGGTTGAGGGTCTCAAGTGAGTTTGAGTGCAGGTAGCTCAGACACTACGGTAGGTCGGTAGAGTAGGAGCCAGCAAGGGAAAAGGAGGACGGGGGTTAGGGAGGGTCGTAGTGTCAGAAAAGGTTACTCAGTTGGGAAGTATACTCCACCGGTTTCATGACCTCAAAGTCGAAATCGTAGTAAGGTAGGTTTCCTGTAGGTCCTGACTAGAGGAAATCTTACCTGACCAACCTAGAGGAACGTCAGGTTCCCTGAGAGTTCTTAGAAGAGGTTGTGGTGTCAAGTTTTCGTAGTTAAGAAACTACGAGTCGAAAGAAGTGTCAGGTTGAGAGTGTAGGTATGTACTGATGACCTTTTTGGTATCGGAACTGATCTGTCTGGAAAACAACCGTTTCATTACAGAGACGAAAAGTTATACGATAGATTCAACCAGTATTGAAAAGAAGGTTCCTCATTCACAGAAAATTAAAGTACCGACGTTAGTGTTAGACGTCACTAAAACCTCGGGGGGGGGGGGTTTATTTCAGACTGTGACAAAGGTGACGAAGGGGTAGATGTAGGGGTATTTCACTACTCTATTCTACTACATGTGTCTGAGTTATTAAACGGATGGGGTGGAGACAGAGTCGTAGACGTTTTACACCATCTTTCTATACCTTGGACCTTTGAAGTGAACTCGGACCAGGAGTGGAGAATAGGGTAATAAACCCTTTTATTAAATATACTTAGAGTTTCAGGGGTTGGAATTTTGACTTTGTTAATTTAAAAGAAGGTATAGATATTTCTAATAAAACTAGTAAATAGAATTTATTTTACTTAACTCTATCATCACCGTTTTACTCATTGTTGTACATAAAACCCCATTCAGGGGTGTAAACTTAAGTCCAGGACGATGAAATATGTGTCGTTCGATAAAGTGAAGATATTCGTAGTAGGGGAATCTGGGTTGAATACTCCCCCAATATCCCTATCAAACTCTCTTACTCGTAGTACACGGAACGTGTCATGGGTCATTCGTCATTTAAACGTTACTTACGATAAACTACTAACATTATTACTACTACCGTTACCACGAGATCTCTGTTACCGTCACTGTTTTTACTACGGAATCGACCACTTCTACATTACGGTAAACCTTTCGGAAGGGAGGGACGAAGGACTAGGGACCTCTATCCTTACGGGAGGAGATACAGTTATCTACTAAAAACTTTTTTTGGGGTGATCTCTAAACTAATGTACAAGGACAACGGTGACTTAAAAGACGGAAAGAAAGAGCGATTAGATACTCGCGGTACTTCAAGACTCAGAGAACATAAGGGAGTAACGGAACCTGTGTAATCCGAGAGTTCCTTATAGACATTTTGTCGACTTAGTTGACTCTATTTAGGTCTATCGTGTGACATTTGAGATATCGTCATATTCTTACAAGTGATCGGAATGACACCAAGAAATATATCTAAAAAACGAGGATCAGTTAATCAGAAGGTTTATTATTCGGGAAACACACAATCCGTCCACAGGTTATAATGGTGTGAACACTGATACTTTTGTCGACGAGAAACTATGTTTTCTTGCATCCTTCTTTAGTTGACCTTCGACCTCCGTAAATTGCGTTGTACTTTCATATTTTAAGTTTGTTATATTTGGAACGACTACTTTAACATCAGAAACTTATTACCGTAATCGTAGAGGACCTCAGAATAATCTTTTCTTTTTAAATCCAGGGTATCCTCTGGGTGTTTTGGTCTTAGACGTAAAATTCGTTTAGGAGTCCCCTAAGGATATGTACAACGTAAACTCTTCTAGACGAGATGTAGGAACCCGTGTGAACTAGCTGTCCTTCCTTCGGAAGAAAAAGACCTGAAAGAAATTCTCTCGGTACACTACTGCTACTTCCTTTGTCTTTAAAGTCAAACCAAGTCAATGAGTCAGCACAAACTGAGAAACGCTGGGGTGCTTAGTGTCGTACGGAGGGTCAGGTAGTGGTTGGGGGTCTCAAGTGGGTGTGAGTACAGGTAGCTCAACCACTACGGTAAGTCGGTAGAGTAGGAGACAGTAGGGGAAAAGGAGGACGGGGGTTAGGGAGGGTCGTAGTGTCAGAAAAGGTTACTCAGTTGAGAAGCGTACTCCACCGGTTTCATGACCTCGAAGTCGAAATCGTAGTAAGGAAGGTTACTTGTGGGTCCTGACTAGCGGAAATCTTACCTGACCAACCTAGAGGAACGTCAGGTTCCCTGAGAGTTCTCAGGAGAGGTTGTGGTGTCAAGTTTTCGTAGTTAAGAAACCACGAGTCGAAAGAAGTGTCAGGTTGAGAGTGTAGGTATGTGCTGGTGACCTTTTTGGTATCGGAACTGGTCTGTCTGGAAACAACCGTTTCCTTACAGAGACAAAGAATTATACGACAGATCCAACCAGTATTGAAAGGAAGGTTCTTCATTCGCAGAAAATTAAAGTACCGACGTCAGTGGTAGACGTCACTAAAACCTCGGGTTTTTTTGTTTCAGACTGTGACAAAGGTGACGAAGGAGTAGATAAAAGGTACTTCACTACCCTGACCTACGGTACTAGAAGTAAAAGACTTACAACTCGAAATTCGGTTGAAAAAGTGAGAGGAGAAAGTGAAAGTAGTTCTCCGAAAAATCAAGGAGAAGCGAAAGACGGTATTCCCACCACAGTAGACGTATAGACTCCAATAACTATAAAGAGGACCGTTAGAACTAAGGTCGAACACGAAGAAGGTCTGGTCGCAAAGAGTACTACATGAGACGTCTCTTCAATTTATTCTTCCCACTGTTATATGTCGGAACTGCATGAGGAAAAGGATAAACCTTGGTCAGGCAACAAGGTACAGACAACGAAGGACTGGACGTATGTCCAAAGAGTTCTCCGTCCAGTCCACCAGACCATAAGGGTAGAGAAAGTCTTAAGAGATGTCAAATAACACTAGGTGTGTCAGTTTCCGAAACTGTATCAGTTATTTCGTCTTCATCTACAAAAAGACCTTGAGAGAACGAAAAAGGTACTAGTTCGTCTACAACCGTTAAATTAAAGACCAAGGAGACGGAAAAGATTTTGGACGAACTTGTAGACCTTCACGTGCCAAGTGTATAACGACTTCGGATCGAACATCTTAAAATTCGTAATGAAATGACAAATGTTTAGTGAATAAGACATGGTTTGAGTCTTATCCACAAAGCTATACTTTAAATGAAATTAGGGGGGTTATCAAGACACCTCCAACATAACAATGGAAAGAAAGACAACTACGAGTCTCTCTCATTTATTAGTCGTTCACCGTTTCAGACTTAAACTGAACTACTGGAATGAAGTTTTGGTCTAAAATATCCTTCGAACATCGGTCAAATAGTTCGGAATGAAACCAGTTCAACAAGAGTTCAGAGGTTTAGAAGTATCGTGTTAATGTTTGTGTAGAAATGGAAAAAGACTTCAGGACCTCGTAACGAAAGAACTTCCGATCAGACTTAAAACCGTCTTTACCAATTTTTAGGGTCGAAGGGAATTAACGACACCTTGTGATCCTAGTGGGTCGTAAGTCATTGGATTTATTATGACAAGTCCTCCTTTTTAAAAAGGAGATGGAAAATCCAATAAGACTAACCAGATTCTCAATTTAATTGTACTCTGTCTAATTTTTCTGTCTTAGTTTGTTTTAAGATTATTATACATATGAACCCACTTTGGGTCTTCTTGACTTATTGAGTGGGTTTACCGATTTGGGCGGTTGAATTTACGGTAGAAGTCGATTTCTGTTTTGTCCTAAACACTCATCACAAAACCTTGGATTTTTACACTCTTCCGTTAAGTGTGTTTTTATGTCTTCGTTGATACATCAAATTTTACAAAAGACCCTGTACATCTCTGTTACCCTCTGGTTCACCACTGGGCAACAGTAGAGACCAAGGACGACTCACAGGGGTAGTGTGGACCGGGTATAAGATAAGGTTTTCAGTTTCACAATTAGAGAATCAGTGCGGTTACGAAACACTCGGGTATTTGATATCGGACGGTCCGAGAAGACAGGTACCCTAAGAGGTCCGTTATTATGACCTCACCCATCGGTAAGGGAAGAGGCCCCCTAGAAGGGTTCGTCCCTAGTTTGGTCCCAGAGGACGTAGCGTCCGCCTAAGAGATGACAGACTCGGTACTCCCTTCGTATGTAAGATACGTCTTCAGAGACCGTTATCCAAACGAGGATCTTGTCCGGGAAATAGATTTAAAAATCTGTCGATTTCTCTATTTTTCTTTCTGAAGACTCAGAAAGACCGGGGAACCAACAAAAGTCGAACTTTATTAGGAGTATGTTTTCTCTGTAAAACTCAAACATTCAAGACAAAGGAATGTTTCGTTCGTTTCCTGGATGTAGTTTCTTGACGATTTTCTGAATTATAGTACACGTGCCTCGTGAACTTTGTCAGAAACTACAAACAATTAACGAGTTGTTTACGATCCACGACGAGGTTTATTCATAAACAGTTATGTTATAAATTATCTTTATTGTGGGGGTTTTTTCAGAGGGTTTCATAATGAATAAGTGAGGACACAAGAATATCTATCTGGAATTAATAAATTATTTGAACCTATAAAACTCACGGAATTCAGTTTATGCGATATAGATTAAGGTTTCAGTACTAAGAGGGGACAGGACAGGGTGTTAACTCTATAGAAACGGTACAATTAATAATGTGAATAGTACTAATTAAAAATGAACGTAACTTCATACTGAAAGAATTATCATTTCCGACGTATAGTGAGTTGAAAACTTAAGGATCGGGAATCCGTGTCACGGAACGTACAACTTTTTAATGTACTAAAGATATAAACAGATCTGTACAAAACAATTGGTTTGAAATCACTCTAGTCTCTTTATGGTGACAATCAACAGGGTTTTCCTAAACAGTATAAATGAAATCTAGAACTTCAGTCATTGAAATGTTTGAGAATATGACACCTTTGATCCGGTAGGTGGACCTCAGACCTAAATAATAATTACTACGACATAAATATGTTAAGAAAAAATTCTGACTTTTTGTTTCAAGGGTGAACATCTTATAAAGACCGAAGGTCCGGTGTCCATTTATTTTTCTGGGTGAGACTTAGACCGACAAACCGCACCTCTTCTCAATCGTATTTCATTTCCTCTTCGACGGTTAGAGTCCACCGTGTCACCCTTTCTTAGGTTGACGGTTGTGTCCTCTACGGTTCTCTGAACCCAAGTTAGGGACTTAGTCTTCTAATGGGACCTCATCCTTTACCGTTGGATGAGGTCATAAGAGCGGATATTTTAAGGTACCCGTCTCTTCTGACCACCCGATGTCAAGTGCCCCGACGTTTTTCAGTCTGTGTTAACTCGTGTGTGTACTCGGTCGCTCGGGTCCGCGTTCGGTAAAACAATTGACTTTATAGTCAAGAAAACGTCCTTTAAGTATAGGTTACGAATAAACTGTTCCTAATATCAAACTGAGAAACAGAGAGAATCAAGTAATTATTAGATCACACTTCACATAATCAAACCAATTAGAGACTCATCTCAAATACAATATTTAGAACACCTCCACCTAGAGACGAGAGTCAAGTACTAAATCGGGTCTCATAAGATAAGGTGTACCCCCAATGTACGTCATACACACTTCCAAGCTGTATAGTATGATAGTTTGTCTTTACCTCTTAGAAACCTGATGTTATAAGTGTGACTCCTAGAGTTGTGAATTCTCACAACCAAACACAGAAGATTTTCCTTCTTATAGTATTTGTAAGTGTTCGTAACGATAAGTTGACAGGATCCCAAACTTAGGGTCTAGTTTATGAGAGATTAACACACTTCAATTTTTTAAGACATTTAACGAATTAAGTGAGAAATTAGACATTTTGATTTTGTTGTTACATTGAAAGTCCCGATAACACTTTTAATTTTACTCCATCGTACGAAGCATTCATCTTCACTTTCACTTCAACGAGTTAACACAGGCTGAGAAACGCTGGGTACCTGACATCGGGTGGTTCGAGGAGGCAGGTACCCTAAGAGGTCCGTTCTTATGACCTCACCCAACGGTAAGGGAAGAGGTTCCCTAGAAGGGCTGGGTCCCTAACTTGGGTCCAGAGGGTGTAACGTCCGTCTGCGAAATCGGAGACGTGGTGGTCCCTTCAGGGCGCAACATTCATCTTCCACAAGGATTTATCATTGATAAGATGAAAAAAGGTTTCACTTAGAGATCTGAGACCAGTTTAAACGATGTGATATTTTCTTGTTGTTATATGTCGTATTTAAGTGTAACCCTCGAGATAAAAGAGAGACAGAAACCTATATATATATATATATATATATATATATATATTAAAAGAATAATAATCCACTATGTAAAGGGAGACTCTAAATCCAAAAATTTTAGATATGTATTACAAAATCTAATCTTCAACGGAATTTCCTATCTTAAGGTGGGTTTAATTTAGTCCTTTCATCTTGAACCTTTAAATTATTGTTATATGGATTTTAATTTTGAAATGTTTTACTAATACTACGATTACCACCATTATCGGTAACAAATAACTTATGGTTAAAACATGATCCGAGAGATCATTGATAGAATATATGTAATAGAGATTCAAAACTTTGACGAATATTTTTCATTTTTCACAATCAACGAGTCAGTACAGACTGAGAAACGTCGGGGTACTTGACACCGGGTGGTCCGAGACAGGTACTTTAAGAGGTCCGTTCTTATGACCTCACTCTAAGGGAACAGGTCCCCTAGAATACTGAGTCCCTAGTTTGGACTCAGAGGACGTAACTTTTGCCTAAGAAATGGTAGACTCGGTCTTTCACAGATATTTCCTCTACGACAATATTAGGGACAAGATATCTTTGACTTCGAGTCCCTCGAATTTACCGAACGAACCTCAGTTTGTTGATTAACAGTCTTGTCACTGATGTTAAGTCTATCAGAGACAGAGATGTCGGTCATCATTTTTATCTGATGTTGAGATGCGCTTACCCTTTTTTCACATTGTTTTTATAAGAAGGTTCTTTAATGGTTTTCCTTTACGTTTATAATTGTCCTTTTAATGGTCTTATAGAGGTTGTAATAAGTCTTCTTTAAAGTCACGGGAGTGTTTCACCGTGTTCATAAAACCAGTGAAACGTCCACTAGGGATACACCTAGGTCCACGTCGACCGTTTGTACTTAAAAAGTAATAGTTTTTATTTGAACCAACGATCTGAGTTTATAAGTACTTAAATTAGTAGTAACCTATAAGACCGGTTCAGAGACTTAAGTGTTTCAACTTAGATCAGAGTTCTAGTACAATAGGGGCAGTCCGACCATGATATAACTCGGATGACAGTAATTTAGGTACGATCTTGTGAATCGACTAAAAGTCGATGTTATAATGATATAAAAATACTTTATTGTAGAATTTTGGTTTACTGATTTCCCCCTTCTATCCCCCCACCATTTAACCCTTAAACCCTAACTGTATACGTGTAACAATAACAGTGATAAATCAGTGATTTAGCACAGACTCAGAAAACCATGGGGTACCCGGTATCGGGTGGTCCGAAGAGACAGGTACTCTAAAAGGTCTGTCCTTACGACGACACCCAACGGTAAAGGAAGAGGTCTCCTAGAAGGACTGGGTCTATACCTTGAGGGTAGAGTACGTACGTAGAGAACGTAACGTCTACCTAAGGAATGGTGTCTCGGTGGTCCTTGCGGGGTATATAGTGTCACCCACACACACACACGCGAGTTAGTGAGTCAGGAAAGGAAGAGAGACTCTGAGGTACCTGACATCGGACGTACCAAGGAAACGGGAACCCTAAAAGGTCTGTTCTGATGACCTCATCCAACGGTAAAGGAGAAGGTCCGATGGAAGGGTCGGGTCTCTAACTTGGACACAGAGGACGTAACCGTCCATCTAAAAAAAAAAAAAAAAAAAAAGGTGACTCGGTGGATCGTTAGGGATATATGTGTGACTTCACTTCTTCACCTTACTTCAGCGAGTCAACACAGGCTGAGAAGCGCTGAGACACCTGACATCGGATGGTCCTAGGAGACAGGTACCCTATGAGGTCCGTTCTTATGACCTCACCCAACGGTAAAGGAAGAGGTGTCCTAGAAGGACTGGGTCCTGACTTGGTTCCAGAGGGTCTATCGCCCGTCTGCGAAATGGGAGATTCGGTGGTCCCTTCGTATATTAGTTGTTTTCACGTGACATTTCGTCTACCTTGAGAAGAGTCTTAAGACATTATTTAATTTACCCTTTTCTTAAACTCTTTCTTAACTATATACATATACATATTGACTTAATGAAAGTACATATGGACTTTGATTGTGTTTTAACATTTAGTTGATATCAAGTTAAGTTTTTAAAATTTACCTAAAATTTACCCGTAAAACTTTTTCTGAAATGCTGTAAACCGTACACCCATTTTATAAGTCTAATTTATAGACCGACGTCCCTCCTAGGTATAAAGGAAAGGTAAAAGAAAAAGAAAAAAAAAAATTTAGAGAGAAATAAAGTTATTTTCCTCCTTTTTTTTAAAACGATTTACTGTTTATAGTAGAAGTATTTTTAATTCATTCACCTCAGAAATTTGGTAAGGATATACGGGTATAAAGTACTTGTGTGAACCTCTTTTGTGTCAGTGAAGAGGTCTTCCACTGAGTTGAAGGTTCACGGTTCCGGTAGATGGAGGACTGTCCACGATGGTTCGTCGACGATGGTTTTTCTCTAGTCAGGAACCTACAGATTTGACCAACGGTCAGATAAACAAGTAACTTTAATTCACAGTACCACAATACTCTACTTAGACAGTTCTAGGTATACGTTTGGGACCGGGTTAATGGTTCACCGTCCTCCGTGGACCGACCACTGTCTCCTCTCACTGACGTGCGTAGTCTGTCGGGGTGGAGTACTGGTGAACCTCCCTTGAGTGTCCCATTGAGTTTTAGTCGTCTTACTTGATCGGACGATCCCGAAAGCGGACCACCTCAAAATACAGGAGACACGAGATAAGGACAGGTAATCAAATCACTTTCGTTTAATTCCATTAATGAATTATTTTTTATAAAGCAAAAATTACTTTAGGTAACGACTAGTTTAATCTATTTTCTCTGTTTCTGTCAAACTTTCGTGTGACGTGGTACGTGTAACAATAAGACTTCGGAACCTAATCCGAGTAGAGACCCTAACGTGTCCACGGGGTACTGTTAAAAGTAGTTGTATATCCGACAAAAGACGTCTACCAGGACCTCGGAACCGTTCTCATGTGTCATGTAGTGGGACCTAAATACGTGGTTCTTCGTCTGTGGAGCCATCACTTTTTCTCGGTCTCAAGATCGTCCTCGACTCAGACTGGAGTCTTTTTAGTTAATCGTCAGATATTAGAAACGGTTTAGTGAAGAAAGAGATTTGGAGTCTAAGGAGTAGAGATATCACCCATGTTTCCAGATGAAGTATGTCAATGTCTTCTTTAGTGTATCTTCAGGCACATATTACAAGTTATATCCATGAAGTCAAGGTGTTTCAGGTGGGATAAGACGGTCACGACAGTCGGGAAATCTATTAAGGTCCGTTCACCCAGACCTCGTCATCGTTTCTAGTCTCCCCATTTTCAAGTCTCTGGAGGATTAAGTTGAAAAATGTTTCTCACAGGTATTTTACATACACGGGTTAAGAAGTGAGTAAAGGAGGAAAGTATTCTTGTTAAAAATTGTACTTTTAATAGTTTTATTCATACTCCAAAGATCACTACATATACATATTTCGAATGATTGAGTGTGGACAAAAGAGTAGGTACATATAATAAGTCCTGAAAGGAAGAAGACTTACGTAAAGTTCTCTGTCTGTCCTTCTGTAGGGACTCAAAACAATTGAGGAATCGTAGAACGAGTATAATCCGAAAACTTTCTTTCTGATTTTATCTTTTATAATGTGAATATTTACCTCTCCAAACACAAAATATAAATTCGATATCAAAATAAGAAGTGAAAATCATGGTTCGTATTAAGGAAAAGAACGTCTTAATTCGACTTTCTGTCTACGTTAAAGTTAAGACACTAAATAAATAACGCTAATATCTGCTCAGAGTTAGGTATAACTTTGTAGTTATTATTGTATAACAATCAGTATTGTTAGATTTCCAGTATATAAAATTAACTAGAAATTATTTTTTTCGTCCTATTGTAATATAGTAAAAGTTCTTATAAATAACACATGAAGGGATCTTATACTCGAGAAACTTTCGTATTAGAGGTCATGTTTCAGTGAAGGATCGAGTATAATACGTAACTAATTGTATCATTACTCGATTAAGTGTCCACTTATTTCTTTGATCAAGTACTTAACAAATCCAGTAATAAAAAAAAAATTCAAACCTTCAACCGAAAATAAAATTAATAAATAAATGACCGACATAGTGTGTCGGACACCCTAGGATCCGGGGACCCGGGGACGTTACCCTTGTACCAGGATTACTGAGTAATCAAGTCAGGTCAAGTCAACGAGCCAGCACAGGTTGAGAAACTAACGTCATACGATCCGGAGGGTCAGGTAGTGGTCGAGGGTCTCAAGTGAGTTTGGGTACAGGTAGCTCAGTCACTACGGTAGGTCGGTAGAGTAGGAGACAGTAGGGGAAAAGGAGGACGGGGGCTAAGGAGGGTCGTAGTCCCAGAAAAGGTTACTCAGTTGAGAAGCGTACTCTGCCGGTTTCATAACCTCAAAGTCGAAGTCGTAGTTAGACAGGTTGCTTGTGGGTCCTGACTAGAGGAAATCCTACCTGACCAACCCAGAAGAACGTCAGGTTCCCTGAGAGTTCTCAGAAGAGGTTGTGGTGTCAAGTTTTCGTAGTTAAGAAGCCACGAGTCGAAAGAAGTGTCAGGTTGAGAGTGTAGGTATGTACTGGTGACTTTACTAAGTAGTCCAGAAAGATTCATGGACTAGTCCAGAAGGAACAATTCCTTTACATTCGAAAAAACAAAATGTTTCATTTAGTCGTTGGACCATATTTACTTTTTATGTCCTATCTGAAACCTTCAGATATCCAGAATTAAAGTTTAGGTAAGTTCTGTCGATCGAACATCTATCTAAGGTCTATCTCTCTATCTCTTCATCTATTTCCCTCTTCCCTTCCTAAAACGAGGGTTTCCTTACGACTTACGGTTATCCACCTTACGACCTCAATCTTTTAGTCGTAAACATAAGTAGTTTCTTTTTTTATAGATAGATAGATAATAGAAGTCTCTCTGAGTAGTTTTCTACGGTTTAGATCTCCTTGTAAGACTACTCCTCGTCCCATAAAAGTACCAGAATTCTGTAGAGGGGTATCTGACACATAATCAACGTTCTCTTTTCTCTTATCATTAATTGTCACCCTCTGTAAACAGCTGTGAACCTGATCCACTAGGTTTACTTATAGTGGTCATTCTTCCTGTGACATTCAGAGGTCTACACTATGGGACTCTACCTATTTTGTAGTACATATCCGACTTAGATTAGTACTCCTTTGTAGTTTATTTGGTATTTATCCCTCGTGAGATAAAAAAGTTATTTTTCTATGTGAAATATAAATAATTATTTTTTATGAAATAATTTATTTTTACATTTACAGTTTTTTTTTCTTTTTTCTAATCACCTTTATAAGATCTAATTTTTTCTATTCCTTCGTACTATTAATTTATATTATAGTTGAGTTGACTGATAACATAACTTCCCCTTTTTGTGATAGTTCCTGTATAAACCAGTTAATTACTTCGACCTTTTGTCATCTGACTTATTTTATAACAAAGTTATAATTTACATAACTACAAAAATTTACATGACATCAACACAGTCTCTTAGTAGGATGAATTTCCTTTATATGACAACAGTTACATAAATTTCAAGGTATTTAATAGTTTAAATAGGTATTTACCAGGTCTTTTACACGTTTTACTTACTTTCACAATTGTTATCCATTTGGATCTATCTCATAACTCACAACAGGATAAAAAAAGAACGTTGTAAAGATATTCAAACTTTGATAAAGGTTCATTTTTCTATTTTAAAGAAAAATTTTTTACTGAGGTATAGTCTCTGTTCATTAAAAGTTGTACCGGAAAAACCTAGTTGGACGATGTACCTCTTATTTCTCCTCCGTCTTTACCTTCATGATCCACAGTTTAAGAAACATTCGGAAGTATTCACCATTATAAGAACAGACTGATTTTAGAATGGAGGGCAAGAGTCTTGTATTAATGAAAGTGAGGAAAAAGAAGAGACTCTCAGCTTTGATATCGAGAGGGCGGAGTCTTGGGCACGAAAAGCTGGACTGTGGTACGACAGAGTGTGTCCTATAGAGGGTTGTCTTGAAGAAAACTCTAGTCCGTCGTTGTGTTATCCACAAGGAGGTCGAGTCTCTGTCGAGGAGACCCTGGAGGTCTGGGAGACCGGGACCACTAGACTTCCTCCCTTGGGTCCGGTTTGAGTCTCAAGACGTCTTCTTTTAGAAGTTCAGACCCAATGTGTCGAGGTGGAGTTTTCAGTCCGTAAAATACGTTTTCACGTAGTGCTCTAAACACCGACGTTGAATTTTTATTATATCTAAAAATTTAAGAAAAACCATATATTATCCTCGTCTAACAAGTCAATCTCCTTGTCTCCTCCCTTAAAACAAAGAGAAAAAACGGGGATAAAACCCTTATAGTTTATCAATAATATTTAATGAGTCCGTACTGTACTTATTGACGTGATTTCAACATTTTGTTGAAGTTAATTTATTCATCGTTTTGGACACATGATGTCCTGTGACGACGACGACGACGATTCAGCGAAGTCAGCACAGGCTGAGACACACTGGGGTATCTACCGTCGGGTGGTCCGAGGGGACAGGGACCCTAAAAGATCCGTTCTTGTGACCTCACCCAACGGTAAAGGAAGAGGTTACGTACTTTCGCTTTTCACTTTCACTTCAGGGAGTCAGCGGAGGCTGAGAATCGCTGGGGTACCTGACGTCGGATGGTCCGAGGAGGCGGGTACCCTAAAAGGTCCGTTCTCATGACCTCACCCCCGCTCATAGACAATTCTTAACGAGACGTTAACTCACAAATCGTAAGTCTCGGAGTCAGTCCACTGTGTACTTTAACGAGTTCTTGAACTAGAGTATTATTCCAGATGAAAGTGACATATTATATCTTACTGATTCACCTTCGGTGGTTTTTATACCAGTAAAGAAATCGATTTATCTTTTTTTAACTTTAACTCTTTTTAATCATGGACACGATCTTGTCCGTTTGTTTAGAGGACTAAGATTAAAGCATCGAGACGGGAAATACTGCGAACCTGACCTAACACTACACAAGTCAAGATTGGGATACTCCTTTGTGTCGATGTTTTCTTCCCCTTTTGTGGATAAAAGTCAACTAAATTGACTCACTCATAACACTCTCCATTCAGGAACTGCTCAACGAAAAAGAGGACATGAATAGTATGACGGGGCGTTACTCAACCAAACAACTTACTTCACAATTTACTTCTGTTACGATAATCGGGTGATTCGTAGATGAGATATTGATAACACACAATCTGTGATAGTGCCTAAGATGTACTAGACACTTTGTCAGGGTAAGTTCCTCGAGTGTCAGATGAACCCTTTAATAAGTACATTCGTCTATTAAAGTTGTGTTATACTACTGAAGTTGATACTTCTCTATTGACCCTTCTACAATACTTGGAAATTTTACGTCTTTAATTTTTCTTTATCCGGAGTTATATAATGTCGGATTGACTTTAGGTCTAGTTCATCGTATGACCTGTCTCCATACGTAAACACTAATAATAAAAAAAATTGACCTTGATGTTCCTATATCGTATGAGAAGACATATCCCTACTCCATCAGGGGTTTCCTTTACGTATAAGGATTTTAGTTAGTGGGATCCTTTTCGAGTTAAGATACCGTCTTATACCCGTGATTCTTCTCTCTACAATAACCGATTTGACACAAGGGTATTTGAAGTATACGACTTTAGGATTACGGGTCATGAAATCTTACACTGATATAAACCTTCATCCTGAAAATGGTACATTACTTCCAATTTAATCCAGTAACCCCATCTGAGATAAGGTTATACTGACTACGACGACGACGGTTCAGCGAAGTCAGTACAGGCTGAGATACACTGGGGTCTCTGTCGTCGGATGATCCGAGGAGACATGGACCCTAAGAGGTCCGTTCTTGTGACCTCACCCAACGATAAAGGAAAAGGTTACGTACTTTCACTCTTCACTTTCACTTCAACGAGTCAGTACAGGCTGAGAATCGTTGGGGTACCTAACGTCGGATGGTCCGAGCAAGTAGGTACCCTAAAAGGTCCGTTCTCATGACCTCATCTCACGGTATACTGACTATAAAAGTGTGTGTTTTTTCCTTTTATCCTGTAGCTGACTCCCTACCGGTACACTCCTGTTTCGTTCTTTCGTCGGTATGCCTTGGGTTCTTCTCTTCAAGTCTTCTTACGTTTGGACGGTTATGGAACTAAAACATGAAGACGGGGATTCTTAACACTCTTTTCCTTAGAGACAACAACATTCGGTGAACCATACACTCAAAAAAATACTGGTGGGATTCTTTAAGTATCTCTTCCGAAATCTAATTTTTCTTAATTTTAAGAATTTAAACTTAATTTATACTACAAAAGATACTGTCAAATTATTCAAAATTTTACACGTCGACTGTACTCTGTGTATTCCATTAGACTCAGTTTTTAGTAATATAAATCTTTCTGTTAATACCAAAACTATGAGCTTTATGAAGTAATTCACAGACACTCTGTGTATCTACCACTTCTGATCTGAAGGAAAATGCAGAGACATCCCAACACTTTAGACTTTGAGGAATGTATACAAAAGTTTACTAAACGTAGTTTAGGAGAACTTTTATCCGTACAATGAAGAGTGTAGATGAAAAACTATATAGTGAAAGTTTACCTGTCTCTTAAATGGTAGAGAAAAAATTTCACGTTTGAGTTGAAAGAGTTTCAGTGTGTCACTCTCTCTTCCTTGAAGACTAGTTTACTAGGAAAGAGTTTCAGTTTTACAAGAGGGATTCTTTTCGAAGATCGTAGTTCTTTCCAACTTAAGTAAAGTCCTTCTGTATAAGGTTATGATATAAGACGTTGTGTTGAAGTCTTTCGATAACAACAAAACGGATTATCACTAAAAGGAAGAAAGGAGATAATTACTTAGTGAGTTATCATCAATGATAAACAAAGTTATGTTCATAAGGGTCATATTAAGAGAAAAGTTTCAATCTAAATCAAAATTTTAACGAAATCTAAATATCTTTTATACGTTTCTATCATTTCTTACAAAGATATACGGGGTGTATGTCAGAGAGGATTACGATTTTAGGATGTAGTCATACCATGTAAAAGATGTTGATTACTCGGTTATAAATAATTAATATCGATTTTATACATAAAACAAGTCTCAAGGAATTAAAAATAGGGAGGGAAAAAACAACAATTAAATGAACAAACCCCCAACAAAGACAAACAAACAAAAGAAGACAAGGTCCCGGAGTAGGTTCTGTGGTTTAATGCGAATCCAAAGAGAACCCGTACGTTCAAAAAGTCGTGTGGATTAAAAACTATTGAACCTCTCCAAATACCTTACGATCGTGTATACAATATCTTCCATGGAACTAAACCTAACAAGACGACAAAAGTGTCGATGTGTACTTAATACCCAAACCCCTTCCTTCTGGTGTCTCCATTCCACGGTAAGAGTACTGTAGTATAGTTTTTTTCACTTTGACAATCAAAGAGTCAGTATAGACTGAAACACTGGGGTACCAGACATCGGGCGGTCCGAAGAGACGGGTACCCTAAAAGGTCCTTTCTAATGACCTCACCCATTGGCAAGGGAAGAGGTCTCTTAGAAGGACTGGGTCCGTAACTCGGGCCCAGAGGACTAAACGTCCGTTTAAGAAATGGTGGACTCGGTGGTCCCTGAGAGTAGTATAGTTTCCATGTACGTACAGTTACACTGAAATAGTGACAACTACGACTGGAGCTAGTGAACTGACCCCATAGACGGTATAAAAAGGTGACATTTTACTGGGAGGGGAAGTACGGTATTAAGGATATGAGAACATCTCCATATCTTCGCAACCCTCGGTCACACTCCTTGAGGTGGGTACCGTTTCCAGTACTCCTTCCTTCGAACCGTATACGTTTCCGCACTAGTTCGGAGTCCTTTGGGGGACAAGGGTTCGTAGATGGGGGTTTTGGTCTCATGAAATACCCCTCGAGAGGGGGTATTGGTAAAGAGAGTCTCTTCCTCAATTGAACGTCGAGGTCAATTATTTTTAAGGACCCGCACTGTTCTCACAAAGTTGAATGCTTGAGACCTCCAAGAGACCGGACGGACTAGTCCGAATAGGCCGGCGTACAGTAACAAATGTCGGAGGGTTGACACTCTCCGTGCCCTACAAAATTTTGAAAGATTTATGTCTGAGAAAACTCTTCAATGTTCTAGTAATCATATCATAATCATCCAACTAATCCTTAATATAACCACTTCCCAAAAAAAAGTAAACAGGACGGTTATTAATGACGATTAAGGGACTGGACCCACACTGTTCCTACAGAGTCCAGTTTGGACAGACGACTGTCTGATCGAACACACTGTTGGAGAGTTGGGATTTGTCGTGTCTCTCAAACCTCATAATCGTATCCCGAAAAAAGTAACTACTCAGTTACTAACGGTAGTCCGGAGGTATAGGAATCCGTGGACCCTTATATAATTAGTTACATAAACCTTATATCTTTTCCTTTATTACATCAAAAAACTGCAATCGTTATGATCTGAAAAACTCAATTGCTTAGAAGAGAAAACAATATCTAGTGACATGAAACAATATTTAGTGATATTTAGTGATACGATACATTGAAATAGTGATAGAATTCTGTTTTATCTAGAATTCCCCTTGTAACCACTTCCCAAATGTAAACAACTCGGTTATGAACGACGATTTAGACGTATAAGGACAGGAATATTACTTATATTGATCGTATATCCTTTTTTTTCATAATTGGAAATTCTAATTAGTACAATTTGGAATCCAATTCATTTAAGGAAAGAACTAACATTGAGTGATGTGGGAGTGGGATATCCTTACGTTGAAATAAACCTCCCACCACGGACTAAATTTTTTTTTAGTGGGGACCTTTTTATTCAAAAGACCAATTGACTGGCCATAGTCTTTCCCGGTATTTTACAGTCGTCTGGAGTACCGATCTTCTACTACTTTGAGTCTTCTGGAAACATTTTAAAATATACTTCGTGGACTAACACTGTTCCCAGTCCAGACGACTGGGGGCACACTGACATAAATAGGGATACATATTGTTTTTCCATATATTTGTTTGGGNCCAATTCATTTAAGGAAAGAACTAACATTGAGTGATGTGGGATATCCTTGCATTGAAATAAACCTCCCACCACGGACTAAATTTTTTTTTAGTGGGGACCTTTTTATTCAAAAGACCAATTGACTTTTGGCCATAGTCTTTCCCGGTATTTTACAGTCGTCTGGAGTACCGATCTTCTACTACTTTGAGTCTTCTGGAAACATTTTAAAATATACTTCGTGGACTAACACTGTTCCCAGTCCAGACGACTGGGGGCACACTGAGACATAAATAGGGATACATATTGTTTTTCCATATATTTGTTTGGGCTTTTTATTTCTTTAGCCTAGTCAAAGACCTTTCTGACTAAGGGGGCACAGCAAAGAAAGAACGAGGGGTAAAAGGACCGACTTAAGGGTAGACTTTACACCCATGAGTGGTTCGGACTATTAAGACGGACCCAAAGACTCTAGCCTGGCCCCTCCGGAGTCACGGAGGAGAGAAACCCTCTTACCTTTGTGCGGACACCGGATGCATCCACCACTAACCATACGGTACATTTGGTCAATAAGTCGGAGAAAAGAGGTGATTAAGAGGATGATGTGATAGACAAAGATTAGAGGGAGATATAGAAATTAATTTATTCAAAAAAGGTCCTACGGTTGAGGTAGGGGTGGAAACTTAAGGGACCTAGGTGGTCCCGACCTGGGGCCGTATCTTCATCTAAGACGTTTTAGACAAGGGCAACTTACTCCTAATAAAACTTGATCTCCATTAGAAGTTCCCGTAACTTCTCTTTACTGACGAGGAGGGATTAATGGATCTTATTAAAAATAACCCCTACAAAGGGTTTTTCTCAATAATAACCTCTATCTAAAATAGAGTGATCGGGATAAATAAACCGTCCCGATTGTAGATTATTAGTTTGTAGGTAGTGAATGTACACCTTAGATATTTTTTGTGACTACGCCTACTTGAACAAATGTTTTGTCTTTATCTGTGTGTCTAAATTTTTTTTTTCTGTTAAATACCAGTGGTTTCCCCTTTACCTCCTCTCCGTCTAATCCTCAAACCCTAATTATATATGGGTCACGATATGCATTTTATCTATTAGTTGTTCCTGGATAACGCATCGTGTCCCTTGAGTTATAAATTATGACTGGATATTCCCTTTTCTTAGACTTTCAAACACACCCACACCCATACACATACATAAACAACGACAAATCACCGGTTCAACACAGGCTGAGAATGCTAGGGTATTGACATCGGAGGGTCCGAGGAGACAGGCACCCTAAAGGGTCCGTTCTTATGACTTCACCACCTCACCCATATATATTTCCGAAGGGCCGACCGAGTCGACATTTCTTACGGCCTCTGTACCCAAGTTATGGACCCAGTCCTTCTAGGGGACCTCTTCACTTACCGTTGGGTGAGGTCATAAGAACGGACCTTTTAGGGTACCCGTCTTCTCGGACCTCCCGAAGTCAGGTACCCTAACGTTCTCAATCTGTACTGGATCGTTGATTTTGGTGGTGATGTAATATACTTTCACTTTCACTTTCACTTTTACTTCAGTGAGTCAGCACAGACTGAGAAACGCCGAGGTACCTGACATCAGATGGTCCGAGGAGACAGGTACCCTAAGAGGTCCGTTCTCATGACCTCACCTAACGGTAAGGGAAGGGGTCCCCTAGAAGGGTTGGGCCCCTAGCTTGGGCCCAGAGGGTGTAACATCTGTCTGCGAAATGGCAGACTCGGTGGTCCCTTATATATATATATATAGTGAAACGATATGTAGACTCTGATTGTGTAATATTTAGTTCATATACACTTACTTTTATTTATGTTAATAGTGTGAGTTTTTTATTATTAGTAGACAAAAAGAAGAATAGTAGGACACTGATTGGAGGACAAGAACCTTCGAAACCGGGAATAAAGTAAGGAATCGACTCCTACCGTATATATAAAATGAAAAGACAGAGACTTGGAAAGAACATACACTCTTAAGACACGTATATCTTAATTTAAAATAAAAGAGAACAATTAGACAGAGTCCACACCCCTTAATAACATGGTGAAGGAACTCGTGTCTCATCAATGTATTTTATTTACCTTAAGAAGACGTACTCTATAAACACGACGACAGAAAAATAACGATTTATAAGTATATTTACTTAAAAGTGTACGTAAATCTTTTATTTTTTTATTTTTATTAAAACATCTTAGTGTTTTTATGGAGAAATAAATAATTACCTCTTTTTACTGTAAAGTCTTTATCTATGAGGTCAAAGTAGACATCAAAAACCAAACTTTGTGGAAAGATAGATTTTAGGTAATTATAGAAAAATAGTATTAGTTCTATCTCGGGTTATGGAGACCGGTATTTCTCCGAATGTTAAAGGAAATATTGATTGAAGTACCAGACAAAATGAGAGTGCCATAATGTATTAGAGGTACGAAACGTCACAACAACACTTTTCATCTTTATTTATCGAATACGTTTTAAGGGTCACATTTCATCCATAATTTTTTTATGTTACTAAAAATTTATAATTTTCTTTCTTCTTATAATTATGTAAGGGGCCACATATCATCCACTCTTATTTTAAGTCCATGGTTAACTTTACCTCTTTTGTTACAGGTCCTTTACTTTTCCTTTATATCAATGAAATATATAACTATCAAAACATCAACATATCTCGTGGTAGAAGTAGAATGTTTTCTTTATTATCGTCATATTACTACTTATATTATAACAAGTGTATAAGTTCTTTAAAATTTAAATAAATAGAATGAAGGAATATTAATTGGTTTGTCTATCAGATTATATTCTATCTTTGGAATACTGATGACTCAATGAAGGTTAGTAATCTTGGTACCAACCCTATACAGTGAAATAATAAATAACTTATGAAAGATTTCTTGTTCACTACATGGACCGTGACCCCTTCTGTTCCGACCTCTTCTGTTACAGGAACTAAATCTTTCCAAGTAGTTAATTATTTCTATTATCTGGACATTCATTAATATCATTTTACCCTACTAACATTTTTATCGTCATAAACAGACTCTTATCTTCCCTTCGAAGTGTCTCTTACACACGGGATTCCTCGTCCACTCTACCCTCAGGTTCTCAAACCTCCTTTCCTCCCATCAGACCTGTACGCCTTACCGAAAATACACATCTGCACACGTTTTCTCTTGAGTATCGGAATAAGTAGGGCACAGGGGTCACGGTAAGGAGATAAAGAACACGTCAAAATCGAGGTCTCGATCCTAGTAAAAAACTGTAAACTGATCGAGACGATAAAAAGTTCGGGTGGAGTCCTATATAAGTACGAGAACAATTTATTTTACATCAAATTACCTTATCCCTTTATGAAACACATTTTTATAGTAAGATGGTTCTTTCGGTTGAGTTATTACCTGATTCGTAAAGTCGAGAAGATCAATTTAAAAAGACAAGTCTAAGATATTATATGTCTACTAATAATTTCATTATTGTTAATACCAGTGAATTATCGTAAGGGAGGGGGACAAAGAACCCATTCCGTTAAATAAAAGTTTACGTATTCGACGTTTACCTCTCAATAATAATACCATTACAGGATGGATTTTACGCTTTGTTTACATTAGTACTGTGTATCTTTTTGTCGGACGTTCCGATGGTTCGTTTCTAAGCGTGGAGACATCTGTAATCTTTCCGTACAAGGAAATTGTTGTATGGGTCGGTAAATAAGGTGTACATGAAAGGTTCCAAACGACATAAGATCGGTAACACCATGTTCCTACCTCTACGTCCAAGAACTCAAGTTCTGAGACCAACTCTCTTCTTTTCATTTGTGAGATAGAACCCGAATAAAAAAAAAAAAAAGGAAACACATAAATAAATAAAATTAACCTTCTATTAATGAAATGTTATAACACCACCAAAAACGGTATGTAACTGTACTTAGTCGGTGCCCATATGTACACAGGAGAGTAGGACTTGGGGGAAGGGTGGAAACAGGTGTGGGGTAGGGACCCGAAACTCATAAGACGAAGTACGTAACTTGAACATGACCAGTAGATAAAGTGTATACCGTTACATATATAAAGTAACTCTAAGGGAGTCTAGTAGGGTGGGAGCGGAAGAGCAACTCAAGTTTTCAGACAAGAAATATAGACAAAGAGGAAACGACGGGACGTACATCCTAGTAGTAATAACAGAAAGATTTAAGGTATATATACGTAATCACATGTCATAAACAGAAAGAGAGAGACTGAATGAAGTGAAACATATTATCCGAGGCCGGTAAAAAGTAGTCTGAAGACGTCTGTCACTCGATACGGATCTCCTGGGTGGATACAAACGGTCCACTCCTACCTCTCTACTCATCCTCAAACAGTCTAAATACCGACCCTTCTATCGTAGGATCCGTTTCTTTTGTAGACGTCCCCGTCTCTCGTGTCTCCGTCAGGTCGGGTGTCCAACCACCCTCATCCCCCCTCCCCTCTCGATTTCCCCTCTTCCCAAATCTCTTAGTTTTAACTTTCACTTCCACTTTGTTCTGTCCAGGAAAAACGTCAAGACTCCGACGTTTCGGTGTCGACATTTAACTCAAGGTAAATCTTTATCCGAAGAACCTTTTGTTATAGGGTGACGACGCAAAGATAGTGTATAGAGTTCAAAGTTGGACAGAGAACTCAACGAGAAGAGTCATATTAGTTCTTCGTCGAAAAGGGACGACAGGGGGTTCTGACATTGAAAACTCTCCCGTTTCTATCGAGGAGGGAGATCATGGGGCATGTTGTAGACCAAGTTTCAGACATGAATAACTTATAAACACCTAACTTACTTCTTTTCTTAATGACCGATACTGGAGTATAGTGGTGTCGAAACCGTCTATAATAGACATGTTGGAGTTCTTTCACTGAATCGTAGAGACTCGTAGTAAAAGTGGACTTTTTACACGATTTGATGAGAACTATACAGTCCTAATTTACACTCTTAGAAAATTTACCAATTATGTACAATGTAGGTAGGGAAACAAAAGTAAACAAAATGAGACTACATTTTTAGGGTTTATGGGAATTATTATGGGAATTATTATTGTCTCGACTTCTTCGTTGGGTTTGTTGTTATAAACGATGGGACGAAGAGAGAGTCTGAAGTTGGTGGAACCAAATAAAATAGTGAGGGGTTGTGAAGTGACAACTTGTAGACCATTTTTATCAACTGTTACTTGAAGAATTTATGGTACGAAGTTTAGCATAGTAAGTCAGAAATGGAGGGTTTAAGATGAATCTTAAACAAAAAAAATTAATACTACCCTGAGGTTTAAAGGATTAGGTAAGTGGAGAATAGTCCTGAAGATCGTTCTTGTAGAAAGAGAGAAAAGTATATTTAAAATAAAAATACTGTGAAATAGGAGGGTCAGAGAAAGAACAAGTACTCTTTGGCCTTCGAATCACAAGGGAGCAGACAGATAAGAATTTATATCTATTAAGAATTTCGTCGTAGGAGTGAGAAAGAAGAGAAGAGGACTGAGGTACATGAAAACCAAAGTATCAAAACAAGAGTAGGGAGTTATTCAAGTCAAGTCAAGTCAAGTCAACGCGTCAGTACAGACTGAGACACGCTGGGGTACTTAGTGTCGTGCGTTCCGGAGGTACAGGTAGTGGTTGAGGGTCTCAGATGAGTTTGAGTACAGGTCACTCAACCACTACGGTAGGTCGGTAGAGTAGGAGACAGCAGGGGAAGAGGAGGATGGGGTTAGGGAGGGTCGTAGTCCCAGAAAAGATTACTCAGTTGAGAATCGTACTCCACCGGTTTCATGACCTCAAAGTCGAAATCATAGTAAGGAAGGTCACTTGTAGGTCCTGACTAAAGGAAATCCTACCTGACCAACCTAGCGGAACGTCAGATTCCCTAAGTGTGCTCAGAAGAGGTTGTGGTGTCAAGTTTTTGTAGTTAAGAAGCCACGAGTCGAAAGAAGTGTCAGGTTGAGAGTGTAGGGATGTACTGGTAACCTTTTTGGTATCGGAACTGATCCACCTGGAAACAATCGTTATTAGTGACTTTTAATCGGAACCGTAATGGACAGGTCGACGACGATCCTGTAGACATGTAGTCCGTCCCGATTTAGTAAGAGGACTTTATACCACCGATTAATATCCAGGAAGAGATGGGTAGAAAAGGTTGAAAAGGTTAGACTAGAAAGGGCAGATACGTATTCTTTACGGTAATAGAAGAAGAACCTTTGAAATTAGTAAAAGAACAAGGTTTATGAAAAATTAAAGGTATTTGGTAATAAGATACTAAGGACCTTAAACCCCCGAAGGATCCACCGAGATCACCATTTCTTAGAAGGACCTTACGTCTTCCGTACGTCCTCTGTACCCAAGTTAGTAACCCAACCCTTCTAGGGGACCTCATCCGTTACAGTTGGGTAAGGTCATAAGAACTGACCTTTAAAAGTACCCCTCTCCTCGCACCGTCGGATGTCTGGTACCCCGACGTTTCTCAGTCGGTACTAACTCACTGGCTCGTGTTAGTGTCGGAGTCTTCGAGAAAGTGTAGGAATGACATTCCTGATGACTGAGTGAGATCGGAGTAAAAGGGAGACAAACTATTAACTTTCAAAGGAGTGACAGAAGTTATAGATAGAAGAACTCGAGTCCAATGTAAGATATCGATGTCAACAAGACACAATTCGTGTCTATATAAGTACAGTATAAGTGAACCCGGTGAAAATTAATAAGAACAATAATTTTTTTCTTTCTTTATGTTGAGTTCCATAAAATAGGGACCTCGGTTTAGACACTGTGAGGAGTCCGTTGAACGATTTTCATCTCATCCTTTTCCGAACGAAAAGGGAGGTAGTTAGGGATAAACTTTATACACTCAGTGTATCTGACGTAACGACAAGGGTCCCCCCAAGGACCCGACTGAACCGAAGACGACTGAACCGAAGACGAGAAAGAAGATGGACCTTACAGTAATCCGAGTTGGACGATTGACGATTTGAAGAAAGTAAATGGATCCGAGTTTAAGATGGAGAGGGGGTAACAAGGTCACGGAACTTACCATAAAGATTGTAGGTTTTGTATTTGGTTGAAGAGAAAAGAGTTGAAACTTTTCTTTCAGAAGGAGTAGTCACACACAATTTGAGTGTGGGTCTTTATTAAATCTCACTATCAATAGAAAGTAAGTCAGACAATAAAATCCGGAGACGTAATAGTAGTAGCAATCTCCCCCTGGCAACTGAAATCCACATTCTAATCGATCTTCCAAATAATGAGGTTTAATCTGGAAGACTACTCTAAGATTTAAGAGGGCATATTAATAACGGCCGTTCTTTACTAGGTAGCGGTATGTAAATTTACGTTCAAAGAAAGAAAGAAAAAAAAAAAAACTCCCCCTCCACCACCAACCTACTCCTCAAGCTAAGTGACTTCACTTAGTCCATTTGTAATAAATTACGGTCCCCTAAATTTCCAAGTAGACAAAGATAAATAAGGACATTGAATTTCTCGGGTTAATTTATATTACCCAATTTCATAATTTTTAGACAAACTAATAGTGATGCATGAGTCACTCTGTGACTAATTTCGAATCCCTTTTCTGTTAAGATAAGTATCTCACCTCTGTCCCTCTTTCTAGGTTTTACCAAATATCCGTGAAAAGTGGAATATAAGAAGTTCCGGAAATTACTCCCCTTTTAACCTTTCAGACAAGATGTTTCCGACCCAAATTTTTCACCTTCTACGTCGTCTTTACGACACAAAGATACCTCCTACGCTGGTGTAAATAAAAGGTCAACATGATCGACACGAGGGAAGATCGAACGGGGTAAATACGAGGGACTCTCCACAATAGAGGATGTTTTCGATAGATTTCGTGACAAAAAAAGAAAAGGAAAAAAGGACGGGTAAACTTTAGTAAAATTCGTTATTGTAAAAGTCACCTTAATCAAATTCGTTCTACAGACACCTCACTGTCTTGTCATATAACTTTTCTCGAGACTAACATGTCAATATCTCAAAACCAGAGTTTAGAATTAACATGGAGTAAGAAAGGAAGGAAAAAAAAAGGTAAGTTCTTTACAAAATATTCGATCGATACCCTGGAACCGGTTCAATTAATTGGCGTGTTTCTAAGTCAAAGGAGAGACATATTATATCTATATTAGTAATACCGAACGGAGTATCCCAACAACACTTCTAGTCTCTTATAATAATTTCACTTTGGTGAACATTTGAAATTTGTCCTCCATTTAAGTGTGTAAAAAGGACTGTGTTTACCACGTCGTCCCTTCGGAGTTTCCAGAAGGTTTTGAGAGAACTACCACGTCACAAAGTGTGTCAGGGTCGGTCCTTCATAAATGAGACCTCATCCGTGTGACCCTCGACGCCCCTACGTTTCCTCCTAAGACGGTATTAACAAGAGACCTCCCTTTCCCTGTCCTCTCCCTCTCCTCTCCTCCACAGTCCTCCGTCGTTAGGTTCCGCCGTGTTCGGTTCTCAGTTTACTAGCTACGTCGGTCATTATTTACTCGAGTCTCCCTCCTGTTACACCCCTTCCGATGTTGTGACGGAAGGACCCAAGGACACAATGACTTTCCCTGTGTAAAGGTGTCCCGAGAGTGACCATCCAACCGTGTCAGTCGGTAACTGAACCGGACGAGACAGAGGGACCAGATTCCATGAGGAATGGAATGACGTTATTAGTATCATCTTTTAAGAGACGTGATTATCTCACTTCTTTTGTGTCAGACGATTCTCCAGTCCTCTGAGACAAAAGGGGACGTAAATATTTTAGGTAAGGAGGAGAGATCGACCCTCTTCCTTTACCGATGGGTGAGGTCATAAGAATGGACCTCTTGGGGTATCTGTCTCCTCGGACCTCCCGATGTATGTCAGGTACCCCAGTGTTTCTTAGTTTGTGTTGAATTCTGATTTACGAAGAGATGGGATTAACGGGGGAGACAGGGGACGGGAAGAAATAGGAGGAAGGATGTAGTCGTAAAGAAACGAAAACACATAAGAGACCGAACCCTAATTTCTCCTCACAATCCATCTCTCTTTGTATTTATCAACACCCAAGATCCAAATCTGGATTGAATGAAGCGTCGAACGGGAAGATTTGAAAGATGTTGTATAACTTATTAGGAAATTTTGGGGGACATAGAGACAAAATCGTATTCGCCCCATTGTAAATGAACCAACATTCTGTCCGTCACGAAGATCTTTTCCACGAATTGTATAACTGTGTGAGAAAATTGAATATTATCTATGAGGTATCTATAGAGTTATTTATAATGATCAATGACCATCGAGATAATGGGTCTGGACGACCCACCGTTTCTCTGTTAGGATTTTGTAAAATGTCGTTATAAGAAAAATACATGTTTTGACAACATGTCGGAGAAATGTACGTCCGATTCAGTGAAGACAGTACAGACTGAAAAACACTGGGATACCTTACATCCGGTGATCCGAAGGGAGAGGTACCCTAAAGGGTCCGTTCTTATGACCTTACCGAACGGTACAGAAGGAGGTCCCCTAGAAGATCTGGGTCCCTGACTTGGATGTAGAGAATTCAGAGAACATAACCGTCCACCCAAGAAACGGTGATAGCGGTAGATCCTTCGGGGATCTTGAATGGAGTGAAGTTATAAGTTTTAAACTTAAAACATATCTTCCAGATTTCGACTGGTCTTATTTTCACACTTTATTTCACACTGGTTTTAAAGTGTGAAAAATATGTTTTAGTCATCTTTAAAATACGTCATTCAACGTATTGACCTAGTAAAGACCTATAGATCACAAAAGAATAATAATAAAATCACCTGTTCTTTTCCTTTGGTAAACTAAACTACGTATGTCTTATTACTGAGTGAAAAATTTTTATAAAAGAAAAAGGAAGGAATTGACGATCCTTCGAGTCTTCGTTTGGGTAGTTGAAGTATTTGATAATGGTTTAAGGATCGAAGGAAAAGGAGGATGTTAAAATTTGTGAAATAATTTTAAATATGAAACATATTCAACGAAATATGTGATCGGGTTATAGGAATTTCCATAGGGGATACCTAGGAACCAATAATGAGAGGTAACTGTCTGGAGACTTTGGGACTTTTCAAGTAAAACACTGACTTTTCGTCTTACGACAGTAGTATCTGTCATGTTCGTCGAGTAGTCAGATTTGAGTTTATCGTACATACATACGTTTATTACGTAACAAATATACCTTTCCCTACCAAGACTTTACTAAATGGAACTTATATCAAATCGGTAAATTTAATATTAAACAAAATTGGTAAACTCATTGGTATGGTATACGGAGAGGTCAAGTATTATCAGGTGTCACGACTTTGAAGTCTGGGTGTAGTGTTACATGAATATAGAAATATGTATGGTTAAGTGACTGTCTTTCGTAGTATTAAATTTTCCCGTCACGGTGTGTGACCAGGTAAAGTAGAACATTTGGTGTCACACCTTCGATTAAATTCTTAAACCCTAAGTGAAAGGTAAGGGGGGACGTGTTTAATTTATTTACACGATATAAAGAGGGAATTAAGTCAAAATCATAAACACTTTATCTGAAACTGTATTCTAATCGGATGTCAATTTAGAACTGAGGTCGTAACTAAGGACCCTCCAAATTTCGTACAGAGGGTTTAAGTGACTGTGACAAAGATAGTTTGTCACCAGTACACCTACTTGGTACAAGTTTCTTCTAAGAGGTTTAAGGTCCAATTGATAGAGGAGTCTCCAGATCACCTACTCTCCGTTCGACAGAGATGGGATAAACACTCATTTATTTACTGAATACGATAGAAATCGGTAATCCAAATTCCACCAATCGATATCTTCTATCAACTGACCTTGACATCTTATCACCAAACAACTAACGTGTCTTTATCGATGGTACTACAACAACCCGTTGTAGTCTTTTTAAAGATATTGAATATATTTACAATGGTTTAATAAAACAAGTTTAAAATCGGTTAAGTTCGTAAACACTTAAGATTTGTCGAAATAGTCAGAAGTATTCATTCTACTCAATATTATCGATAATAGATAAGTTATTGAAACATGATCTGTCGTTTACTTATGTAATATCTAAAAGATTAAAATAAAGTATTAAGTTATTATTATTATTATACTCGAAATATAACTACTCTTTTGATTTCAAATCCCTTAAATGTATTATTACGTATCGTACTAGATCTATAATTCTTCTCCACAGTTCTTATGTGTCTTCTTGAGAGGTTTTTTCTAGAAGTGCCGGATCTATTAGTACTACCATTCTAGTGAGTGGATCTCGGTCTGTAGGACCATACGTTTCAGTTCACCCGGAATCCTTCGTAGTTATACTTGTTTCGATCACCTCCGTTACCTTAAGGTCGTCTCGATAAAGTTTAGGATTTTCTATTACGACACTTTTACAACGTGAGTTATACGGGAGTTTAACCCTTTTCAGTCGTCACCGGTGTCCTGACCTTTTCCAGTCAAAAGTAAGGTTAGGGTTTCTTTACGTTACGGTTTCTTACGAGTTTGATGACGTGTTAACGTGAGTAGAGTGTACGACTCTACACGAGTTTTAAGAGGTTCGGTCCGAAGTCGTTATGCACTTGGCACTTGAAGGTCTACAAGTTCGACCTAAAATTTTTCCATATCCTTGGTCTCTAGTTTAACGGTTGTAGATGACCTAGTAGTCTTTTCGTTTATAAAGACCTTTTTGTGGATAAAGACGAAATAACTGATACAGTTTCTGAAACACACCTAGTACTGTTTCACACCTTTTAAGACTTTTCTAACCTTATGGTCTGTTGGACTAGACCGAGAACTCTTTATACATACGTCCAGTTCTTCGTTGTCAATCTTGACCTGTACCTTGTTGTCTGACCAAGGTTCAACCCTTTCTTCATACATTTCCGACATATACCAGTGGGACGAATAAGTACTCTTTACGACCCGACCTACTTCATGTTCGACCTTAGTTCTAACGGTCCTCTTTATAGTTATTGGAGTCTATATGTCTTCTGTGGTTGGAATACTCTCTTTCGTTTCTCGATTTCTCGGAGAACTACTTTCACTTTCTCCTCTCACTTTTTCAACCGAATGTCACGTTGTAAGTCTTTTACTTCTAGTACCGTAGACCAGGGTAGTGAAGTACCCTTTATCTACCCCTTTGTCACCTTTGTCACAGTCTGATAAAAAACCCGAGGTTTTAATGACGTCTACCACTGACGTCGGAACTTTAATTTTCTACGAATGAGGAACCTTCTTTTCAATACTGGTTGGATCTCTCGTATAATTTTTCGTCTCTGTAACGAAACGGTTGTTTACAGACAGATCAGTTTCGATACGAAAAAAGTCATCAGTACATACATACATTCTCAACCTGATATTTCTTTCGACTCGTGACTTCTTAAGTACGAAAACTTGACACCACAACCTCTTCTGTGAACTCTCAAGGAACCTGACGTTCCTCTAGGTTGGTCAGGTAGGATTTCCTTTAGTCAGGACTTCTAATTAACCTTCTTGACTACGACTTCGACTTTGAGGTTATGAAACCGGTGGACAACGTTTATTGACTGAGTGACCTTTTCTGGGACTACGACCCTTTCTAACTTCCGTCCTCCTCTTCCCCTGCTGTCTCGTACACTACCAACCTACCGTAGTGACTGACTTACCTGTACTCAAACTCATTTGAGTCCTTCAACCGCCACCTATCCTTCCGGATGACACGACGTCAGGTACCTCAGTGTTTATCAACCTGTCCTGACTCGCTGACTTGACTACTAGATCTATACGTGTGACTACCCAATTTCGATTTCTGTTATCAAAGGAAGACAAAGTACGATAGAAAGTACATATATTAATTTTTATCTCATTTAAAAGTTTAGTCAGACTTTCGTCTATGGTTTACCCGGATCTTTTTTTTTTCCTTTCTTTTTCTAAAATCATTTTGAGACAAACGAATTCAATTAATTCACCACCTCATCTGTCACGGAATATCTGTCTCCCTTGTCGATTTGGTTTCCGAGACTTCGCACTACACGTTTACGGTCCTATGACGTATATAAAATCATAACGACGCAAGACTCAAACCCTTTCCTTGACCAACTTTTTTCTCTGGTCTTGTCATTCGATTCCTTCAGAATCTCTTGGTACACACAGAAACTTTCCTTTGACCTGAGTAGGAACTTCCGATCTCTTGGTGACTAACAAAACTCCGTCTATTCACTATACCATCTTTACGTATTGGTCAGAGAATTCATGTAAGTAACATACGGATCGTCGTATAAAGTTTAAGGTTATAATTTGACCTAGAGACTAGAGACTACTAACCAAGAAGATGATAATTCCAAAAGTAGATTGTCCAGGATTTTCGGGGCACCCCTAATATTTTAATGATGTTTCCTGGATTCTAAAGAATACGGATATTTGAAGTGTCGTACTCTCAGTATGTATTGTGAAAGATACAACTTTAAGGAAATATAATTACTTGGACAGTTTGTACCATCGAAACATAGTAGACACGAAACGTCTTAGTTCTCTTTCGGATCTAAGCACGGAACCCCTAATCTACTTGTCCTCCCTCTTGATATCACTGGGTTTCTGTCAAAGTTGGTCGACTTTCCTTTACTTCTTCGTCGACTCTTATGACGAAAAGTCCTTTTCCGCCGTCGACGTTTCCTATCCTTAAACACTTCTTACAGGTAGAAGGAGTCTTTGATGTACTCCCCAGTTTGCCTGAAGGATTCTACAACCCTTATGAACTTATGTTAATTCCTTTCATATAGACTCTTCGACCTCCCAAACTTCAGAAACACGCTAGATATAACTCCAAATAAATAAATAAATAAATAAAAACACCATACCAGAAGGAGACCCAGGAGTCTTTGATGACCTCACCCATCGATAAGGGAAGAGATCCTCCAGAAGGGTTGGGTCTCTAGTTTGGAATCAGAGTGAGTAACGTCAGTCTAAAAAGTGTCACACTCGGTCGTCCCTTCAGGGTTTCACTTTCATCATAATCCAACAAATCAACACAGACTGAGACACACTGGGGTATCTGACATCGGGTCGTCCGAGGAGACAGGTACCTTAAGAGGTTCGTTCTTATGACCTCATCGGTAAGGGAAGAGGTTCCCTAGAAGGACTAGATCTCTGACTTGTGTACAGAGGATGTAACGTCCGTCTAAGAAATGGAAGACTCAATGGTCCCTCCAGGTAATATTACAACAACAACAAAAGAATTAGATCAGAAGAAGACCTAGGAGTCCTTGATGTGCTCCCCAGTTTGCCTGAAGGGTTCTACTAACCCTTATGAACTTATGTTAATTCCTTTCGCATAGACTCTTCGACCTCCCAAACTTCAGAAAGTTTACTAGACATAAATAAAAAAGTGTACAAGAAGGAGAGAAAGTCGATACTTGAGGAGTCAGTATTGTTTGTGTTAACTACAAAGAGACATGTCCAGGTTGAAGATAACTTCACGATTCACAAGTTTACAGTAGTTTTTTACACGATATTTACTCACTTAGAAGTAAATTTCAGGTTTAAAATTATTTTCAAGAGGGTTCTGATGGAATTATAGATAGAGAGTAAAGGAAGTTCATAAACACTCTTTTATTTAGTAAAGTCCATGATTACATTATCAAAATAACATGAAACTGGTTAAAAGGTGATCATTTATAAAATATTAATAGACCCATCAAATATAGTTCTCCTCCCATTAGGTACATATCTACTAAACCCAAAACAACTAAACAAACACAAAAATGAACGAAGAATAAAGTTTTTTGGACATACGTGAAACCGTACTCTAAGTCAAAGACAGACCCAAGTTCACACTCTCCCTTCCGTATGGATACGTCTGGTTCTCTAGAGTTGTACTTTCCCTCAATCTTTATTTGAAGACTGTTAATAAAGAGAAAAAATTCATGTTAAAATTCGTAATCCTTTGATTTTCGACTCGAAAATCACATCATCGATCTTGAGTCGATCTTAAAGTATCTTAAAGAAAATTAATTACTTTATCGGTCTTGACTAGAGATTATGATCAATTCCTCAGTACTGTAGTATGAATGCATGATGGTTAAATCTCTACTTATACAGTTATAAAGACGAAATAAATATGGAATGTCAAAAGTAGTTTTTCATTGTTTCAGATAGTTTTTCGTAAAAGTTATTTCGGTTCTTTTACAATTTTCCTTTTCTCTTTGGTACTTCCTTTTTTTCCCCCTTGAGTTTATAAGATTAAGATCCCCAACTGTAGTATTACTCTAATTTTTAGTGCAAACTATGGAAAGATAGGGAAACAGATAAAAGAAATTAAAACATACGTAATATATTGTAACATATAAGAAGAAGAATATATATATAGTGACGTAGTGTCTGTAAATCAATATGATAATTTTAACAAGTTAATTTGTAGTAAAACTACCGAAATATTACTCACTTTTGTGAAGTCCAAACTCGGTTCGGTACACCGAAAGGGACTCGGAATCAAGGGAGTAACCGGTGGTCTCAGAGTATGGTGGGTGGGTTATTATAGATGAAACGTCCTGTCAGTACTCCTAATTGACTCTAACACGTATCCCCATTTTACAGGTCGGGTTGTTGGTTGAGTAACGATGTCTGACTTACGAACATAGGAAGGTTTTAAGTACAAGACTTTAGGATTTGTCGTTCCGTCACCATGATCCTACGTCCCTGAAACACTCCCTAATCCAGTATTCCTTCCTCAGGATTACGTATTTTGGTTGCGGGAAGTTCTCTGGGGTGTCTCGAGAGATCAGGAAAGATGGTACCCTCCCGTGTCACTCTTCTACTGATGGACACTTCACTTTTCGTCTAAGAGTAGTCTGTAGGTTTGACGACCATGAAACTAGGATCTGTAAGGTTCGAGATCTTGACCCTCTTTACAAGGACAAATGTTCGGTGTGTCCCATACTATAACACGGTATCGTCGATTCTACCTGATTCTTGGGTACGTAATTCTAGAAACTTAAACCTTTTATTCTCATGAGTTTGTGCTACGGTCCTAAGTAGTTGAGTTTTTTAAATTTTTTCATTAGAGTTTATTGTGGGGACCACCGAGTCTACCATTTCACAGACAGATGTTACGTCCTCTGGACCCAAGCTAGGGACCCAACCCTTCTATGGGACCTCTTCCTTTACCGTTAGGTGAGGTCACGATAACGGACCTTTTAGGGTACCTGTCTCCTCGGACCATCCGATGTCAGGTACCCCAACGTTTCTCAGTCTGTACTGACTCGTTGAAGTGAAAGTGAAAGTGGTGGTTGTTTCTATAAAACCTACGTTGATTACAAAATACTTATCACGTATTTTACACTTATTTCATATACATTGTACGAAATAGTATAAGTAGTAAGATGTTGTATGTTAAAGTTATATTTATAACGGACTATTTGTGTTGAAATAAGTTCATGCATTAAGAATTAAGGTTGGTTTACCAACTGGAGTCAGATGATGACATTTCGTTAAGACTTCCGTTTTGACTCTCTAGACCTATATAGTCTTAAATTTTATTAAAATATACACGAATTAGATACTATTATTGAACCGATTTTCTAAAGATTTAATCATACTCCTTCTGGACTTAGTATCGGTACTGGAAACAGGGTGGCTTTCCAATACGTAGTGAGTTTACGGTAATAAAAGGGACGGTACCGATATAACCTTGATAAAACACTCCTAGTTATGATAGTGAAATAATAAATTTATTGTTCATATCTTCTTCGTCGTCGTCGTTTGTATCATTGTAAATAGTGGTTGTATTACGGTAGTGAAGAAGGTCAACTGGAAATGACTCTCGAACGATCTACAATCCGTGATCACAGACGAAAATATATGTAATAGAGTAAATCAAATGTCAGACTCTATATAACAGTAAGAAGAAATGTTTCTAAAAAGGATCGTATTATTATGCAAAAACTATATTGTTATTAATCCGGACTTCTTTATGTACCACAATCGTACCACAAATAGTGTATTTAATTTTTACGTTGTGAGTCAATTAGATGTTACTTCCTCCACTCTTATATGATACCTCTTTTCTATCAGAGAAGTTAATCACCACGACCCTTTTGACCTGTGTATATACGTTTTGACCGAAAGGACCACCGAGTCTGTCATTTCTTAGACGGACATTGCGTCCCCTGGATATAAACTAGGAACCTAACCCTTCTAGGGAACCTCTTCTCTTACCAATGGGTGAGATCATAAGAACAGACTTAATAAGGGTACCTGTCTCCTCGGACCTTCCGATGTCGGGTAACTCAGTTTTTCTCAACCCGTACTAACTTAATGACTGTGAAAACTGATATACATTTTATTATTTTAATTTTGTAAAAGAGTGTGGTATATGTTTTTATTTGAGTTTCACCTAATTTCTAGACTTATATTGACCACGTGACCCTACCGGGTCTCTTTACTATTCCACTCCCACCACCCTCCCCCCAAGTCCTAACCCTTGAGTACATGTGGGCACCGGCTGAGTACAGTTACATACCGTTTTGGTTATGTCATAACATTTCATTTTTTTTATTTATTTATTTTTTTTTTCTCCCTTTTTTTTTCTGGTCTATGGTACCTTGAGGGTCTTCTTTTGTGTCCGTCTTAAGAGACTGTATTTAATATCGTTATAAGCAAAAACTGAGAGAAGGGATTCCGTTTCCTTTGTTTTGTTTTTAAAATTTTTATTCTGGTTTAATTTGAAATTTAAAAGACGGGTCGTTTCCTTTGGAAACTGTTGTCTTTTTCTATTGTATGACTTACTTCGTTTTACAAACTTTTAATATACTTACTACTAGTCAATTATGGTTGTATACATTTATCCAGTATGTTGAATTATAAATGTTTTTTCTTGGGTCAATTTTTTCCAATTCTTCTGGACTTATCTGTAGAAACGTTTCTTATATATGTCTACCGGTTGTCCGTTTACTTTACTACGAATTGTAATGATTTGTAGTCTTCTTACTTTTAGTTCTTTCTGGTGTGACTCTATAGTGGAGTATGGACAGTCCCACCTATGGTAGTTTTTTTTAGACACTTATGTACAATCACTCTTAAACCTCTTTTTCCTTAGAGTCATATGACAACCACCCTTGTATTTAACCACGTCGGTGATACTTTTTTTATTACCAAAGAAGATTTTTGATTTTTGTCTATATGGTTTACTAGGTTGTCAAGGAGAGAACCCTTATATATGGACTTCTTACTTTTGTGTTTAAGGTTTTCTATGTACGTGGGTTATAAGTATCGTCGTAATAAATGTTAGCGACTCTATTCCTTCGTTAAATTTACAGGTAGTTTTCTACTTACCTTTTCTTCTATACCATAATATATATGTTACCTTATAATGAGTGAGTGTTTTTTTCCTATATATAAAAAAGGTAGACGTGGTTATACTTATCGGGACCTCCCATAATTACAAACACTTTATTTAGTCTGTCTCTTTCTGTCTATAACATAAAATAATGAATATACATCTTGGACTTTTTATTTTGTTTCTTTATGTTCTTTTCTCTTTTTCTGAGTTTCTATATCTCTTATTTAATTCTCAATGGTTACCCTCTCCGTCCCTTATCATCCTCATCCTCTAATTCTCCATGTGTGACACGTAAAATATGACACATTCGTATTGTATTTGAATCCCTACACAACACTCAGTGCCCGTAATATGAGTTATCAAATATTATTGAAACTTACCTTATATTGAATATGTTCATAACTTAGTGATACAACATGTGGACTTCGATTATATTATAACATTTATTTGATATTAAGTTATCTTTTTCTCTTTTTTCATATGTCCTTTTACTTCGATCCTCTTTTATACTGAAAATTTAGTTTATTTCATCAAATTTATTTCATAGTAGAGACAGAACTAGACAGGGTACGTTTTTGTCTGATCCACTGTGAGGAATCATGAGGTTGATACCAATGATCTGAATCGTTTATTTTTCCATCCCACAGGTCAATTTAGATTTAAAGTCTAATCGTTACGTAGAAAAAAAATCATATACATGACTAATAAAGTACCCTGTGCAAGTACGAATTTTAATACATACTAAATAGACTCCAGTTTAAACTAGTCTATAGGACCGTTAAAATAAAGATTGTTATAGAATCCCAACATCGTATAAATTTTGAAATTTCATAATTAAAACTTCCGTCCCAGTTTAAGGTCGAGACTATGAAGGAACGAATATTTTTTCGTCCAAATGGAGAGACTCAAAGTGTAAATTATTTGATCTCTATTATTAGTATGGATACACGTTTGAAAACCTCTTTTCATTTACTCAATTTTTTACATCGAGTGATCGTCTCCTGAAGATCGTAGTTTGACATCAACAGATAAGTAGAAAGAAAGAGTATCTGATTCTCTATAAACTCTTGTTTTACTCCGAAGAGTCCACCGTGATTACCATTTCTTGGGTCGACGGTTACATCCTCTGTGTTCTCTACGTCCAAGCTAGGGACCTAGGCCTTCTAGGGGAACTCCTCCTTTACCGTTAGGTGAAGTCATAAGAATGGACCTTTTAGGGTACCTGTCTCTTCGGACCTCCCGATACCGGGTTTCCCAACGTTTCTCAGTCTATACTGACTTCGTCGACCTGAACCGTACGTGTGTCCTCTTGTTTTATTCGGAAAAGAAATTGTGGTGTAGATTGAAATATCGTAACAAGAACTGTGTACCATATATAAGTCATTTATATGCAACTTATTTACTTAGAAATCATCTAAAGAGTCAGGGGAGACTTTATACTAAAAATAATGAGACAAGGTGTCGTACTTGAAGTAATTTTTTTTTTTTCATTTAGGGTAATGACAGGGATAGTCTTTAGTAGATTCTTTATAGTATGATCGACTGTAATCCATTTAAATGGTAAGATAACAGAAGGATCCGAGTGAAAAGAACGAAAATTTTAAACCCCCTGTATTATGTCCTTAGGAACGAAGTATCTGATCTGACTTTAAGGAGTTCACGATTCCATTCTGAGTCTCACATACCAAAGAGACTCTACCGGACATGACTTATAATAAAAGACGAGAAAAACGAGGAAACAAATACTACCACTATCAAAGACGTGGAAAAGGAAGAATTTGACCTGTGAATCCATTACGGTACTAGGTTTTGTGTTAACGTACCTGAGGTGACAATGTAGGACAAGACCCAGTTCGAAAAAGTTAAAATAAAAGAATTGGTAGGAGGTAGATGGTTGAAAGATTTCAGATTAACCTTACTTTGACTTCATCCCTAATAATCGGTACCAAGATTGGATTATAACCAAGTGAGATAAGGGTACACGGACCTCGTCAAAGATTCCAACGTTTCCGGAGTGTCTTCTGAACTGTCGATGAGATCAATCTTCGTTAAGACAAATAAGTGAACAAAGAGTAAGAGTAAAGTTATTGACGAACCTTTTTTTTTTTGTGTCCGTTTATTTTGACTTTTGTTCAAACACCAAGGATAAAAAATACGAAAATATATTATCTTCTACGAGATGACTGATTTTGAGAGTAAATAATGATGGTGCCACCACATCCACCGAATCAGTGGTTCAGTACAGGTTGAGACACCGGGGTACCTGACTTCAGGTGGTCCGAGGAGACCGGTACCCTAAAGGATCCGTTCTTATGACCCCACCCAACGGTAAAGGAAGAGGTTCCCTAGAAGAACTGAGTCCTTAACTTGAGCCCAGAGGTCGTAACGTTCGTCTAACAAATGGATGACTTGGTCGATACTCCTCGGTTTTACAAATATTTACCAGAGATTTACAATACAAGAGTATTGTATGGACGACACACTCATGAAAGGAGTAAAATATACATTCCCTTCTCAGTCTATCAACTCCATTGAATGGGGGTTTTGTGTCAGGACGATTCACAGATTCTCTATCTCAGTTTTATGTGTAGACAATAAACTCTCAGGTAAAATAAACTGGGATACTCTAAAATTCCCGTCATAATAACAAATTCCTTTTTGGACTCAGGTTGAGGTCTAAGACAACAACGAAAGAACTTCCGTGACCCAGTTATGTTAACTAACTTAAGTAAAATCAAGTCAACACGTAAAGGATTTATGGACGAAGTATGTTCCTAGACGTATCTTTATTTTTAACTTTTACTTTACCAAATTCAAGAATAACTTAACTCTTCCACTTTCACCTTAATGTGTGTGTGTGTGTGTGTGTGTGTGTGTGTGTCTAGAAGTGATGTTTTATTCCATCCTGTTCAGGACATTTTGTCTGTATGTGTTTACCGCTATCTTTGTCTCCTCTTTCTATATAAAAAATGTCCCTCTTTCTCCTTCTTTCTCTTAAACCCGTTCTGTAAGGGGGGTTTTCCACCAAATAGAACTTCGAAATCTCTGTCTCAAGAACCTAATAATTATCTCCTCAGGACTTAAGTTTAAAATCAAGACGGTTGTTTGTATTTCTATATTACTGGTAGCCGTTGTAAAAACTGGTGACCGTCGGAACCAAAGGAGTCGAAGTCCTCCCCTATTATTATAAATGAAGGTGGAACGTCCTCCCAAGATAACTCTCTTCGTCTAAGGAATCTATCATATATAGTTGGTTCATACGAGAGTTGTTACATACGTGAGGTATTTTTGATTTTACATTTTACTTTCTTAATCATAAAACCTATTTGTTGTATATCTTACTCTCTCTTCTAAAATTCAGAAGTCTTTACTCCCCCGTCTTTTGTACCCTCCCTATGTAAAAACCTCTTCATATATTAACCGTCCTCCTACATTTGACCAGTCTTTCTTTCCCTAATACTAAGACTCGTAGTCTAACCACTATACTCTTATTAGGTTCACTCCTCACTGTTCCGTCTGTGCTATACCCTTGTCGTGTAGCTCGACGTCCCCTCGACCAGCTTCCCTCTGGTCGTCTAGAACCATTAATGTCTCGATACCAGACCTTTCCCTTCTCTAATTTATATCAGAGTAAGTACGAAAGTAGTGGGGACATTGTCTTTCGAACTATTACGGAAAGTGTCTTTATTTCTCCTTTTTTAATTTTTTTTTTTTTTTCCACTACTAAAAGTTCTTCTTTTAGAAGTCAAACCCTGTTTCCTTTGAAATCCTCTACTCACACCTCAATCTCTTCCTTCAATTGGTGTAGTTATTAGTCAAGTCAAGTCAAGTCAACGAGTCAGCACAGGTTGAGAGGCGTTGGCATACTTGACGTCGTGTGGTCCGGAAGGACAGGTAGTGGTTGGGGGCCTTAAGTGGGTTTGAGTACACGTAGCTCATCCACTACGGTAGGTCGGTAGAGTAGGAGGCAGAAGGGGAAGAGGAGGACGGGAGTTAGGGAGGGTCGTAGTCCCAGAAAAGGTTACTCAGTTGAGAAGCGTACTCCACCGGTTTCATAACCTCAAAGTCGGAGTCGTAGTTCGGAAGGTTACTTGTGTGTCCTGACAGAGGAAATACCTGACCAACCTATAGGAACGTCAGGTTCCCTGAGAGTTCTCAGAAGAGATTGTGGCGTCAAGTTTTCGTAGTTAAGAAACCACGAGTCGAAAGAAGTGTCAGGTTGAGAGTGTGGGTATGTACTGGTGACTTTTTTGGTATCGGAACTGATCTGCCTGGAAACAACCGTTTCATTACAGATACGAAAACTTATACGATAGATCCAACCAGTATAGAAAGGAAGGTTCCTCATTCGCAGAAAATTAAAGTACCGACGTTAGTGGTAGACGTCACTAAAACCTCACTTTTTTTTATTTCAGACTGTGACAAAGGTGACAAAGGGGTAGATAAAGGGTACTTTACTACCCTGGCCTACGGTACTAGAAGTAAAAGACTTACAACTCGAAATTCGGCTGAAAAAGTGAGAGGAGAAAGTGAAAGTAGTTCTCCGAAAACTCAAGGAGAAGTGAAAGACGGTATTCCCACCACAGTAGACGTATAGACTCCAATAACTATAAAGAGGACCGTTAGAACTAAGGTCGAACACGAAGAAGGTCGGGTCACCAAGAGTACTACATGAGACTTATATTCAATTTATTCGTCCCACTGTTATATGTCGGAACTATATGAGGAAAAGGATAAACCTTAGTCAGGTAAGTAGGTACAGGTCAAGATTGTCAACGAAGGACCGGACGTATGTCCAAAGAGTACTCCGTCCAGTCCACCAGACCATAAGGGTAGACAAAGTCTTAAAAGGTGTCAAATAACACTAGGTATGTCAGTTTCCGAAACCGTGTCGGTTCTTTCGTCTTTATCTACAAAAAGACCTTGAGAACGAAAAAGGTACTAGGTCGCCTACAACCGTTAAATTAGAAACCAAGGAGACGGAAAAGATTTAGGTCGAACTTGTAGACCTTCAAGTACCAAGTACATAACGACTTCGGACCGAACCTCTTAAAACTCGTAATGAAATGATCGTACACTCTACTCACGTTAACACGTCATCAAACTCGTAAGAAACCGTAACGGAAAGAAACCCTAACCTTACTTTTGACTGGAAAAGGTAAGCACACTACTGACGACTCAAAAGGTGTAAACGACCGTATAACTCACATCGTGAAAGTGTCGTAGTAGAAAGTCCTAAACTTTAGCGAGTTACCTTAAGGTAGTGGAGGTGATCGAAACAAACATCACTACGAAAGATTCCGGGTGAACTGAAGTGTAAGGTCCTACAGACCGAGATCCACTCACTAGTATGGTAACACTAATAGACCCAGTACTTCTATAAAAAACATTTCAAGAAGACACATAAGAACGGTGGAGAAGAATTATAGAACACGAAGACAATCCAGGTATGGTAAAGACAGGAAATAGCTCGGGTAGAAACGTACTTTACAAGGGAACCATAGAGATTAAAGGAACTTCTCACGAGATCTCATTGAGATTCTCTCCTCACTCATAAGTGTGACCAGATCTAAGATATGAAAAAGAATATATAAGGAGTCGTGTACGAGACAGTACTTTTAATATTAAAAGTAAAAGGTTTACTCTTTTAGTTCCAATGACTTCGATTTCATTGTAGACCTTAGTACTTCGATGAGACACTTGTCGTTCTTAAGTTCGGACCTACAATAAAGTTGTGGGTAATAAAACAGACGGAGTACCATGACAGGTTTCGTCAGACTTATTTACCGTAACTAACATTGGTCGAATCACACGGTGTCATTCATTGTTTGACCTATTCCTATATATCACTACGAGCGTCATACAACATTTAATCGCATTTGTACAATCAATGACAAAATGATCCCCCTCAAAACGATTAGTATCTCCAATTAGAGATGACTTGTCGGGTGTAAAGGTGTAAATCAGGGGTACTCCTAGTCGAGTAAAAAAGTTGTCAATTCGGGGATTTATCAGTACTGAACCGAGACGTTCCTAGACTTGGTCCTTTCTTCGAAAACATTCCAACACCGCATATTCTGTTCTCTTCTAATATCTTATTTTTACGAACTGTAGGGGTGTATTCCTACCTTTCATACCATAGTTGGACCAATCTGGACAGAAGAGTACGTGACTCTTCTAGTCTAAATGTACAGTCTACTATGTGAATACTTCCGACAACAGTCCGAGGGAATTAGACTTTCTTGATCTTTAAGTCGAAAAGATTTCCCCTGGTACTGTTTAGAAAATCGATAGGTCTTGATGAAGAAAGATCTGTCTACGGTATATATAAATATATTTATATATATATATATATGTGTGTGTACATATATATACACACGTAGACATATATGTATCTGTATATACGTGTGTGTATATATGGATATCTGTATATGTGTGTGTATATATACGACACATATACATATATATATGTGTGTGTATGTGTCTGTCTGTATATATAGATATTTATATAAATAAATATATATATATATATATATATATATATGTGTATGTGTGTATGTATCTGTGTGCTTACCGTATCTTTCCTGAAGTACGTATTTACTTAGTTTGGTTTGTGTCTATTTGAAAGTTACGTATGAAGTTTGTCTTTACTTAGACGAATTCCCCTTTTTTTATGTATTTGTGTTATAACAGTCCCTCAATTTTACTTGTAGATTAAGTAAGTGGATGTCAATAAATCGTTCTCAATTAACCTACAAATGATACAAAGTCTGTAACGTGGTTCAAGAAAATGTTTATAATACTTCCTAATATTGTTTTGGGTCTGTTCTACTTACAATAGAATCAAAATGTCCACTCCTCTGTGCAAACCGTCCGAAAAGGTTTTAGTGTATCTCGTTGACAATCTTATACTAAATTTAGGTCCAGATAAACTAAAGATGAGATCTTGATTCATGATTACTACTTTTTACTTTTCCGTTCTAGAAATAAAAGTTTATTTTTGTGTCTGATCGACTTCTCAGGCTAAGTATCTTTCTATATAACGTTACTTTACCTTTACTTTATCTTCGACGTTGTTAACTCAAGTGAACCTCCTCTGAAATGTGTTTTCGAGTTGACCCTACCAAATCATCCTAGAACAGTCTGTCTTCCTTCCTCTTACATAATAATAAAGTCTGTTTTTACTGCGTCTACGGTTCCGTACGATAGGACTTCCTGTACGCGACTACTACACCTCTTAAGGCAAAGAGGAATACGTGATCCTCGTCTCTAACTTTCGTCCACTCTCCGACGTTCGTTTGACCTGACAGTTTTGATTCGAGATTTATAATAGAACGACTACTCGTCTCTTTTATTCCTTCAACTTCAGAAACTTAAGGTCTTAAGAATTTGACATACCGACATTTTCCTCCGTACCGAATTTTCAGCTGACGAATATCCTTTATGTCTTTATACGACTAAGAGGAAAAATCAAAGGTTCTGACTGTCTTCATTCACATTTTGGTAGTGTGTTTCTACGTCATCATTGTTACAGTGCCGGAAAGGTTTGTTAATCCCTTTCCTCCTCTATAAAAATCAAAGACTAACATGATCTTGTCGATGCTTCGTTAAACCAAAAGATCGGAGTGATGAAGTACCTCGGTATCGTCAGGGGTGAAAATCGATAGGAGAGTTTCTACTACGTGAAAGTTACGACTTTGATACCGATTTTTGAACCAGAGAAAGATTCAATTGTTTGTCTTACTCACCTAAAATTAGGTGTGACATCGACAGAGTCCTTGTGAAGGTTCCGTTTCACTAGAAGTAATTATTTTTCCTTTGATACCATTGATTTGTATCTTTTTACTTTTGTGTATCGTCCTCAGTTTCTCCATGAATAGTAACTACTACAAACCGCATATCTGCGTCCTATGAATGTCATCCAAGATCTTGAATAAGTTTATGGTATTTTTCATACAGGAGACCAAACTTTCTCGAGAACAGGTGTAACATCATAGTAGTGTACTCGAGAGTATCTTAATCTTTACACGAATCATACAGTAACCTTCTAACAGACGATTAAGTCACTGTAAGTCAACTTTCTTACTTCCACTTATTTTCTTTTTTTATAGTTTCTTGTTTAAACTCTTCAATCTTTTTTTGATCTCTTGGTTACTTATCATTATCATTATCAATATGAAATATATTGATATCAAATATTATCATTATCAAAAGGTACCTGTTTATGACATATCTGATCTTGTATGATTAAGAAGTCAATTATGTATTCTTTCTATTATATAACTTAAAATCACATATTTTGACATTTTCGTTACTCAGATCTTAAACGTCTTTTCACAAATAACAAATATATTTCAGTAGTAATAAAGAGAAACGACATAGTTCGAGGGAGAAAAAAGTTTTTGTATTTATTAATTATTGTAAGTTTTCAGTAGAGGGACCGTATTTCCGGATAAAAATTACGATTGGTCAGATTCACTCGTTTTTTATGAGATAACCCAATCTTCTTTCTCTGATGACCCCTCCTTGTCTTGACTCTAAGGACAATGGGAAAGACATTCGATTACGAAGAGTTGGAAACCTTTACTGTAGAATCTCGGTACCTTAGACCGTAAATGAGACAAGAACTAATTTTGTGTAAAGTTAATAGACTTACAGATAAGTGGTTAATGTGACTCAAGACGTAATTATCGTTTTGACAGTAATGGTAGAGTCGTAGAGACCACGACGGATTCGGACAGAGTAGGACTTCAACCTTGTACATTTGTACCGTTCCGGACGCGGTGTTGGTGGGGGGGTGGGGGTCTATATAATGAGAAGTCTAACTTACTCTGACAGTAGAGAAGAGAGAAACCATGACACCATATATACAAGTTTACAATATATCGAGACTTACATGTAAGTCGAACCCTCATGTGATCATGGACGACAATTTTTTTTAGATATGATCTATGTTATTTGGTTTTAAGTATCTGTAAGACCTACGTCACTCAAGTTGTCTTCGAGTAAATGTTTGTTTAGAGTGTACGGTCGTTTAATTTTGAGAAATAAAGAACTTTCCTATAAATGTTTAAATATACACTCAAGAATTTTAATTGGTAATTCTGGAACCTTTATACCTGAGATAACGACACCGGAAATATATCCGGATAATTAAAGAAGAAAAGGTCGAATTCTAAAAAATTAAGAAAAAGATTGATACGGTGTTTTTATAACCTTTCTTATATCAAGATCCATGTCTGTTTAATGGTGACTCATCGTTTTATTTATGATGGTTGAATCAAACGATTGAACACGGAGTGAAAGGGGTGGACATTGGATTTCTTCAGACTCACGGCTTCTTGACTACCAAAGTTTAACACCACAACCTTTTTATAGAACTCTCAGGGAACCTGTCGTTCCTCTAGTTTGGTCAGGTAGGGTTTCCTTTAGTCGGGACTTATAAATATCCCTCCTGACTACGACTTCGACTTTGAGGTTATGAAACCTGTGGACTACGTTTCTCGATTGAAAAAGTAGTAACCTGTTCTGGGACTACGACCCTTTCTAACTTCCGTCTTCCTCTTCCCCTACTGTCTCCTACTCTACCTACCTATCACAGTATGAGTTACCTGTACTCAAACTCGTTTGAGGTCCTCTATCACTCCCTATCACGTCCGACCGCACGACGTCAGACATTCTAATGTTTCTAAGTCTGTGTTGAATCGTTGACTCGTTGTTTTAGATTACTTTTCCTATGACAGGTGTATATAACAATACATACAATTGAAGTCAAGTCAAGTCAAGTCAAGTCAGTGAATCAGCACAGGCTGAGATACTGGGGTACTTAACGTCGTGTGGTCCGGAGGGACAGGTAGTGGTTGGGGGCCTTAAGTAGGTTTGAGTACAGGTAGCTTAACCACTATGGTAGGTCGGTAGAGTAGGAGACAGTAGGGGAAGAGGAGGACGGGGATTATAGAGGGTTGTAGTCCCAGAAAGGGTTACTCAGTTGAGAAGAGTACTCCACAGGATTCTTAACCTCAAATTCCAAGTCGTAGTCAGGACGGTTACTTGTGGGTCCTGACCAGAGGAAATCTTACCTGACCAACCTATAGGAACGTCAGGTTCCCTGAGAGTTCTCAGAAGAGGTCGTGGTTTTCGTAGTTAAGAAACCACGAGTCGAAAGAAGTGACAGGTTTAAAGTGTAGGTATGTACTGGTGACCTTTTTGGTGTCGGAACTGATCTGTCTGGAAACTACTGTTTCATTATAGAGGCGAAAAACTATACGACAGATCCAACCAGTATTGAAAGGAAGGTTCCTCATTCGTAGAAAATTAAAGTAACGACGTTAGTGGTATACGTCACTAAAACCTCGGGGGGTTTTATTTCAGACTGTGATAAAAGTGAGAAAGAGGTAGATAAAGTGTACTTCACTACCCTGGTCTACGATACTAGAATCAAAAGACTTACAACTTAATCAAAAGACATACAATGGAATGGACGATGGATTATTAACGAATAAATTACAATCAAAAGTAAAGTCACGATTTTGTATCATAAAAAGATGATAGACTTGGAGCTAAGCGATTCCAGAGATTTTCTTTAAATTCCTACAATCCTCGAACAGATATCTTGAACGGTTATTTCGGTTTATTACACTTTGTCATCCTTTTTTGTATCTGAGTGTTAATCTGTTTAGATCTACTCATGAGACGGGAGAGAGGTAAAGAATGGACATACTGACAATTGTACGAAAAATCGGAAAGTTTTCAAATCGAAAGAATAGAGATTTCATTCATCATATTGTAAATGGTAATTTCAAATAAAGTCCGTAATTTACTTTGTCGTTTGTTTCTTTACAGATTCTGACAATTAGAGATAGTAAAATACCGAAAGTTTTTGTCATATTAAAATATTACTCTCATCTACGGTGTATTCTTTTAGAAAGAATTCAAATTACGATCTTTAACTTGAATTCCTTTAAATGTCCCTACGGGGTCTTCAACTACTCTAAATGACCTTTACTAAAATCGAGACGGTATACCTAAACCCGTCACAATGTCTGAGTCTTTCGTAATTTCTTGAGTGTTTGTCTTTGGCTGTTTTGTAAGGTCCTAAGGTCCCAAGTAAGTTGGGTTGGTAGTTTGTATAAGGGTCTCATTCCGACAAGTAGGGACAACTCAAACCGTCTCCTTGTCAAACACTCTATAGTTACGGTGTCTTAATCTCAGATTTTGGACGTTAATTCAGTTACTACCAAAAATCAAGAAAGGGAAACATGACTTTGAGATATTGACGTGACCTCTATTCTGATAATACTACAGACCAAACAAGGTTTAGGGTTTTCTCTAAAGACCCTTTTTTATGTAAAGTCTCTACACTTGTTACTGACCTTGTGGTGTTGAGCGTACCTTCGAAAGGGAAATTACTATTCACGGACGAAAAAGGTCGGTAGCGTACATGGAACGGTCCAAAAGGAAGAAGGAAAGGAAATAACACTGTAAATTGTTGATTAAAGGTAGTCTAGTCATGACCACTTAGATCTAATGTAGTAGGGTAGATTATCGAGGTTAGAAAAAATAATCGCACGTGGGATTAGGGGAAAATGACTTTTATTATATTCACTTTCAGTAAATCAACACAGGTTAGGAAACCGTGCAGTACCTGATATGTCAAGTACTTTAAGAGGTCCGGTCTTATGACCTCACCCATCGGAAAGGGAAGAGGTCCCCTAGAAGGGTTGGGTTCTTAGCTTGGTCCCAGAGGACGTAACGTCCACTTAAGAAATGGCTGACTCGATAGTCCCTTCGGGTTTTTAAATATACTCTCGAATCATTACGACACTCGTTGACGAAACTCATTTATGTTGTATCCCTATTAGAGGTTTTATTTTATTATATAAAATAAAAGGTTATAGAGTGTAAAATCACCGAAGTAACTCTACATCAATTATATGTTAAGTGAGGGAATTTCCCATACTAATTTATCACAATCAAGTAAGTGTCTTAACACGTTGGTAGTGGTAGTAGTTAAATCTTATAAATGAAGTAGGAGAAGGAAGGGTATTTTTACGGGTAATCGGCAATGAGACAGAAGGTTAGGGGATGATCCGTTGGTGATTAGATGAAAGACAGATACTTAAACGGATAATGTATGAAAAGTATATTATAGGTCAGAAAAATTTGACTGAATAAAGTTCCATGTAGGGTAACATAGCATATAGACATAATGTAATAAAAACAACTGTTTATAGGATAACATAACTATATGGTGTAAAGTAAATAGGGAATTAGTCGACTTCTTGTCGACTCTGACAAGGGTAAGAAAAACTATGTTGCTTATTACACAGATTCAAAAACTCACCTGTATACAAAAATAAAGAGGATTCATACATGAAACCTCAAATTAACAGATCATGGAGATACAACTTGTACAACTCCTGACCGTTTTGATAAAAACTCAACGAAAACGTTCGGTTATGAAATAAAAACTATCCTTTTCTTTAATCAAAATACCAGAGTTAATTAATACAAAAGATAACGATAATCCCTTTTCACCGAGTCTCCCTAGTTCCCGGTCGTTTCAGTGTCTTACTCAATCACTCCTTTGGTACAGGTTTCAATCTTAGGTAAGACACTGGAGATCAGAATGTAGGAAGGGGGGTATGAAGAGACCTGTTCAATGTGACGTGATACACTATGACACCGGAAACAGTAAAGCGGAAGAGGAACAGGTCTCGGGGTGGGTTTGATAAACTTATTTTCTTTAGTCAGACTATATGTTTCGTTAATACGTCCCTCCTGTCCTATCACTTCAAGGTTCAATACTTCGTTATTTGACTTTACCATAAAGAGAGTTTAAGGTAGACTCTCTTTTCGTTTTGCCTTGGAGACTCCATGTCACTTACTTCAGTATAAACATCGAAAAACACTATTTAAACTTATGGATACCACACAGAATGTCTTAAAACTGTCTTTCTTCCTTATCAGTTCCATTCCACTCCAATTAGGATTTCCTTTATCTGGGAACCTTATAAGTGACCTTTCTGACGACGACTTTGACTTCGAGGTTATGAACCAGTGGTCTACACTTCTCGGATGAGTAACCTTTTCTGGAACTATGTCCCTTTCTAACTACCGTTCTCCTCTTCCCCTGCTATCTCCTACTCTACCAACCTACCGTAGTAGCTGAGTTACTTGTACTCAAATTCGTTTAAGACCCTCTATCACTTCCTGTCCCTTCGGACCGTACGACGTCAGATACCCCAACTTTTCTCAGTCTGTCCTGACTTACTAACTTGTTCTTCAACGACGATAATTCGAAGACACACGTACTGATGGACCTCGATTACCAATTTTGAAATGTAGAAACTGTGGATAATGAGGGGTCCCTCAGAATGATTCGTACACACCCCACCCCGGACCCGTCGACTCGGTATTAGTCCATGTGTTCCCTTTCGGTTCTCGTCTTCGAGATATCTGTGATAAAACCGTTGTGACCATGTCTGACTCGAAATTTTAATTAATTCCTTTTAATCTTAGGATAGTGACAGACACGTCACGACCCATTAAAGGATCACAGTCACTCAAGCAGATAATGTACCCTGATTTGGTCGGGGAAGTGTCACGAAGGTACTTCTAAGTCATTATGTTTTCTAGGTAGAGATTGACTACAACGGAAGGAGAAACGAAGGGGTTTGGTTTCAGTGTTCCCTGACCATTTGTATTACTGAATATGTTGACTACATATTTGTTCGCGACGAAACAAAGTGGTAGAGGGGAACTCCGGTGGAGAAGGCAGGACGTCGTTACAGAGATAACACTCGAAGGACGGAGTTGTGCACTCTTTATACTTTTGTGAGAGAAAACTGACTTGATCAACGTCGACGTTTGTACTGCCGTCTTTGTTCCATGATATATACGGGTTACAACTAATCGTAGTGGTGTTGAGTAATAAGACTAGTCGGTCTTCGTTAAATGTTAGTAAAACTTCGTTCGCGTGTAGTAAAAGTATTAACTGAACGTTCTCGAAACTGTGTTGTTGAACAATATCGGCAGTTAGTGACAGTTTCCTATGTCTGCTTCCTTCGAGAAGACCTTTCTCCTTTTCATGTCACGGACAGGTATTACCCGTCGATACTAAGAAAAAGGTCCAAGGATAAAAGACCCAGCATCCTGTCTTAGAGAAGGTCTACCTTTTTTCTTGGCTTTGCAGTAACACACTTTGTGTTACTACGATTTAAATAATTTCTTTGGACCTTTTTTTGCTTGTTAAAACTTAGTATACATTCGGGAGAGTCTCGGGTCCCAAAATTTAAAAAGACATTGACAAATATTGTGACGATTGATATCGTTTTTCTCAACTGAAGGTTTAGGTCAGAGATTTTCTTACGTGTAAAAACCTATTGGAGTTTATATGGAATGTCGTAGATACGGTATCTACCTAGACCTACCTGTATATCTGTCTATAAAGGTAGAAAAGGGTTAGTCTATCTACATTTTATAAATAAATGTTGAACATATGAATTATGAATAAATTTATTAATATTTACCCTTGTAGTGGATTAAAAATAGAGGTATTATGGGTTCTTTCATTTCTCATGTTCTTAATTCATTCATTTACCGGAACTTTTTTATAGTCAGTTTTTATTTTCTCTTTTAGTTTTGTCCTTTGTTGACCATAATTTACGATTAAGAGTTTAAATAATGATAAAACCGAGAACCATTTCCCTTTAATTATTGTAAAAGTACGTATGATAATCTGTGACTCACGTTTTCTTGAAGTTTTACATCTTTGAACCCTTGTGTCATGATATATATATATATTTTTATCCTGAGAACTACTGGTTCAACCTAACATCAAATAAAGACGGTTTTGACTCGTTACTACTAATTTAGTGGATAACTACGTATATTATACGTTATAATATATACTGGGTATGCTACGTATACTGTTGTGTATGCTACACGTATCCCAATAAAAGTACGTTAGTTACGTGTTTTTATTATAAACGACATAAAGAGACCCTCTCACGGAAAGTATACTCGATCATCCTTTCACTTAGTTCCTACAAATCTTACAGAACCCGACGTACCATCTGGTTAGAGTCACATTTTCTACAAGTTTCCACCGTCGCTAGGTTTGACTCGGAAAAAAGTAAAGGAGGAAATGGACCTATTATTTGTAACTCACCACCGAACTAAAAGAGATTCCGTTTCAGTGATTGATACAAAAATGTCTGTAGGATATCGACCGGATCATGACATATTATTTTTGGACGATTTGACATTAAGGTACTCCCGTCTTTCGTGACAAATAAGAACAGTAAATAGGACCTCCCAGTGTATGTCGTGAAACTTATACTCTTCGGGAGTCATCGATAAATGTTTACACACTTTTAACGAAAGATTTTAAATCTCGTGACATATTTAATACAAAGGTATAGGAACCGAGGATAGAAAACTGGTAGTGGATAGTGTATAATGACGTAACAAGAAAAAATACTTACACAGTCGTAAAGGACATAGATCCTTTCCACTTCTCCTATCCTCGAAGTAAACGAAGAAAAAAGGGAGTCTTAGGATGAGTCACTATCTACTAATACTGAAAATAAAACAACAACAACAACAACAACAATTATTGGATAAAAAAGGAAGACCATCTAAAAATTTTTAAATGATTCATAGGAAATATAAAGTTTTAAAGTAACACTTCGCATACACACAAACAAAACATGATAAATTATATGATCCTAGAAAGTCAGACATCCGAGTAGAGAAAATATTCAAGACTTTTTAGGAGTCGGTAATAGAGAAGTTTATTACTAAGAGGAGGTATAAAAGACAGAAGAGTAAAACCTTAAGGTTTATCTACACTTCCTTAAGATCTATATGGGAGGTATTAAGGAGAGAAAAGAAGATATGAAAAGTGAAGAAAGGAAACATACCGAAAGATCTTCTTAGGAATTAAGGTAGAAAGTGTGGTAATTAAGTGATGAATCGACTTAGTTCGGGTGAAAAATCTGGAGATAAAGGAAAAAATATCGACACCATAAAAAGTAAAGGTTCTAGAGGTAAACAAAACAAGGTACTGATGGATAAAAAACACAGATTAGGAAGATTATATATAAACTGAAGAAGTAATATCTGGACTATTATAAAGATAAAATCTGTAACAGTGTAAACGGAAGATACTTAGGATACAATAGTTAAAAAAAAAACATAAAAGTTGGGAAAAGAGAAATGGATACAAGAAGAATAAACGTAAATTTCTACGATCTCCAAAAGTAGAACTTTTTATTAAGAGGGAGTTGGTGTGAAAAGTAGGTTGGGACTAGAGAAGGAAAATATAACTTGTTTAAGGGATATAAATATCAGGTGTATAAGAGTTGGTAGTAAGTAAAGTTAGACCAAAAAAGAGGGTAACCGTTAATGGATTATCGATCTATCTTAAATAAATAAATCTACAGTAAAACGAACCGACATAAGGTGTGATTAGTGACTACTGTTAAGAGAAAAGAATCGGAACTACTACGATGACGAGAAAAAAAAAAAAAAAGACGATGTGGAGACTTAAAGGGAAAAATCAAAATAAACGTCTGCAGATAAACAAATGACCCGGTACGATACAACCTTGAGGAGGAGTCCCAAAACAGGAGAAGAGTGTAAGATTAAAACAGGATCTAATAAATTCAATACGTGAACCTATACTACTGTAGGGGTGTATGTCTCGAAGTCCGGAGATAGATCGTGATCGAAGAACAGTAGAGTGAACCTATAAAGTTTTCGTGGGGTTTAAGTCGTTATGGATTTTGAGTAGAAGACTAGAGATTTGGGTCCGGACAAGACCGTCAGAATGTACGGTGTCGGTAGCAAAACCTAGTCGGTTGGTCCATAAAATCCTGTAAAAAACCGTGGATGGAAAGAGAATGACAAAGATTAGGTTAAGTAGTAGTGACGAATGGTCCAAATGAAGATTTATGGAGTGTTTAATAGTAATCTATAAAAGAAGGGTCAGGATGTGTGTATAGATTACAGATGTGAGGGTAACATAGAGGTAAATTTATCATAAATTACGTCCGATTCAAAGAGAGTGAGTATCTCATAATCCTTGGAGGGAATATATGAAAGTATTATGTCGTACGGAAAAGGTATACCGTAAATGGTCAAATTTAACATATGAAAACACACCAACTGACTACTGATGTATGTGTAGATGTATTATTTTACGAACGTATCTGATAAAAGCGAGACAGAAAACTCGTTACTCCTCCGTGAGTTCCATAAATTTTTTTATAAATTTACCTTATAAACATCCCAAGTTACAATCGATGTCGTCAACTAGGGGAATATTAAATACAGACGACGGTATCAAATCAAAACGTATTTGGTCTTCTATGAAGTCCTAGAGACACGTATAGTCGTCTTTTCTCTACTGTATAATTTTAATTCATTAAACTTCTTATAAATTATTCTTTACTAAACGGTTCCACACTATATCTACATCCCTTTATTGGTCCAATCACAGTCGTCCCCCTCACCTTTTTTCTGACAGTAAGAGGAGGAAGGGAAGTTAAAGGACGGGTAAAAGGAGGAACCGATTTGGGTGGACCTTCGGTCTCCTTTACCCTCAGAGAATAAGTTAAACGTGTCTGGTGGAAGGAAGACGTTTTCCTTGCACCTCCTGCATAGAGTTCCTTGTTTTTTTCATAGGCCATGTTTTACGTCAGTTAATTTGGACTTTCTTGTATGAAAAAATTTAAAGAAGAAATCATTTTCCGATTCCAACTGAAGATAAATGAGAAATTGTTTATTACAAAAGGATAATCCGATGATCTTACAAAAGGATAATCCTTCTGAATCCGAAGGTTTTCGTTTACATCCTTTTTTTTTTTTTAAGATTCCTTCGATAGATGGGTTTGGGAAATTTCATCCGTACCGGTGTGATTCTTCTGTAGGTAGACCGGCCAAAAGAAGTAAGAAGGAATATTGACACTTCAACCTACTAAGTCTCCAAAGAAACACTAACAGAACCAACAGTCTCTTAAGACGGACAGGAGGAGGGTTGGAGATCTCTCCTACTCCTCATGAACAAAAAAAGAAGAGAGAAACGGTAAGAGTGTAAAATCTATTTCAACGAAAAGAGAGTTCATGGTCTATAAAAGGTTTTGTAAAGAGTCTAAACGGAAAATTAGGTTTACTACCACCTTGTTTGACATACTTATCATACAGAGAATAAGGGAGACATTTAAATATTTCCTATTATCTATTGTGTTTCGTTTCCTTGAGTCATGTTATGTAATATAAAAAAATTTCCGACTTTTAAGAGTGTTAATCGGAGTCTAATTCGATATTAATTAATTAAGTATCAACAAAGGGTACTAGTAGAATATTTGAATTAAATTTTAACCGTTTTGTTAATTATACATAAAGGAGTATATATAGTACTCCAAACGGAATTTGACGTGGGATGACTATTTCTAGTATGTCACTTACCTCTTCTTTAAGTTCATTCTTAAAGTCTCTGACTTACTTAGAGTCTATGGGGGAGTAGATCGATGTGTAGGTCACAACCAAACAGAAGAAATTAGGTAGGTCAAAGTTATGAACGGTACTACCTAACAAAGTTGAGATACTACGGTGGAATATAAGGTGAGACTCCATTGAGTAAGGTTGGACTCTATGGAGACTGAGACACAAGAAAAAAAGGGAGAAGTAGATTTTTAGATGGACTAGGTCTTACTATTTGACATTACATAACTCGTTAATGATACCCAACCCCAAATACGAATCCCCAAATGTTGATAATGAACAAATTGGGAGTGTTATACGGGAATTCATCCATATCGTAATTATTGAACGAGTTACTGGTTTAAATAATTGGGCAGGACTACTGGTGTGGAGAACGTTAAACTGAAAAGACGGGAAGGGTACGTCTCCACCTCTGAAAAAGGAGTCGAAGAACTTATACTTGATTAGAGTGTGGAATGTAATTTTTTTATATTCCATCACCCTTACTGTGACGGGTACAAAACATAAGGTCCAGAGTTTTCATTGTCTTCCTAGAAGGAAACAAGAGAACCTTGTAACGGGGCTCCGATAGTTTGATCCTTCGGTTAGATCTAAAGGACCTCCTACTCTCCGACTCGGTTTCGTGGAGTCGACTAGTAGTCGTGTTTAACGATCTGGACACTCACTCATGCAAACTCTCGAAGGTCGGGTCGACTACGAAACCGGTTTGCATCAGTACACGTACTTGAGTCCGTCTCGGTCGTCTTCCTAACGGTCCAATTGGGTATCTGAACTCTCCCTATTGTGTAACAAAGAACTTCGGTGGTTCAAAACAACATCAAGAAGGTAAACATCAAGAAGGTAACAAAGAAATCAATGATTCAGTACAGATAAAACGTTGGGGGACCTGACATCAGACGGTCCGAAGAGACAGGTACCATAAGGAGTCCGTTCTTATGACCTCACCCAACGGTTAAGAAAGACGTACAAAAGTGTATTGTTTCGAATTAAGTCAGTTATCCATAGTATTAATAGAAATGAAATATTTACCTACTTACTCCGTCCCGTTATAGATACTATAACAGGTTTTATAATTTTAACAATACACCGTCTCGATCTTGAACTGAGGTATGGAAATACTGAGAGTATAGGTATGGACTTCTACGTTACTATGTAACGGAAAGATTTACATAAATTATAAAAAAGCCACTAAATGAAGGTTTATAACCTTCCATCGTTGGTACGACAGGTTTCAGGAAAAGGTCTGATACATAAGATAAAAACAAAATGTAAAGAAGTACTTTGTTACAGAAAGTCAGAAAAGACGAACCATAAGTGAAGGTAATCTTCAAGGTTGTTACATACATGGAGACAGACTTTCCCGCCACGATGTGATTGGAGAATCGTCCTAGTCTGTCTCTCGAATGTCGTCCCAAACGGTTTTAAACCGGACACCAGTTCGAAACCGGTTGGTGGAGAAACTCATACCGACTACGCAGTTCTTATACGTAAGAGTCACCAACTTTTTGTTATTCTTTTGTTATAAAATACTTTTAATCTACTTTAATTTTAAACTTACAGGTATTTTATATATAATCTTGCGTCTGTGAGTAAACAAATGTATAAGGAATACTGTCGAAAAAGCAATGTTGTCGTATTCACTCATCAACATTGTCTCAAATACCGGGTGTTTAGACTCTTATAAATGATTGACTAAGAAAAGTCTTTTCAACTGATTCGGAACTTTATTCCGTTGATGTTGGAAGAAGTGAAACCTATGAGGTGACGACAGTAAAGTAGGAACTGAATATATTAAAATACCTATAATTACAGTGAGAACTTACTATGACTTGGTTTATGGTGATAGAATAGTGGGGAAATGGAAATCGGTGAGGTAAAGAAAGTAATTGGAAAACTTGGGTTTCCGTACAATGGTATAAATCAAAGTACTTTAACGTAAAATACACCAAGTTTGGTGTAAGAACAGAAATAAAACAATAAATTAAAAATAAAATATAGTACTATATAATTATCAAATGAATGTTACTACATGATCAAAGTCTACATGTCTTTTCACTAAGTCAATATGTATATGTATACAGGTAAAAAAAGTCAAAGAAAAGGGTCCATCAAATAATGTTTTATAACTGATCTCAAGGAACACGATAAGTTAACCAGGAACGACTAATAGATAAAATATATATCATCACACATATACCAATTAATGTTTGAGGATTAAGTAAGAAGGGGGGAGGAGTGGTAAAGGGAAACCATTGGAATTTAAACAAAAACTACAGACACTCACCCAAAGACAAAACATTTATTCAAGTAAACATAAGGAAAAATCTAAGGTGTATATTCACTGTAGTATGTAAACAGGGAGAGACAGACTGAATGAAGTGAATCATGTCGTTAGAGACCCAAATATGTACAACGACGTTTTCCTTAAAAATAAGAAAAAAATACCGACTCATCATAAGGTAACATACGTATATCGTGTAGAAGAAACATGTAAGGAGACAACTACCTGTGAATCGTATGTAGGTATAGAACCGGTGACATTTATCACAAAATTAACTTTTAACCCCACGTACATAGAAAAAACTTCATACTAAAAGAGACCCATGTACAGGTCCACACCCTAACGAACTAGTATACCATCAAAATTAAAATTAAAAAATTCCTTAAAGATATGACAAGAGGTATCTTCAATCTAGTTAAATGTAAGGGTGGTTGTCCCATCCTCCCAAGGGACAAACGGTGTAGGAGCAGTCGTAAATAACAAACATCTGTAAAACTACTACTAGTAAGACTGACTGTACTCCAGTATGGAGTAACATCAAAACTAAACACATGGACATTATTTCTCGCTACAACTCGTAGAAAAGTACACGAAAAAACCGGTAAAAATACAGAAGAAATCTCTTTACAGATAAATCCAGAAGACGTATATATATATATATATTTATATGTGTATGTATATATATATATGTGTATGTGTGTGTGTGTGTATATCTCTCGATGTACTCGACAAACATGTAAAACTTCTAATTAAGGAACAGTCAACGAAGTAGACGTTTATAAAAGAAGATAAGGTACCCTACAGAAAAAAAAACAAACAAACAAATACCAAAGGAAACGATATTTTTTCCTGAATTCAAATTAATCCAGGGTAAACAAATAAAAAATTTAAAAGTAATGAGATCCTCCACCTAGGTTTTTCTATGACTACACCAAATACAGTTTCTCGTAACACGAATACAAAAGGAGATTATCAAAATGTCATAGACCAGAATTCAAATCCGGAAATTAGGTAAAACTCAAATAAAAACTCATACCACAAGGTTAAAAGTAAGAAGATGTATGTCGACAGGTCAAAAAGGTCACTTTCACTTTCCACGAGTCAGCACAGCCTGAGAAACGCTGGGGTACGTGAAATGTCAGGTACCTTAAGAGGTCCGGTCTTATGACTTCACCCATCGGAAAGGGAAGAGGTCCCTTAGAAGGGTTGGATCCCTAGTTTTGGTCCAGAGGGTGTAACGTCCGTCTAAGACATGGTCGACTCGGTTTTCCCTTCGGGTTCTTATGACATTACCCATCGGATAGGGAAGAGGTCACCTAGAAGGACTGGGTCCTTAGTTTGATGGACGTAACGTCTATCTAAGAAATGGTTGACTCGATAGTCCCTTCAAGTGATGACTTCTCTGACGTAAAAGAGGTAACATGTAATAACGGAACAAGTAATATCTAACTGACATCCACACGCCCGAATAAAGACCCGAAAGATACAACAAAGGAAATAGAAATAAAGACAAAAACACGGTTATAGTGTAACAAAACTAATGACATAGAAACATCATATTAGACTTCAGTCCCTCGGATTAAGGAAGTATAAAACGTTCTAACTAAACCGATAAGTCTCAAAAAGTACCAAACTATGTTTAAATTTTTCAAACAAGATTAAGATAATTTTATAATTTTATGGTAACCATTAAAGTATCCCTAAAGTGACTTAGATGTCTAACGGAAGCCATCGTCTCAGTAGAACTGTTATGACTAAGAAGGTTAGTGTCTTGTACTATATAGAAAGGTAAACAAACACAGTAGAAGTTTAAAAAAAAAAAAAAGGTAACCTCAGAATATCAAAAGTCCTATGTCCAGGAAATGTAGGAATCTATCCGAATAAGGATCCATAATAAAAAAATAAGACTAGAAATTCGAAGAACAACCTATAAATAAGACAGTAGGTCGTACAAACTGGAAAGAGGTCCAACCTGAATAGGTGTTTGAATTTTTTGTTACTAACACTATAAAAACTACTTCACTAATGTATTTACATCTCTCTCGGTATATCGTATCGTGATCTTAGGGGACAAAACTTGAGGGTAAGGAATCGATTTTATAAGAACAGTCATTGGAGGTATAAAACTGTTCGAAAAAAAGGTCCCAATAATCAGTTATTACATGTACGTATAACTTAGAGATAATGTAGGACCCGAACACGACCCCTCTGTTACTATTTTTCCCGTGTCTCTCTAAGTCGGACAATCTTATGAGTCGGCTCAATGACATCATTTGTTCATTAGTAGGAGTTTTATACACTAATATTCGATACTACAATAATTATTTTAACGGAACTTAATAATCTCACACAGTTCTGTACACATACCTTAAATAGCGATTGTAGAGGGAACTGAGGAATTGTCGCAGAAACTGTGGGGGTATTTTCTTCCTCGACTCCCATCTGATTACACTAAGCAAGAACCATTTAGTCACGACCACGGATCACTAGTCACAAAGAGACTTTATACTTAGTCTTGGAAAGGAGTTACACGAATGTATAGTGAACCCCCTAGCACAATTTTACATGTAAAACTAAGTCAACCTCGGTCCCTAAGTTGTGTCAATTGTTCGAGATTCTTTACCATGTGGGTGGAGTAAGGAGATGGGTGGAGTAAGGATTCTTGTTCTGGAATTGGTCTACGAGTGTCAGGTCTAAAAATTATTGATAAAAGACAGGACCTTCTCGTACAGGAAAATCTCTTCTTAATGTCCTTGAAAAACTCGTCTCTTTCCGTTTGTCGGATCTCTTTGTTGTCGAAACCTTAGTCTGTATACACTTAAATATGTGTCTGGACGTGGAGCTGTTAATGCACTGGAGTCGGACCCAGGAAGAGAGTAAGGTGGAGTTAAAGAAGTCGTCACTTTTACCTTTATTAAAACTCCTCCGCCTATTACTATTCAAAAGGTAAAACGACACCCCAATAAACCTTGAGTTAGTACTTTGTATCATCTACAATTTGTTTGTTACCGAAAATGACACGAATAGTTTTATTATTTTATTCGTCTCTACACAAAACTTTTTCTAATTAGTGTTTTATTCTACGTCAAACTAGAAAAATTACCCCTCTATGATCCTATGAACCTATTTAGTCTACAACGAAGTCAAATTGGTAAAAATTTAATTGTATGTCAATCTTTAATACGATATACTACCCCCAATTTCGATTTCGTCAGTACCAAAAGTTTCTTCAGTCAGTGCCTCTGTCGTCGTTTATCTGTAATCTGGATCTCCGAACTATTTGAACCTAGGTACATGTTATACTTACGGTCCTTTCATCGTAAACCCCATTCCTTTACCTTTATCCAAACAATAGATATAATATCACCAATTCCACTATTCTATAATAATATTCTCTTTTTCTTTTCACAATGACTATCAAGACTCTGGAGTTTTGGACCCTCTTATCTCCAAAGTAATTGTCTTTATTCTTTACACTTTCTTTTTAGTTTATTCTCTCCTTGTTTTAACTAAAAAGAAAACGTGTATAACTCAACTTCTCAAGAATCCAGTAGAGTCACATTTACTTAAGTTTCTGTAAAACTTTATCTTAGTGGTACCCATCATTATGTACATTAACTTCGAGTAAATGTCTTAAGTCTGTTTTGATTGAATGTGAAAGACCGATAAAAATATTGTTATATTAAACCTAGTGTACAAACACGTAGATGACACACACATGACTATATCTCTTTCCACACATACAAATACAAACCACAAATGGGATGTAGTCATCAAAATTTTTTAATGATACAACAAAGATGAGATAATTACTGTCAGACTTAAACCTTCCGAACTATTCAACAAATGTTCCTTCAAGTCTTCCTATTTAGTCATGTACAAACGTCTTATGACACTTTTGTAAAAAGAGTCCTACACAGTAACCTTTACCGTTAATCAGTTACATCCCTTTGACTATATCGAAATATGTGGTTCAGTGTGATTGTGTTTGTAGGTCCGGTTACGTCAATTCGAAGATTCTCTCTCTCTCTCTCTCTTTTTCCTTAATAAAACTATATATTTTTCGAAATGTGTTAAGTATAAACAATGGACACTTAAGAATAATTTCAAGAGACTTACTCTATTTTCTCTTCTAAAGTATGAGTACACTATATTGGTTGAGATCACTCCTTGCCCCTTTACTCTCTGAGACTCTGAGAACCTGATCTTCCACGGACTCTTCAAAATATCATTATAGACGATATTCGGTCTATGACACGATCCTTGAAAACGAAAAAACAAAGAAGGAATGTGATTAGGACACGTGTCTCATGTTAAAATAAGAACAGTAGAACGTTCACTCTTATCACGTTGTTGTTCAATTTTATTAGACTAGTTCCACGGTCCATCTCGTAAATACTCAGCGGAAGTACAGTTGGTGAAGAGAGAAAGGGATAATGTCATCGATGTTAAAGAGGAATAACTTGACTTAAGTCAGGACCGAAGTGTTCACTTTGTATTTGATTCTGTTAGTCCCATAATACAATGAGTGTCTCAAACCGAAACTCTACCCGTACGGTAGATCTGAAGAGGTTGGCTCTTTGATCTTGAACACGACTCTCACAACTTTGTCTACAGCAAGAGAAGGTGACCGACATACTTACCTTTCTGTGACCATCGACAAAATCCTAGTGTATCAAAGTTTCATTTCACTCGTCCATCTCTCTAACTCCGTTTGCCCCAGTAACCAATTGGACGACCGGTGTGGAACATCTACAACCCCTCCGACCTCCCTAAGACCTGTAAAGTTCAGCAACCCAAGTATTAATTAGAAGTAGTAAATTGGTGTAAACTTTTAAGGTGAACATTGTAGGATTGTCGATGTCTGTAGTGGATCAGGTCGAGGGAAAACGGTCTCTATCCTACTGTTTCGACTTTCTTTCTTCCGTCAACAGGTTCTACCGTATCCGAGTGAGTTCTACTTCAATTCGGATCTTAAGTCCTCAGAAATACGGGTCCGATTCCCTTGAAGGGACCACGGAGTCTGTCATTTCGCAGACGGATGTTACGCCCTCTGGACCCAAGTTAGGGACCCAGTCCTTCTATAGGACCTCTTCCGCTACCGTGGGGTGAGGTCATGAGAACGGACCTTTTAGGGTACCTACCTCCTCGGACCATCCGACGTCAAGTACCCCAGCGCTTCTCAACCTGTACTGACTCGCTGAAGGGAAAGACACGGGTCAGATCGCTAGAAAGGTTACGTCGTTCGACTGTATGGTTCCGCCGTGTTTCTGACTCATTTCTGGTTCTAAAGAACTAATCGACCTTACATAGTAAAGAGTTTCTTGACACTAATTGAACCTACGTTAGAGTTTTTGCTGTCTTAATAGAGACAACCAGAGGTTCCGTTTTATAAGTTATAGTACCATTAGGTTCAGATACGGGGTTGGTCATTACGACTTCCTCGACTTCGACTTGTCAAGATACTTCTGATGTTCTGGAGAATCTTGATTGTGGGTTTTTTCTACAGGGAAAGTAATGTCCCCTGACCTTACGTTTTCACCATTCAGTTTTTTGTGGACCTCAGTGTCCGTTTAAACCGGAACCTTACACCTTACTTGGTCCCGTTTCTGATTATCTCGAAACGGTTTTTTTACGTGACCAGTATCGTTTGTGGGAGAAGGTTATTGTGTTGTCTTCTGAGATGTGTACCTGTAGTGGTCTACCAGTTGTGGTTTTAGTCTAACTAATATAAGAAACGTCGGTTTCTACCTCTTCGAGATATGTCAGTTGTTTTTGTTCTGGTCCTCGACTGACACCGAGTCTAGTACTTGAGGAATAATGTTTTAAGTCTGAGTTTAACTTCTTTCATCCCTTTTGGCGATCTGGTAAGTCCATACTGGATTTAGTTTAGAGAATACTAATATGTCACGTTCACTCTTTATCTAACTTCCCGGATCTAGACTATCTATCTCACGGACTACTTGATACCTTACTCCAAGTACTGTAACATGTCCTCTGTCCCTAGTTCTGGTAGGGGTACCTTTTCTTTACGTTTTCGTTTTACCGACAGACCCCTCCGGAATCTTTATCGACACTTTTCTTCTCTCCGCTTTTCGTTTCCTCTTTTCCTTTCTATATTCGTAAACTTACGTCTCAAGGTTTCTTATCGTTCTTCTCTATTCTTTCGGAAGAAGTCACTAGTCAGGTTTCTTTATCTCCTTTTCTTGTCTTACCCTTTCTGATCTCTAGAGAAGTTCTTTTAATCTCTATGGTTCCCTTGTAAAGTACGTTTCTACCAGAGTTATTTCCTGTCTTTACCATACCTGGATTGTCTTAGTCTTCTATAATTCTTCTCCACTGTTCTTATGTGTCTTCTTGACATGTTTTCTCTAGAAGTGCTGGACCTATTAGTGTTACCACACTAGTGAGTAGATCTCGGTCTGTAGGACCTTACACTTCAGTTCACCCGGAATCTTTCGTAGTGATACTTGTTTCGATCACCTCCACTACCTTAAGGTCATCTCGATAAAGTTTAGGACTTTCTACTACGACACTTTCACGATGTGAGTTATACGGTCGTTTAAACCTTTTGAGTCGTCACCGGTGTCCTGACCTTTTCCAGTCAAAAGTAAGGTTAGGGTTTCTTTCCGTTACGGTTTCTTACGAGTTTGATGGTGTGTTATCGTGAATAGAGTGTACGATCGTTTCTTTACGAGTTTTAAGAGGTTCGGTCCGAAGTCGTTATACACTTGGCACTGGAAGGACTACAAGTTCGACCAAAATCTTTTCCGTCTCCTTAGTCTCTAGTTTAACGGTTGTAAACGACCTAGTACCTTTTTCGTTCCCTCAAGGTCTTTTTGTAGATGAAGACGAAATAAATGATACGGTTTCGGAAACTGACACACCTAGTGTTATTTGACACTTTAAAGACTCTCTCTACCCGTATAGTCTGGTGGACTGGACGAAGAACTCTTTAGACATACGTTCAGTCCTTCGTTGTCATCCTTGACCTGTACCTTGTTGTCTGACCAAGGTTTATCCTTTTCCTCATATAGTTCCGACATATAACAGTGGGACGAATAAATTGAATATATGTCTCATGTAGTACTCTTTGCGACCCGACCTTCTTTGTGTTCGACCTTAGTTTTAACGGTTCCCTTTATAGATATTGGAGTCTATACGTCTACTATGGTGGGAATACCGTCTTTCACTTCTCCTCGATTTTTCGGAGAACTACTTTCACTTTCTCCTTTCGCTTTTTCAACCGAATTTGAAAATTTACAACCGAGTTGTAAGTCTTTTACTTCTAGTACCGTAGACCAGGGTAGTGAAGTACCGTTTATCTACCCCTTTGTCACCTTTGTCGCAGTCTGAAATAAAACCCCCCCCCCCGAGGTTTTAGTGACATCTACCACTGACGTCGGTACTTTAATTTTCTGTGAATGAGGAACCTTCTTTTCAATACTGGTTGGATCTATCGTATAAGTTTTCGTCTCTGTAATGAAACGACTAATTCCAGGTAGATCAGTTCCGATACCAAAAAGGTCATCAGTACATACCTACACTCTCAACCTGACACTTCTTCCGACTCGTGGCTTCTTAACTACGAAAACTTGACACCACAACCTCTTCTGAGAACTCTCAGGGAACCTGACGTTCCTCTAGGTTGGTCAGGTAAGACTTCCTCTAGTCGGGACCCTAAAGAAACCTTCCTTACTACGATTTCGACTTTGAGGTCATGAAACCGGCGGAGTACACTTCTCAACTGAGTAACCTTTTCTGAGACTACGACCCTTCCTAACCCCCGTCCTCCTCTTCCCCTACTGTCTCCTACTCTACCAACCTACCGTAGTGACTGAGCTTCCTGTACTCAGACTCACTTGAGACCTTCAACCACTACCTGTCCCTCCAGACCACACGACGCTAAGTACCCCAACGTCTCAGCCTGTGCTGACTCGCTGAGTTGACTTGACTTGACTTGACTTACGACCTCCTTTCGTTGTTTCTTCTTTTTCTATGTGAAACATTAGTACAAAAGTGAAAACAGTCCTTTACTTAAATTGTAAAACTGTTAACACACTTCGACCAAGAAGTCGAATGTACACGGACGTATGAGGAGTGACACGGTTCCTGTTGTAATGATATAATCCATGAGTTTATTAAGAAACGAATTATAGACAGAAGGAATGATCCAATATATAGAACTATCGTCCCTGGTACTGCCGGACGAAGTCAAGCCATAACAGTCACGAAAAGTGTCACAAACATGTACCACCTAGGATTTATCTGTAGACAATTACTACAATTTATTACAGTGGGAGATAGAACGTGGACTCCAAGTTGTGTTGTACTTCAGTATTGAACCGAGTATATGTATCAGATGGATCTTGTTGTGACAGGTTCTCTTTATGTTGTATCCAGTGTGTACACTCTGTACGTACGTTAAAATGTATAAGATTTCAGTTCAATTTTTTCATTTGGTCACTTAAATTTTAATTAAGTTATACGGGATTTATAATAGTACATTTTATATTAGTTATTTTTATTATTCTGTAAAATGCATAAAAAACATGGTTCAGAAGTTTTTGTCTATACATATGGAGTAGGAATTTTATGAAAAAATCAGGTCTGGTGACGTAAAGTTCAGTAATCTTCGGTGTATGACTATACAATTATACCACTGAATATAACCTGTAGATACAGATACTGTAATATATTTTTATTTCGAGGTTCTCGATTTAATATTATCTTAAAGTACACTTTTTGTCAGTCTTTAAATAGGATTTTAAAATGTCATGAGATATAGAGATAGATACATAGACAGATACACGATCACAGTGTAATTTCAGAGGTTTTCATCAGGAACTGTGGTTTTCAACACAAAAGTGTTACGGATTTGTGATTCTACAATCATGGTAATATCTTGTTTGTGGATCAATCATGAATTGTAATAACAAAAAGGGTAAAACACCACCTCCACCAAACAAACAAACAAAATTATCACATTAGGATTGAGTTCCGTGAAAGTACTGTGTACTAAGATCAATCCTTGGTAGAGTTAATAGAATGTATTTAAACTTACCGGGCATTCTTTTAAAGGTACATACTAAATATTATCACCCTAACTCCTGGGGAACCCAAAGAGACTACCGAGTGTACCATTTCACAGACGGACGTTACACTCTCTAGGTCCAAGTTAGGGACCCAGACCTTCTAGGGGACCTATTCCTTTACCGTTGGGTGAGGTCATGAGAACGGACCTTTTAGGGTACCTGCCTCCTCGGACCATCCGATATCAGGTACCGCACCGTCTCAACCTGCGCTGACTCACTGAAGTGTAAGTAAGTGTAAGTTATTTGAGAAAAGTTAGATACAATCTTTCGGTCAATTAATAACACACTGAAACGTGGTATCGAATTTAATTTAAAGAGAATCGTAGACCAGTAAGTTGTCGGTACAAGACTTAGACATTCCAATGTCCAACCACAATCCCTACGTCTCTACTTATGAATGAGGAAAGGAAGTTCATTCAGTGACAGATCATGTCATTTACCAATTACCTAAACCCTACAGTCTCTCTAAGAAAAAAGTTGACTTCAATCGGGTCCTATGTGAACCACTGTGTGTCCTCAGTCACTATTAAAATGGACCACCACCCCTTTCTTCACTCTTTTATGGGGAGTGTCTCCTCTTCTCGAATTTTCCTAAGACTCTACACTCACCACTCGGTGATCCTGAATCCCTCGATTCAAGTGAGACAAGATGACGAGTCTCGATTCTCACGTCCTACCGTCCCTCGCCCGTCCCCCAGACACAGGACCCCCGTCGTCGTATCCTTTCATGTGACGTATTTCGTGTCTCGCTTCGGGACCCGAATCCCCTCTGAGCCGGTTTACACTTTCCGGTTCCAACGGTGTTAAATGTATAAAGGTAAAACTCTGAGGGGGGTTGTGAATTGGGTATACCAAAACTATTAATAGAAATTTACCTTTAAGTCTATCGTCGTCCGTTATTCATATACTTTATCCTGAAGTGTAACCCTCTGAGTCATCCCGTGAACCGTTCAAAATAAAGGAGGAGGGTTATTTGATCTCCCGTTTCGACCGTAAAGAATGAGATTGACATTCTCGAGGTGAGAGTGGGACTGGTCGGTAAGAATTACTCCACCTTTTCTCGGACCGAGGAGTGAAGGGGGAAAGTACTAAAGAGGGTGGACGTGTTTTTTATTTGTGATCAATCTTTATCTTAACTGGATATACATTTATTCGTGTCTTGTAGCATTATTTCGGTTACAGGTCCCTCAGTTGGTAAACATGATCGTGTACCCGTGGGAGGCTCACCACCGAGAGGGGTATACTTTCCCACATTAGATTTTTCGTGTTACGGACTGATTAATAGGGTTTATTTCATAATCAGATGACGTCGTCAAAGGTTTACGACTAGATGTTCATTCAAAAGTGTTTAGACTTCCTTTATTTAAAATCTGATTATATGACAGTTTAAGTCTGAATTTAACTTCATTCATCCCTTTTAGTGATTTAGTAAGTCCATACGGGATTTAGGGATTGCTAATATGTCATCTTCACTCTTTATCTAAATTCCCTGATCTAGACTATCTGTCTCACCGACCATTTGATACCTACTTCCAATGACTGCAACGTGTCCTCTATCCCTCGTTCTAGTAGAGGTTCTTTTTCTTTACGTTTTTTCGTTTTACCGACAGACTCGTCCGGAATGTTTATCGACCCTTCTCTTCTCATCGGTTTTCGTTTCCTCTTTTCCTTTCTATATGTGTAATCTTACGTCTCAAGGTTTCTTATCGTTCCTCTCTGTTCTTTCGGAAGGAGTCACTAGTGACGTTTCTTTATCTCTTTTTGTTATCTTACCTTTCTGATCTCTAGAGAAGTTCTTTTAATCTATGTGGTTCCCTTGTAAAATATGTTTTTACCCGAGTTATATCCTGTCTTTACCATACCTTGATTATGTTCGTCTTCTATAATTCTTCTCTACCGTTCTTATGTGTCTTCTTGACATGTTTTTTATGGAAGTGCTGGGTATATCAGTACTACCACACTAGTGAGTGGATCTCGGTCTGTAGGACCTTACACTTCAGTTCACCCGGAATCCTTCGTAGTGATGCTTGTTTCGATCTCCTCCACTACCTTAAGGTCAACTCGAGAAAGTTTAGGATTTTCTACTACGACACTTTCACAACGTGAGTTATACCCTGACCTTTTCCAGGTAAAAGTAAGGTTAGGAATTCTTTCCTTACGGTTTCTTACGAGTTTGATGACGTGTTAACGTGGGAAGAGTGTACGATCATTTCATTACGAGTTTTAAGAAGTTCGGTCCGAACTTGTCATACACTGGTACTTGAGGGTCTTCAAGTTCTACCAAAATCTTTTCCGTCTCCTTGGTCTCTAGTTTAACAATTGTAGACAACGTAGTAATTTGTTCGTTCTCTCAACGTCTATGTGTAGATGAAGACGAAACAACTAACACGGTTTCGGAAACTGACACACCCAGTGGTGTTTGACACCTTTTAAGAATGTCTCTATCGTTATTGTCTGGTGCACTGGACGGAGGACTCTTTAGACATACGTTCAGTCCCTTTTTGTCAATCTTGATCTGTACTTGGTTGTCTGACTAAGGTTTATCCTTTTCCTCACACAGTTCAGACATATAACAGTGGGACGAATGAATTTAATATACGTCTCATGTAGTACTCTTTGCGATACGACTTACTTCGTGTTCGACCTTAGTACTAACGACCCTCTTTATAGTTATTGAAGTGTATACGTCTACTGTGGTGAGAATACCGTCTTTCGTTTCTTGATTTCTTTGAGAACTACTTTCACTTTCTCCTCTCACTTTTTAAACCGAATTTCCAGTTGTAAGTCTTTTGTTTCTAGTACCGTAGACCAGGGTAGTAAAGTACATTTTATCTACCCCTTTGTCACCGTCTGAAATAGAAAAACCGGAGGTTTTAGTGACATCTACCACTGACTTCGGTACTTTAATTTTCTACGAATGATGAACCTTCCTTTCAATACTGGTTGGATCTATCGTATAAGTTTTGTATCTGTAATGAAACGGTTGTTTCCAGGTAGATCTGTTCCGATACAAAAAAGGTTATCAGTACATATCTACACTCTCAACCTGATATTTTTTTCGACTCGCCACTTCTTAACTACGAAAAATTGACACCACAACCTCTTCTGAGAACTCTCAGGGAACCTGATGTTCCTCTAGGTTAGTCAGGTAGGGTTTCCTTTAGGCACGACTTATGAGTGACCTTCCTAACTACAACTTTGACTATGAGGTTATGAAACCAGTAAACTACGCTTTTCGACTGAGTAAACTTTTCTGGGACTACGACCCTTTTTAACTTCCGTCCTCCTGTTGCCCTACTATTTACGACTCTAACAACCTACCATAGTGGTTGAGTAACCTGTACTCGTTCGAGACCCTCAACCACTACCTGTCCCCTCGGACCGTACGACGTCAAGTATCCCACCGTTTCTCAACCTGTGTTGACTCGCTGACTTGACTTGACTTGATGAAATTTTTTATAATATGAGAGATCCTCCCCAGGATTCTACCGTCTCCTTATCCTGTCCCTCTGGTGAAAGAGAGGGTGTTTAAGTAGTTTTCTTGTATATTTGCGACTCATTTAAGGTGTTTTGTTGAAGACTTACGGTCGTCTCCTGTAGTCCGTGGGTCTTTTCGTCCGGTAACAGAAACTTTCCTCCATCCTTTTTTATATTTTCTGTTTTTTACTCTGTTTTCTCCATCCCTGTCTCGAGACAGGACCCTTGTCTCAGAATTTTTCTCTCTCCAAAGGTTTGTGGTCCTTTACGAGAGTGACGACTCAGACACCGTTGGGAACCTTCGTGTCTCCCGTTGTATTGTCCCTCCTTTTTATTCATTTATTAATTTTGGGTGACTAATGTTCGGATCGTCATTGAGGGGGTCGACTCTTCGTCGCGTCTACGGACGTAGGTGGTGATCGTTCGCCCCCGACCTGTCCGACATTGCCCGACGTAACGAATCTTTTACTGACTCGGACTTACGGGGTTCCTGTTAGTCTGGCTTGATTGAACCCGATCGTTTGGTCTGACACCCTATCGATCGTGCACTTTTGGGGGTTGGATTCTGTGGCGGTGCTGGCGTGTGTCTTGTTTCCTGACTTGTCTTGATCGACCGACACCTGGTAGGGGTAGGTCACAGTCCGTCGGTCTCGGCCTTCCCCCGTCAACGTCGGGGTCTCTCTGTAATAGATGGTTTGACGTTCGTCCGAAGAAACGACTGAGTCCGAAGAAACGATTCAGAAGAAACGACTGATTCTGAAGAACCCCAAGACGTGTCAGTTGTAGACGGACTCTTCCACGCGGTCAACATGTGGGTCTTTTGGTTCACCGTCCCTGTCCTCTCCGCTATTCAGCGTCACTGGTGTGAGTGGTTTGTGGAGTGGTGGACTCGACGAGCCTGGACCTTTCCCGTGTGTTGCGTCCGGGTTGTCATCAGACGTGGAGACTCCTGATGGGCTCACGGACTTGGACTCACCGAATCTGGACCCTCTACGTACGTCGGGTCCCGGTCGGAGCCTGCCAAGGACCACCTCGTTGGATCTCGGACTTGTCACACTCGTCCCTCCCGTGTGTACGGCACTCACCCCCGTCCGGGTCACACAGACTCTGTGACGCTCGTGTACGGTCACAATACACAAAAGTCGTAAGAACGGAGGGGTGTCGCGGTGACTTGTTCACTCGGATTTTTTCCACAGGTGGTGGTGAGGGGAACCCAACCCCGTCTTTAGTCTGTGATTTCTCTGGTCGTTTGTCTTCTTCGATTTTGTCTCCCTTGTCGGAACCTCCACTGTCCAGTTATCTAATTTTCGGACATCAATCATGGTTGACGTATCTTTCCCCGGATATCTAGAACTCTTTATATTAGGTCTGGTTCCTTGATAGGTTTTTACTTGACTGGGGTGTGACGGGTGTTGTGGTGGTCTCTTTCACGATCTATATAAAAATGATAAAAATACTAGTAAGAAAAAAAATTTTTTTAAAATTAAAAATTCAGGAGATAATGAGGAAATTAAAAGTACAAACATTGGATGACAATAAAAAGGTTTTTTTCCGGGATAAAAATTTTCGTTTGAAGTATATATATATATATCTATATATATATATTTTATTAAAAACACTGAAAAAAAAGAAGAAGAAAAGAAATTATAACATAAAAACTTTTAGGTTGGAGACAAGATCTAAAAATAAGAAACGAAAAACCATAAATAATAGTTAAAACACGGAAATTCTTGGGTTAGAAGACATGGGTAAAAGTGAACCCTCACTCTAATGACCGAACTGACAAGAGAGAGGGAAACCTGAGAGGAAAAAGAGGTGGTCCAACGGAGACAGAGGAGGGAGGGGGAAGAGAAGAGATGGGTTGAGACACTTAGAGACACACAAGGTCTACCACCTCTTGTGAATCCCTTGACTAATGACGGACCTAGACAGAGAGAGGGAAACTAAGGGGGGAAAATAGGAGGACCGGTGGAGACAGAGGAAGGAGGGAGAAGAGAAGAGACATATTGAGGTACTTGTAGAGACTCGTCAGGTCTGACATCTCGTGTGTATTCCTTCACTAATGACCGATCGAACGAGAGAGGAGAAAACTAGGGTGGAGTAGAGTAAGCCCAGTGGAGATTGAGGGAGGAGGGAGAAGAGAAGAGGTACATTGAGACACTTGGAGAGACCCACAGGGAGTGACATCTCTTTGAAAAGTAAAATTGGATCTACAAAATAGTTACCACGATATCTCTTCCTCTTCAGAACTCTGATGGTATTTTTATTCTGACTTTTGGTCTTCGTCCTCCGAATTCAGGTTTAGGACTCTTGTAGTCTCTTGAGGACTGAGATCCCTTGTAATTAACTATCCTCGAGTAGTTTACGGAGGTATGGATGTTACTTTGGTTCGTGGTGGGTTCCCGGTTGTTCAAGGTCTCGTTCTGTATGGTGTATTTAAGAGGTCGTTGTGTCCTTGTGTCGGGACTCGAAGTTATATGTCTGACAGGTTTCAATGAGGTTTTAGTAACTGTAGAGTATTGAGTAATGACCTGTGAAGTAATGTGAGGTCTCTCTTCTTTAGGTCGAGGTGGGTAGTCTTGTGACTGTGTTCGAAGGGATTGGTTCTTTGGAACTGTTCGGTGGACATGTTAGGATGGTTGTCGTTCCTTTGAGGTGTTATTTCTCTTGAGGTGTTTGACGATCTTATGTCTTTCCGGTGGTGTTTTCGTCGTTATATTTGTTCTACTTCTCTGTCTCCTTATGGGTCGTCCATTTCCTTGTCCTGTTTACGGGTGGTTTGGTTTGTTTTCTCCTTCTCTATCCCTTAGATGGACTCTTATTAGTTTATTACTATCACTTTTACTAGGTTTTAGAACTTTAGTTTTACCTTAGTGTCTATTTGTTGGACCTCTGTTCCTAACTCTTCTACGTTCTTTCCAAATTGTTCCTGGATCTTATTTATTTTTTTTCAGTTATATATTACTTATTACGTTATTTACTCTAGTTTTTGTGAGACCTCCGTTGTTTATCATCTTATTGCCTCCGTCTTCTATCATAATCACTTTATCTTCTATCTTACTATCTTTATTTACTTAGTCTCTCCTTTTTTCTTTTTGCTTAATTTTCTTTACTCCTGTTACAGTCTCTGGAGGTCCTGTTATAATTTGTGGGGTTGTAAGCTTAGTATCCTCAGGGTCTTCTTCTTCTGTTTTTCTTTCTGGTACTCTTTTATGGAGTCCTCTATTATCAACTTTTTAAGGGATTTTACCCCTTCCTTTATTAGTGGGTACAGGTTCTTTGGGTCTCTCAGGGTTTGTCCTATTTGGGTTCCGCTTTATGGGGTTCTGTGTATAATCAGTTTAATTGTTTCTAGTTTGTGTTTCTTGTTTATAATTTTCGTCGTTCCCTTTTTGTTGTTTATTGTGTTCCCCTAAGGGTATCCTATTGTCGACTAGAAAGTTATCTTTGAGAAATCCGGTCCTCCCTTACCGTTCTTTTTGAATTTCATTACTTTCTCTTATTAACTGTCGGGTCTAATGACATGGGTCGTTCCTAGAGTAAGTTTATACTTCCTGTTTAGTTTTCGAATGTCTGTTCGTTTTCGACTCTCTTAAGTCGTGGTGGTTTGGTCGAGAGGTTGTTTACGATTTCCTATAAGAGATCTGTCCTTTGTGTTTTTTCCACATATTTGAGCTTGGGGGGTTTTATTTCATTTACCGTTACCCTAGTATGAATAGTTATTAATGGGATTTACATTTATCCAACTTACGGGGTTGGTTTTCTGTCTGACCGACTTACCTATGTCTTTGTTCTGAGGATATATACAACAGATGTTCTCTGGGTGGAGTTTTGTCCTCTGTGTATGTCTGACTTTCACTTCCCGACCTTTTTCTATAAGGTACGTTTATCTTTGGTTTTCTTCCGTCCTCACCGTTATGAGTATAGTCTATTTTATCTGAAATTTTGTTTCCGACACTTTTCTCTGGTTCTTCCTGTAATGTATTACTAGTTTCCTAGTTAAGTTCTTCTTCTATATTGTTAATATTTATATATGCGTGGGTTGTACCCTCGTGGTGTTATACATTCTGTTTACGATTGTTCATACTTTCCCCTTTAATTGTTATTGTGTTATTATCACTCTCTGAAATTATGGGGTGAGTGTGGATACCTATCTAGTGGATTTGTCTTTTAATTATTCATTTGTGTTTGAAATCTACTATGTTATCTGGTCAATCTGGATTAACTATAGATATCCTGTAAAGTGGGGTTTTGTTACTTAAAGTGGAAAAAGAGTTCACGTGTGCCTTGGAAGAAGTCCTATGTAGTGTAGGACCCGGTATTTAGATCGTAACCATTTAAGTTTTTTAAACTTTATTAAGGTTCGTAGAAAAGACTGGTATTACGTCGTTCTAATCTACAGTTAATGTCCTCTTTTTGATAATTTTTAAGGTTGTATACCTCCGACTTGTTGTATGACGTCTTATTGGTTGTTTACTGTCTTCTTTATTTTTATACGTATCTTTGTTTACTTTTACTTTTGTGTTGTTGGGTTTTGGACACCCTGTGACATTTTCGTCACGATTCCCCTTTCAAGTATCGTTATGTCTGTATGGAGTTCTTTGTTCTTTTTTCAGTTTATTTATTGGATTGAGATGTGGATTTCGTTGATCTTTTCCTTCTTTACTTCTTGGGGTCCCTATTATCTTCCTTTCTTTAGAATTTTTAATCTCGTCTTTATATACGTTTTCTTTGTTTTCTCTGGTATCCTTTTTAGTTGTTTCGGTTTTCGACCAAGAAACTTTCCTATTTATTTTAACTGTTTGGTAATCGGTCTGAGTAGCTCTTTGTTTCCCTCTTTTTAGTTTAGGTATTTTAACCTTTACTTTTACCTCTCTAGTGCTGTCTGTTGTGTCTTTATGTTTCCTAGTATTCTCTGATGATAGTCGTTAATATACGGTTATTTTACCTGTTGCACCTTCTTTACCTGTTTAAGAATCTTTTCATGTTAAAAGGTTTTGACTTAGTCCTTCTTTATCCTTTAGAATTGTCTGGGTAGTGTTCGTACCTTTAACTTTGACATTAGTCTTTAGAAGGTCGATTGTTTTCGGGTCCAGGTCTGCCGAAGTGTCGACTTAAGATGGTTTTTAAATCTCTTCTCGATTGTGGATAGGATGAGTTTGAGAAAGTCTTTTAACGTCTCCTTCCCTTTGAAGGTTTGAGTAAGATACTCCGGTGGTAGTGGGATTATGGTTTTAGACTGTTTCTACAGTGTTTTTTCTTTTGATGTCCGGTTATAGTGACTACTTGTATCTACGTTTTTAGGAAGTGTTTTAAGATCGTTAGTCTTAGGTTGTTGTGTAATTTTTCTAGTATGTGGTACTGGTTCACCCGAAATAGGGTCCCTACGTTCTTAAGAAGTTATAGGTGTTTAGTTAGTTACATTAAGTAGTGTAATTGTTTAACTTTTTATTTTCGGTATACTAATAGAGTTATCTACGTCTCTTTCGGAAACTTTTATAAGTTGTAGGTAAATACTATTTTTGAGAGGTCTTTCGTCCTTATCTTCCTTGTATGGAGTTGTATTATTTTCGATATATACTGTTTGGGTATCGTTCGTAATAGGATTTATCACTTTTTAACTTTCGTAAAGGGAATTTCGGTCCTTGTTCTGTTTCCACGGGTGAAAGTGGTGATGATAAGGTGTATCAAGACCTTCAAAACCGGTGTCGTTAGTCTCGTCTTTTTCTTTATTTTCCTTAGGTTTGACCTTTTCTTCTTCATTTTGAGAGTGACAAACGTCTACTATACCAGGAGATGTATCTTTTGGGATTTCTGAGGTGGTCTTTTAACGATCTCAATTAGTTACTTATATCATTTCAACGTCCTTTACTTTAGTTGTGTGTCTTTAGGGAACGTAAGGATATGTGATTATTACTCTTTTATCTTTCTCTTTAATTCCTTTGTTAAGGTAAGTGGTAACGTTGTTTTTCTTATTTTATGAACCCTTATATAGATGGATTTCTTTGATTTCTGGATATGTCTCTTTGGATATTTTGTACCTACTTTCTTTAGTTTCTCCTGTGATTATCTACCTCTTTATATGGTACAAGTACCTAGCCTTCTTAGTTATATCACTTTTACTCATATGATGGGTTTCTTTTGACATCTAACTCGTTAGGGATAGTGTGATGGTCGTCATAAAAAGTGTCTCGATCTTGGTTATTAAAGTGTTAAACATACCTTTATGTTTTTTTTCTTTTTTTCAGTTTATCGGTTTCGTTAGAACTCTTTCTTCTTACCTTGACCTCCTTAGTTGGACGAACTGAAGTCCGAGATGATGTTTCGATGTCAATAGTTCTGTCATACCATGACCGTGTTTCTGTCTTTATATCTAGTTACCTTGTTTTATCTTTCGGGTCTCTATTTAGGTACGTGGATACCTGTGGAATAGAAACTGTTTCCTCCGTTCTTATATGTTACCTCATTTATGTTAGAGAAATTGTTCACCATGACCCTTTGGACCAGTTGGTGAACATTTTCTTACTTTGATCTAGTGAAAGATTGTGGTACGTGTTTTTATTTGAGTTTTACCTAATTTCTAGATTTACATTCTAGTCTTTGATATTTTGNTAGATTTACATTCTGGTCTTTGATGTTTTGAGGATCTCCTCTTGTATCCGTTTTGTGAGAGTCTGTATTTAGTGTCGTCTTAGGAGACACTAGGTGGAGGGTCTTATAACCTTTATTTTCGTTTTTGTTTGTTTACCCTGGATCAATTTGAATTTTCGAAGACGTGTTGTTTCCTTTGATATTCGTCCCACTTTTCTGTCGGAAGTCTTACCCTCTTTTAGTATCGTTTACTTCGTTGACTGTTTGTTGATTAGAGTTTTTATATGTTCGTTGAATACGTCGAGTTAGACCCGGTTTCTTGATTTATCTGTAAAGAGGTTTCTTCTGCATGTCTACCGATTGTTTGTGTACTTTTCCACGAGTTGTAGCGAGTAATAGTCTCTTTACGTTTAGTTTTGGTGTTACTCCATAGTAAAGTGTGGTCAGTCTTACCGACTCTAGGTTTTCAGATGTTCGTTAGTCACGACCTCTCCCACGCCTCTTTTCCCTTGGAAGAATATGACAACCACCCTTACGTTTGATCATCTCGGTGAACCTCTTGTCATACGTCTAAGGAATTTTTTGACCTTTATCTTGACAGAATACTGGGTCATTAGGGTGTTGACCCGTATGTGTGACTCCTTTGGTATTAACTTTCTCTATACACATGGGGTTACAAGTAACGTCGTGACAAATATTATCGGTCCTACACCTTCGTTGAATCTACAGGTAGTCGTCTACTTACATATTCTCTCGACACCATGTATATATGTTACCTCATAATCAGTCGGTAATTTTTATTATGTAAACTTAGTCAAGATTACTCCACCTACTTTGACCTCGACTAATATGTCTCACTTCATTCAGTCTTTCTTTTGTGGTTATACCATATGATTACGTATATATACCTTAAATCTTTCTACCATTGTTATTGGGACATACACTCTGTCGTTTTCTCTGTGTCTACATATCTTGTCTGAAAACCTGAGACACCCTCTCCCTCTCCCACCCTACTAAACCCTCTTACCGTAACTTTGTACATATTATAGTATATTCTTTACTTAGCGGTCAGATCCAAGCTACGTCCTATGTCCTACGAACCCCGATCACGTGACCCTACTGGGTCTTCCTACCATGCCCCTCCTCCCACCCTCCCACCAAGTCCTGACCCTTGTGTACATGTGGGTACCGTCTAAGTACAACTGTATACCGTTTTAGTTATATTATAACATTTCATTAGTTGGAGGTTAATTTTATTTATTTAAATTTAAATTTTTTATTATTTTTATTTTTAAAGTCTAATTTTTTTATATAGTAATGAAAGAGATTATGTTACAACCTTTAGGATACTATGTAGAGGTTATTTTTTTATGAAAGGGGTAAGCACTTCAAGTTTTTTTTAATTGTGACCACGACGTATTTTTCACCCGAACTCTTAGATTAGACAACTTTTGTTTTGAGTTGACTTATTTAAAATTTCCAGAATAACCGAAAAATTTTATTAAGTACGAAAATAAAGGTCTTAAGACCCTCCACCTAGTATCTCCTAGGACGACACTAAATACAGACTCTCACAAAACGGATACAAGAGGAGATCCTCAAAATATCAAAGACCAGAATGTAAATCTAGAAATTAGGTAAAACTCAAATAAAAACACACACCACAATCTTTCACTAGATCAAATTAAGAAAATGTTCACCAACTGGTCAAAAGGGTCGTGGTGAACAATTTCTCTAACAGAAATGAGGCAACATATAAGAACGGAGGAAACAGTTTCTATTCCACAGGTATACACACACCTAAATAGAGACCCGAAAGATAAAACAAGGTAACTAGATATACAGACAGAAACACGGTCATGGTATGACAGAACTACTGACACCGAAACATCATCTCGGACTTCAGTCCGTTCAACTAAGGAGGTCAAGGTAAGAAGAAAGAGTTCTAACGAAACCGATAAGCTCCAAAAAACATAAAGGTATGTTTAGAACTTTAATAAACAAGATCAAGACACTTTTTACA